>JAHXMQ010012338.1:9159625-9213342 GCA_020466415.1 Ammodramus savannarum pratensis | reverse complement strand
TGTGGGGCTGATCTGGCCCCTCCTGCCCTGGCCTCGCGTGGGCGAGGGGCCGAGCAGGGGGGGCTGCCACCCCCGGAGCCGGCAGCCAGCGTGTCCCGGTCCCTGAGCGCCGGATGAAAGGACCATTGTCCCAGGCTGGGCAGCCGTGAGGGCTGGCCATGGACACCCCACGTCCCCTCTGTGTCCCCCCGCCCTCCCACTCTCCTTCTTACCCCCCACTAAGACCTTGGGAATTGTGCGGGGAGGCAAGAACCCCACGCGCAACCCGTTCATTATTTTTTTGGGGAAAGTCCTGGCAGCTTTCCCCTTGAATCCTGTTTCCATGAGGCAGCCAAAGCTCCGTGCGGGAACAAGCCCGGGCCTGGCAAGGGGGGCCCGGAGTGCCCCCGCCCCGGGAAGCGCCCCGGCATCCTCTGGGAGCCGCCGCTGCCACCGGACAGAGGTACCGGGTGCTCCGGGGGGCTGCGGGGGCACCCCCGGCTCGGGCGGGGACAGGGGAGGGGGGACACTGCCTTCTGAGCGCCGTTTCTCTCCTGGGGGAGGTCGTATTTCTTCCCACGTGTTTCTGTGGGCACACGGGGGGGAACTGGGGATACTGGGAGCTGCTGGGGCGGTGAGGGGAGTGTGGATTGTTCCCCGGCTCAGTGCAGCAGTGGTGTGCCCTCCCCAACCCCCCCGACTGGGGTACTCATGCCGCAGATTGCCCCGGTATACCCCAGCTCAGCCCCGGTACTCCCCAGCCACATTCCAGTACGCCCCAGCTGGCTCTCAGCATACCTTACCTCGATCACAGTATGCTCCAGTTCACCCCCAGACCCCTCCACCGCAATCCCAGCACATCCCAGCTCAACCCTGGTTCAATTCCAGTATGCTCCAGCTGCCCCCCAGGAGACCCCAGCTCACCCCCAGCACACCCGAGCTCAATCCCAGCTCACCCCAGTTCAATCCCAGCTCACCCCCAGCACCCTCCAGCTGAACCCTGCTACTCCCCAGGTGCCCTCCCAGCTGCCCCAAGCAGACCCCAACTCATTCCCAGTGCACTTCCCCTAAATCTCAGCACACCGCAGTTCACCTCAGCACATCCCAGCTCAAAGCCAGTTCATCCCAGTTTAGTCCCAGTATTCCCCAGCACGTCCCAGCTCCTCCCCAGTATATTCCAATTCACCCCAACACTTCCCAGCTCAATACCAGCACATCTCAGCTTAACCCCAGTTTAACCCCAGCCTTCCCAGTTCACTTCCAGCATATCCTAGCTCCCCTGAGCAGACCCCAGCTCAGCCCCAGTATAACCCAGCTCAGTCCTAGTCTCCAGTGAGCCCTGGCATTGCTGATAGCCCCCATTCCTGTGCCACTGCAGGGGTCCTGTTGCCTGGTTGGGGTGAGTGACATGTTGGGGGACACTGGGTGGTTGTGCTGCCCATGCCAGGGGTGAAGCTGGGAAAAGGGGACCCCGAGGGCCCAGCTGGCAGATTTGTTTTCTGCTGGGGATCTGGCATGTCCCTGTTCACAGCCAAAACCCAGCGTCAGCTGCTGGCCCCTGCCAGCAATGCCTGTGCCACACTAACCACCACCAACAGTACCCAGATGCCAGCTGATGCTGGTAGTGAGCTTCCTTTGCTTTCCTCCTCCTCTTCCTCACTGCTTCCCAGTCTGTCTGGCGAGGCCTGGAACTTTGCCAGTGCTGTGCAGCTGGAACTGGGATGGTGGTTGGTTTGAACTGCAGTAATGGCAAGCTGGTCCCACGGGACACCTTCACACTGCTGGGGCCATCGGGTTGGGGTTTGGGGTGCCCAGGGGCTGCACCTGCACAGGGGGTTCCTAGGTCCTGCACCACTGCAGGGACAGCAATTTTAATTTGTGGGTTCAGCCCCAAAAGCCAATTTTTGGAGGCACAGAGCTGAGTGCTAGGGCTGGGTGGCTATTCTGGGGCGCTGGGAGAAAGGCAGCAAGGAAAACTCCTCCAAGAGCTTATGGTGCCTTTCTAGGGGTGCTCCAGCAGCTGCTGGGGATGTGTTATTATGGGCCACAGCCAGGACATCAGGGATAGGGATATTTAGAGTAATATTGTGGATGTGTTTTGTTGCCAGAGCTTAGCCTCAGAATAAGATGAGCCCTGGAGATTTTGGGGGTGTCTCGTGGGAGGCAGGGAGTGATGCAGCTCCTGTGGCAGGACTCTGGCTGTGGGGGGTTTGATGCTTGGGGACACTTTGCAGATGGGTCCCCCAAATCTACAGGTGAGGGAGAGCTTGGCTGTGTAGAAAGTTTTGCAAAGGGGGGGGGGGGTGGGTGCATGTGGTTGATGGTCCCTGTGCTTCTGTCTCTGCTGCAGCATCCCCTGCCTTGGCCTATCTGCAGTGCTGTGGTGGCCAGGGGGATCCAGGGGATGGCCCCACTATGGTGTCACCCTGCTGTGGGGACAGGGCCTGTGCATGGGCTAGAGCTGCACCCCGATGAGCATGAAGCAGAGGCTGGAGAGCATCAGGGCTGGAAAAGGGTGCACCCCATCCACAGCTGGAGGGGTCACCCCTTCCCACAACACTTTCACTTCCCACTTATGAGAAAGTGAAAGAGGGATCTGTATGGCTGTAGTGCTGGTAAATGGGGCTGATTTCTCATGGAGGAAGGAGGTGCCCTGCTTCCCAGGGGGACCCATCAGGGACAGGGACTCATTCTCTGCAGCCAGGCTGTTGGCACAGCCCCCCCTCAGCATCACCAGACCCTGGGACACTGGGGCTCCTCGGGGGTGGCTGTGCACGTGGGGTTTGGCTTCCTGACCTAGTTTGCTGGCAGCTTCCATAAAGTGTGTCAGGAGCTGAGAGCATTCCAGTGGAACTCAGTGGGTAGTGACAGCATTGCCAGATGTATTTACCCCTTTTCTGGCTGAATTTCTTCATTTCTGGTCGGACTTACTATGTTTTTTTACTGGATTTGCTAATTTCTGGCTGTATTTGCCCCTTTTCTGGCTAGATTTGTGAGGCAGGCAGCAACACCTTGGAAGGGAATGCTGTTTTCTGATGCAAACTCATCTGTTTGTTGGTGCCACAGCCTGGGACATGTTTCACCTTCCCAGGTTTTGCTTCCATGGGGGAAGGGGAATGTAGGTGGGACCTTGGGGAAGTGAGGAACCCTCAGTTTTCCTGCCCCCTTGTTCCTAACTTCTCACCCACCTCATCACCTCCCACCTCTCTGCACACCCTCCACCTGCACACAGGGCTGGATGGGGGCACACCCTGGTGTATGTGTGAGCTCTCTGGCTTCTTCACATGAACCACCTGGAAATGGCAACTCATGGCAGAGGGAGGAGGCTCCAGAGAAGCAATTCCACCTCTGGATTGTGATTCCACAAGCCTGAACTTGATCCCTGAACAGCACCTGGGGGGTTTGAATATCATTTGCAATTTCTTTGGCTGAGAAGATCTTGAAAATGAAAAAGCCTCGCCTTCCCAGGAAATACTTGGGTGCTGCTGAGCAGGTGGGCACCCACTGAGGTGGAATGTGGAGGGTTTGGGTGGGAAGGGGTCTGTGGAGTTTGGGGTAATCACTGCTTGCTGAGAATCCTGCTTGGGCGGTTTCGGGGTGAGGATGTGGTGCTTTCGATTCCCAGCTGGGTGGGGAATCTGCAGTGGCCCTGGGAGGTCTGTTGGGGACATCACATTCACCCCCCTGGATCCAGCAGGGACACTGGTGACATTGGCCTCATTCTGGCTGGCCGTGGCCCCTTGTCTGAGGATCTCTCCTTAATTTAGGCAGAAAGGGTAAAAATTGCTGTGATGTGAGTCTGGTTGCCCAGTGGTGGCTGAAGAAGCCCCTTCCCACTGGTGGCCAACCCTGTTTCCATAGGTCATTCTGCCACTCGGCTTTGTCACCTGTGCCCACAGGAACCCTGGTGGGTAACAGCTTACTGCCCTCTCAGGGAATCCACAGGGGCCCTGGGGTGTTGGGACATGGCAGACACCTGCCTGCTTGTTCCTTTCTGCCCAGTGGCCAGAGCTCAGCTTGTCCTGCTGCCCCACAACGCCCTGTCCGTGGTACCTGGTTCCTGCTGCAGCAGTGCTGAGCTCTCACTTCCCAGAGATCACCCTGCCTGGCTCTTCCTTCCTCTCCTGCTGAAAGCCCTGCCCCGTCCTTCTGTCACCCAGGGCTCAGCACCTCAGATCCAGCCTTCTCATGGCAGCTGTGGTCAGTGCCTCACCACACTGAGGCCTCACAGCCCTGCTGGGCTCTTGCACCACATCCTAGCTCAGAGCTCTGCTCGGCTTTCCGGAAAGTTCCCATCGCTGAGGTGGCGTTTGAGGAAGTGCCGGGGCAGGCAGAGACCCCTGGGCAAACCTCCACTGCTCCACTGGACCACGGGCAGGCTGGCCACCTCCTGCTGCTGCTGCTGAGCCCAGGGACCTGTGCTGGTAATGAGCTTTCCTTGATTTCCCACCGAGCTGGGCAAGGGGAACATGGGGTGCAGCAGGGTTTGCCTACACTGGAGGAGGAATTGCAGTGGGAACTAGATAATCAAGTGGGTGCCAGACACCCAGCAGGGCTCCTGTGCTGGATTTTCCTGGCTCATGGCCACTATTCTGTGGCAGGGAAGAGCTGTGGGATGGCCACCACTTCATTCATTACCTGGTGCCTGGGTGGTGAGTGCAGCTCTGTCAGTGACATCCTGATGGCCCTGGTCCCACTGCTTGATTCCTGGCACGTTGTTAGGGGTAACAGTGATTACCCAGGGGAAGCTAGAGCCAGTGGAGGGAGCATGCTCGCCTGTCACTTCAGTCAGAGCCCATAGCTTCCATGGAATGCACAGCTCCTTAGTCAAGCAAGCCCAGCCCTCATTAGTGCCCTACCTGAGGGTTGGGAGGCTCAGAGCCCTGAGAGTGGTGGGATGCAGTGGGAGAAGGGTGGGCACACCCCTGCATCACATGGGGCTGCTCCCTGGGCCAGCATGCTCAGCTCTGCTGGGGGAGAAGGTGCATCCCAAATTTTCTCTTGAGTTGGGGGCATCTGATGGGCTGGGGTAGCTGCAGAAGCCCCCAGAAAAGCAGCCAACACCCAAGTTTAGGGAGAGAAGGGCTTGCTGAGCCCCTTGGTCCAGAAAAAGAGAACCAGCACCAGGCACCCCCAGATCCTTTATCCCCAGCACTGGGAGAGTGAGGGCTCTGTGGGTTTGGGATGGGTATTTTGGCATCCTGACTTACCCCCCAGAGCACCAGCCACAGTGCCAGGGTGCTGGCAGCCCTTGCCATTCCCTCCTCACACTATTTGTCCAGCCTTTAAGTCTCTTACAAAACAGCCCCTGTGCTGTTGCCTAATCCCAGAGAGGAATGCAGTGGGTCAGCACTGGGAGGATTTGTGCTGGGCAGGGGCCACAGCCAGGGTCACCCCCCAAACCCCAGCAGCCAGCTGGGTTACACCATCTCCCTGTCTTGGTTTTGCTTCTGGAATATCCTCATCTTGTTTAGCACAGAGGTTAAATGATTAATGATTGGAGGAGGGAACCTAGCAGAGGCCTGATGAATTATTTACTTGGTGAGGGCAAAGGGCCCGACAGCAACGGGAGCTGCCAGCCTGGCACACTGGGGACTTCCCTCGCTGGCGTTGTGTCCCCATCCCTGTCCCTGGTGAGCAGCAAGGAGGGCCCTCAGCCACGCCAGACAGTGCTGGGACAGTGCCAGTGGTGAGTGCTGGTGCAGCTGTCCCTTCCTGCCAGGTGTGTCCCACCACTGCATCCATGTCCTGGCACAGCAGGGGATGCTGGCACTGGTGTCAGTGGGTGACACTGGTGGCGATTCCTTGGCTCTAGCCAGGACAGGGGGCATCCTGTGGGAGCCCCATCCTGCTGTTACTGTGTTTCCCTCTGCTCTTCCACAGCCAGTGCCCAGCTGGGGTGGAGCCTGCCTGTGCTGGTGTCACTGGGATGTGGTGACAGCAATGTCACCCAGCACCATCACATTTTCAGTAATAGATGAGAGCTTTCTAGGTGTGGAGGTGGAAGAGAGAATTTTATTCTGAATCAGGGATTTTTGTTGTGCTGGGACCAGGGATTTTATTCTGAATCAGGGAATTTTGGGTGCTGGGAAGGTCCTGGGTGCTGCTGATTTCTCTGGTGCTGCCAGCAAGGAGCCACAGGGGTCAGCCAGCGCTGTTGCTCCTTCTTTGGACACTTGATCCTTGGAGCCTGAAGCAAAGCCAAACAGTGCCAGGAAGTGCCAGGGAAGTGGCACTGTGGCCACATCCCAGCAGCACCACCGGGATGCTGGTGTCTCCAGGTGCAGGGCTCACTGGCTGCAGGGACCCTGGCAGTGTCCAGTTTGTGCTGGCTTGAGAGCGAGCTTTGCTCAGCTGTGCACTTTGCACCGAAACCGCAAGTGCTGCTGAGGGGGGCCTGCCTGAGTCACAGCAAATGTGACTCTGACAGCAGATCAGACTGGCCTATTTACAGCTCCAGGAAATCCTCTGGCTCCTTCTTAGCAGGTCTAGAGAAACCTCCAGCAAACACAAAATAAGATGGTGCCGGGGTCACGAGCAGCGCTGTGTGTGCCGGCGTGACGGGATCAGCCTCCTGCCTGGAGCCTGCCGAGGCCGTGATGCTGGTGGGTGGGAAGGGCAGGGCACACCATCTGCTGCTTGGGGGATAACAAGGATTTGCCCTGCCAACAGCTATGGTGTGGGATGGGTGTTCTGCTGCCAGAGCTGGGACACCAAATGAGCCCCATGTCCCACGCTCTGGATGCCACAAGGGCACTGTGTTAGGTGTGAGCACCAAGGTGCTCTGCCAACACTCCAGGGTGTGGTGCCATGCCAGAGCAATGCCAGGGACAGACAGGGCTTTGGAGCTGGGAGCAATGCCAGGGACAGACAGGGCTCTGGAGCTGGGAGCAATGCCATGGTGGGCATATGGTCTGTGAGGAGGGGTTTGGTGTGGTTTGGGTTGGGGGCTCCAGTGACAGCAGCCTGCCACTGGCTGTGATAGGGACAGCCTGGGAGAGGGGACAGCCTTCTGGATCCAACTATTCATGTCACTCTCTCCTGGCTTGCTGCTGTAAACCAGAGGAGCTGCATCCTAGAGGGTGACAGCCCTGAGGTGCAGCCACCAGCTCCTCTGCCCTTGAATCATGCATATTCAGGTATATTCCCTGATTATCCACGATGTGGATAATGCCCTACTGCTCTGTCCCACAGTCCAAATGCCACCCCCATGGTCCCAGGGCATCTAGGGGGGTCCCAGGCCTCCTTCATCCCTAAAAGGATGGTTTTTATGTTTCAATGCCTAAACTGGGACCCTCCAGCATTTCCACACCCCTACATACCCAGTTCAGGACTGGATGATCCTGGGGGCACAGCATGGTTGGAGGCCATAGGAAAACCAGGTTGCTTCACTGGGAATATTGGTTTTGGGACTCCAGGCTTCACCTGGTGTGTGTTTTGGGACCGATCCTGATCCTGTTGTCTCCATTCCCAGGTCCTGATGTCATCCTGAGCCTTGCTGGCAGCACAAGATGCACTGAGTGGTGCAGGTTTCAGTGGCCAGCCCCCTGCCATGGAGGAGGAGGGATCCCTGCCGGTGGCCGCCTGGCTGTCTGCCGTCCACCTCGACCAGTATGTGGAGAGCTTCCAGCAAAGCGGGCTGTGGTCGGTGTGGGACTGCCGGGCTCTGACGGACGAGGGGCTCACCCGCCTTGGGGTGCTGCTGCCCGGCCACCGCCGCCGCATCCTGCTGGGCTTGCAGAAAGCCTTCGCCGAGGCGCCACCAGCCGGGACTCAGCAGCCCCCTGGCACTAGACCTGTCCCCATGAAGCGCCACATCTTCCGCCCGAGCGCTGCGGCAGCGCCGGAGCCGCCGGAGCCCCGGTGCCCGCCGGTGCCCACTGGGACCCCCCCGCTGGAGCCAGAGAGGGGGGCAGGCTTCCCCCAGCTGCCCCCACCCATCCCGCCGAGGGTGGGCTGCCGCCCTCCCCTCAAATTCTCGCCATCGCTATCGGGGGACAGCCCCGAGACCCCACCTGTGTCCTGCAGCCATCTCCCAGCCCTGGAGGATCCCTCTCCAGCAGCCTTTGGGGAGAAGCCCCCCGCCGACAGCAGGGCCAGACCCCCACTGCCGGCCAAGCGACACCAAGTGGAAACCAAGTGCCAGAGCCTGAAGGGCCCCCCAGTGCCTGAGCGCCCCCCCATGCTGCCCCCCAGGGCTGTGTCCCACAGGAGGTAAGGGGGGGTGGCAGGGACACGGCCTTGGGGATGCCCAAGGTGACCGGGTCTGTGTGGGGGGCTACTGGAATGGTGGTGGGACCCTCGGGGTCACAACATGGGTTGCCTATGCTCTTCCCAGACCTTAGCACATCTCCTGGGGGTACCCCCAGCCCCAGCACGTCCCATGGGGGTACTAACCCTTCCCCCAACCCCAGCACAACCCCTGGGGGTACCACAGCACATTTCCCTACCAGCACCGGGGTGAGGGGTACTGATATATTTATTTTGGCTCTAGCTGGATGTATCCACCCGTATCATCCCAGTCACCCAGGTCACCCCAGCCTGGCATGGGCTGGGTGCAATCCCCACAGCAATGTAGAGCCCTGCCTTCCCCCCACCTGCAATGTAGGCAGTGCTGAAGCCTGAGGAACTCTTGACACCAGTGGGTGCCACGCACAGGGAGCACGGGGCAAGCTCCTGCCAGCTGCTGTGGCCCGATTATATGTGAGCAGGCTGGAATTTTGGGACAGCAGCACTTGCAGTCCCCCTTTTGATGTCCCAACCACCCAGTGCACTCCCAAATCCTGCAGAGCACAAGCAGATGTGGGGGTGAGGACTGGGAGTGCAGTTTGGAGAGGGCAGACAAGCTCCTGGGTGCCAGCACCCTCGCAGGATGAGGTGGGGGAATGTCACCAGGCTTCTGTGGCCCCCCTGCCCCAGGAGTCCTTCCCTGCAACCTCCCCAGGACCCACAGATCTAAGGGATATGCTCCTGGAGCTGGGGTGTCTAGGTGGTCCCCTCAGGGAGGTCCTGGGAGTGAGGCTGGGTTTGTCCTGACTGAAGGTGCTGGATGGGACCATCCAGCTGGACTGATGGTGCTGGATGTGTATAGTCAGGATGAGAATGGGAGGGCTGGCGGCTGGGTTTCCCCTCCAGCTTCCCATCCCTGTGTCCCAATGGGCTTTTTGTGGTAAGGTGGGTGGAGGTGATCCCTCTCCCTATGCTCTGCCCCCTGCCTGCAGGGCCTGGGATGGGATGCTGAGCTGGGGAGGGGGCTAAGGCAGCTGATTTGGGGGGGCTGGCGTGCCATGGGGTGGGCAGCACCTGTCCCTGGAGCTCCTTGGACTTCAGATCAAGAGTGTCCATCCTGGCACCCCAGGAACTGCATTTCTGCACTGAGACAGTCACCCAAATCCTCCTGGAGCCACTCTCCATCCTGCCCTGGCCAGAAAGCTGCCCAGGCATGATGAGGCCGATGGCAGCCACTTTGGTGCAAGCCATGCTGGTTTGGTGCTGGACGTGCCATCAGTTTGGTACTTGCCATGCTGGTTTGGTGCCAGCTGTGCCATGGGTTTAGTGCCATCTGTGCTGGATGTTGGATGCCAGCTATGCTGTGGGTTTAGTGCCACCTGTGCTGGGTGTTGGATGCCAGCTGTGCCATCAGTTTGGTTCTTGCCATGCAGGTTTGGTGCAATCTGTGCCGTGGGTTTAGTGCCATCTGTGCTGGATGTTGGATGCCAGCTATGCTGTGGGTTTAGTGCCATCCGTGCTGGGTGTCGGATGCCAGCTGTGCCAGCGTTCTGGTACTTGCCATGCTGGTTTAGTGCTGGATGTGCCATTGGTTTGGTACTTGCCATGCTGGTTTGGTGCCAGCTGTGCCATAGGTTTAGTGCTGTCCATGCTGGGTGTTGGATGCCAGCTGTGCCGTGGGTTTAGTGCCATCCGTGCTGGGTGTTGAATGCCAGCTGTGCCGTGGGTTTAGTGCCATCCATGCTGGGTGTTGAATGCCAGCTGTGCCGTGGGTTTAGTGCAGTCCGTGCTGGGTGTTGGATGCCAGCTGTGCCAGCGTTCTGGTGCTGGCCGTGCCGTGGGTTCTTTCTGGCCATTCTGAGGGTTTGGCGTTAGCCATGCCTCCGCTTCGGCCAGCTCAGGAAGTTTTGCTGTTTTTAGCCCGCAGGAAGTGCCGGGGTGAGAAGCTGCGCTCCCCGCCGGCCTCCCCCGGCCCTGCCCGCGGTGCCGCTCGGTCCCCCCGCGGTCGATGTCACCTGCCCAGGTAGGGGGGCACGGCGGGCGCGGTGCCGCGCAGGAGCGGCCGGCGGGCCCGGGGCGGAGGGATTTTGGGCATGGGATCGAGCGCTGCCGGCGCTACCGGGTGCGCCTCTCGCCGGTGCCGGCTGTTTCCTGCCCTGGCCTGTGAGCCGCAGGCACTGCTGGTTCCTGCTTCCCGGGGACTCCAGGGCATCCTGCCGCGGGACAGGCGCTGCCCATCCTGCCACGGCACCCCCCAGGCTGCCCACTGGGGGCCGGGATTCCCCCCCGGAGCCGCCCCGCGGGATCTGGGGGTGCATAAGGGTCCCTTGGGAGCTGCTTTGTGAGACTAGGGATGGGATGGGCCAGGCAGTGGCTGAACAGCACCCCCCGGACACAAGGGTGCTCCTGTGGCTTGGGGGACTCTGGGGACAACGTGGCAGAGCCCCGGGGACTATGCCAGTGTGGGACAGCTGGGTGACCACAGGGCCCAGGCACCTGGTGTGCCGTCATGCACTCATAACATATACATTACACCTCAAGGTAGGTGTGGGTGCTTGGTAGCAACAAAAGAAAATATATATCGGGGTGTGTGTGTATAGATGTGTGTGTGTGTGTGTGTGTGTGTGTGTGTGTGTATATATTTCTCACATAGATCTTGATGCTACAGTGAATATATCCAGGAGTCTGTCTGCGCACCCATATGTATGTTATATGTGTATTATGTGGATATATTGGGGATTCAGAACTAACCAGCTGAACCCCAAAACTCTGATTTCAGAAGTCAATTTAATTCTATGACTAGGAATATATTGGCTATAGGTGGGTTCTTGTTTTGAGAACATTTTAAAAATAAAGAGCTGTGATTTCCTAAGAAATTCTTCTCTCTGAGGGTGGTGAGGCTCTGGCACAGGCTGCCCAGAGAAGCTGGGGCTGCCCCATCCCTGGAAGTGTTCAGAGCTGGGTTGGATGGGGCTTGGAGTAACCTGGGGTTGTAGATGTCCCTGCCCACGGCATGAGATAAGCTTTAAAGTCTTTTCCCAACCAAACCATTCCATAGTTCTGTGGCTCTTTGGCCAGTGCTGGTGCCTGGCCATGCCCTGGCTGGAGGAGGTGCTGTGGGGCAGGACAGCTGGCACAGACAAGGGGGGCATTCAGGAGGGTGAGGATATGAGTCACCTTATGGTGGGTGTTGGGTCCCAGCTCTGTGTGTGGGGCAGCCTCTGCTGGGAGCTTGGGAAGCAATCCACACTGGGGCTCCCTGCAGTGAGGGGTCACTGGCCACAGTGCCCTGTGCTGGGTCTGAGGGAGCTCCACAGCCCTGGGGTGCTGCTGTTGGCCCCAAACCCATCTCCTGCCCCCTGTGGTCCCTGCAGCCAGTGAACATGAAATGGGGCGTTGGGGGCATACTGCTGGGCTGCCCAAGGATCAACCACAGTGGGGGATGCTTGCTCATGTTGGGGCTGATGGCTGCTCATGTCTGGATGATCCTTGCCCATGCTGAGCTGATGCCCACATCAGGGTGATGCTTGCCCAGGTCTGGGTGGTACCTGCCCACATCAGGGTGATGCTCACTGCATCCAGGCTGGGACTGGGACTCTTTGCCATCAGCTGTGAGGCAGTTGGTCTGGCCCTGTCTCTGGGTGGGAACGAGACCCCACCATAACCCCTTGTGGAGGTGGAAGTGCCCACAGGAGAGGGATCTCTGAGAGTGAGGGCTGAGGAAGAGCTGGAGCAGCCCTGTGTATGCAAACAGCCTGGGAGCAGAGCAAGTGACCTGGGCATTTCTGGGGTGACACCATCCACCCATCTCCCCTCACTTCCGGCTTGCTGTCGTGGTCCCTGGTGCTTCCTCCTAGCTGCTTGCAGAGCCATATTGTGGTTTCCTCCAGGCCATGTTCAACTCTGAGTTCTCACCACTCCCCCAAACCTGGGGCCACCCCAAGCATTTCTGTGCTAGGAGGTGACAGGATCGTCCAAGCCTGCTGGGCGTGGGATGTGTGAGATACCACGTGCCACGGGTTGATGGCAGCAACTGTGTCCAACACTGGGAGCTCTCTCTCACCAGTTCTGCACTTCATTCCACCCTCCCAGTGCCAGCAGTGGGGCTGTGAGCCCCCCAGTTTTGGCCAACTCAGACCTGGACATCCCCCAGATGATCCCATGAGCATGTCTGCATCCTGGTTGTGGGATGAGGCTGTCAGTGAGGGTGGGCACACCTCCATGCCCAGGAGATGGTCTAGGGATTAGAGCAGCCCCCTGAGCAGCTGGTGGGGGGAAGGGGTTGTACAAAGTGATGTCCAAGGAGGTGATAACAGAAGACTCATTTTCAGTGGGCTGGGTGAGCTGGGCAGGGGTGGTGGCCTGGGCAGAGCTTTGGCTTTGTGGTGGTGGCTGTGTGAGAGCAGCCCTCTCTGCCCCCCTTAGAAGAGAGGCCTAGATAAAGGTGTAAAAGGGTAGATAAAGGGTAAATAGATAAAGGGCAAATAGATAAAGGGCAGCATTAAGGTGCTGCTCAGATAAGGGATAGCACATAAGGCACTGGTTTGCCACTTGTCTGATGGCAGAGGTGGCACCAGGCAGACCCTGCCTGGACCAGGACTGGCATCCTTTGGTCATGGCTGCAGAGGGGTCTGGGAAGTGCAGGGGTGATGGGGCACCCACACTGCCCCAGGGAGCCATGGGGGGACATGAAACCCAGCGATGCCACAGCAGCGGATGGTGACAAGTGGGGCAGGCAGAGCAGTGGGGAGGGTGTTTGGGGAAACTGGGGTGTTATCTGTGCCTGAGCTCTGGGGGTGCCCATCCTGCTGGTCTCTGGGATGGTGGAGCTAGGGGCTGCACAGGACTGGGGCTGAGCTAGAACCCCTCCTGAGCAGTCCCCATCCAGGAGATGGGGGTTGTCCTGGCCTGAGGCTTGTCATCTCACTGCTGGCCACAGGGCTTGTGTTGCAGCCCCCCAGCCACACCCCTGATGGGGGCAAACACCATCCTGGGTGGCTGCACGGATGCAGAGCCCAGCCAGGCTCTTGCTGGAGGCTCTGTGGCTTGTGCACTGTCACCTCTGTGTCTCTGGGTCTCTGCACACCTGGGTGCTCTGGCAGCTCCTGCCTGGTGGTGTTGGGAGCAGTGCTGCTCCCCTGCCTGTGCTCCCCTCCTTCCCCGCCAGCATTCCCTAATGTATGGATGGTTGTGGCTGGTTCCCATGGAAATGGCTGCTGAGAAATGAGGTCAGGCTGACCCAGGGAGAGCCAGCACTCCCATCCTTCCCTGCTTCCTGCTCCAGCCAGGGAGAAGCTTCTTTTCCAGCTCACCCCAAGCTAAGGGAAAGCTCTTGTGCCCAAGCCATGGTGCTGGGAGGCACATCCCCAGAAACCATGGCATGCTGATGGCATCCTTGGCCATGGAATCATGGCATCACAGAATGGTTTGGATTGGATGAGACCTTAAAGCTTGTTTAGTTCCACCCCCCTTGCCAAGGGCAGGGACATCTCCACTAGACCAGGTTGTTCCAAGCCCCATCCCACCTGGACTTGAACATTTGCAGGCATGGGGCAGTCACAGCATCTCTGGACAACCTGTGCCAGGGCCTCACCACCCTCACAGGGGAGAACTTCTTCCCAATAACCCAGTCTAACCAGCTGCTCCTTTTTGTGGTGCAGTGGGAGGTAGCTGGGGCAAGGATGGGGATGGTGCCAGCATGCAGCTTCCCTGGGGCTCACCTCCCTGGGGCTTGGGGTAGAAATTCTGCCCACTGCCTCTGCGCTCTCCCTGGATTCAGGGATGCTTCAAAGGTACCTTGTATTTTTATACCCTGGAGAAACTTCTTAATTTCCTGCCCTTGAAAACACCATTACCCCAGAGGTTTCTATTGATTGCCTGTCACCTTTCAGTCTCAGGAAGGCAGGAAGCAAGGAACAGGAGGTAGGAGTGGCTAAGCCCAGCTGCTTAGGCTCTGTGGAGAGGAGGACAGTCCCCCATGGTCCTTCTCCCCACTGGTCAAGGTTTTGGGGCTGGAGGCATTCCTCACTGAGCCAGGAAAAGCTCAATTTCCAGGATTTCTTGCTGCTGTAGCAGCCACCCTGGATCTCCAGTGTCCACTCCACCATAAGGAAGCTGGTGGCACAGAGAACCCCTAGGACCCCCATCCTGCTCAAGGAACCCTGCAGCCACTTGCAAACCAGCTAAGGAACCAACTCTGCCATTGTTTAGACTGGAGGAAAGAAAACAACCTGCTCTGGGATGTGGCTTCAAGGCTGTGGGTGGCTTGAGGTGTCCCAGAGTCAGATAAGGATCCTGGGCTGTGAAGCACACACAGGGGAGTGAGGCTGAATGCCAGGAAAACATTTCCAGGCTACAAAAGTAGTCATATAACCCAAGCACAGGAAAGGCTTTACCACGGGGGTCTTAGGGATTGCTTTGTGGGTCTGGGCCTGCAGGGGTTTGGTCCCTTTTGGGGGTTCTCTGTGACCCCTCTGCAGGTGTATCAGGGTTGGGAAGCGAGGCAGGGGCTGGCATAAGGCAGTGCTTGCTCCTCTCCCCCACAGCGTCCCTGTGAAGGAGGAGGTGCCCATCACTGAGAGAGCAGCTGGTGTCACCCTGTGCTCCCCACTGCCCCCGCCCCGCTCCAAGGCGCCAGCACCAACGCCACCGGCACCAACGCCACCGGCACTGCCCTCCAAGGCCAGCCTTCCCTTCGTGCCAGAGTTTGGTGAGTACCAGGGGGCCCTCTCCACTCTCCCCCTGTCACAAATCCTGCCTTGGGATAGCTGGCTGCCAATCCATCCCATCCCATGGGTGCTGTGCCTTCCTTCTAGGTGTTTATTCCTCTGTCCTTGCTGTGGTCTCTTTCTTCTCTCTCCCCTTTCTTGCCTTCTGGGCTGGGGGAGTCAGGGGTGAAGGCCTCGGCTGGGGGATTTAGGGTGTGTGAGGTCTGAGCTGGGGATTCAGGGAAGGGGTGTGAGACCTGGGTTGGTAGTTTCAAGGGATGCAAGATATGGACTGAGGGTTTGGGTGCAGCCTCTCCTATGGCAGAGCAAAGGTTTCTGTGGGTGCTGGAAGCACACATACTCACTCACAGAGGAAAAGTGAACCTATTGGGAGGTGAAATGCAGATGTCCTTGATTCTAGGGTCCCAGGATGCCTTTGCATCTCCCAGCCCCATCCTCGGGGTGTCTCTGGGGCTCAGCCAACTGCAGTGAGCAGTGCTGAGCTGGGGACCCCCACAGAGAGGTGAAGGTTTGGTCTCAGGGTGCAGCCCTGGCTGGACTGCACTTCAGCTGGAACAGCTCTGCTGGAAGGAAGAGGAAGGGCTGAGTTGTGTGGGGTGCTGGGTGCCTCTCAAGGCCAGCAGCCCTGCAGGGAGCAGCACTGGTTTAACTGGGATCTGGGGTGTATTTCAGAAGCTGGGAGAAACCGTGGACAGGTTATCAGGACAGAGCTTATCTGTTTGTTGGAGGGTGCAGGGAGGAAAGCTGCTCCCACCCTGATGGGTTTGGGATGCAGAGTTTACAGGGGTTTCTGTGGTGCCAAGGTGAGCACCTACCTTCACCCCTCAACCCCCTGCAGCCTAAGACCATCCTCACCTGTTGCTAGGGCCCAAACACCATTATCTGGGTTGTGGTTTTGGGAGGAATTTGACCCAGATTCTCAGTAGGATTTGGGAGTGGGTGTCTGCCAGGGCCAGGCTGTCTGGGGCCATTTGTTCCCTGTGGGGTTACAATCCTGACCTGGACTCCTGCTGATGTGAGTGCTGGGGAAGAAGGAACCATCTCTCACTCCCATCATCACCTGGGATCTCATTTCCACGGTGCACAAGCCCGGGAGCTGATAAGGAATGGGACAGGAGGGAGGGAAATCCACCCTGGCAAAGCACTTGTGGAAAAATCCCCTGGGAACCCCCAGCAGAGACAAGAGAGCCTGGATAGAGCCATGGTGCTGGGGCTGGTGTCACCAAGTCCCCTTCTGGTGAGGCGAGGAGTGTCAGGACAGTGCTGGGAGGTGCCATTAGCGGGACTTTGCCCTTTCCCAGCTCTTCCCCAAACTCCTTGATAAAACCTTTGTTGTCACAAGAATGGGGTGGTTATTTGCCAAGGGCAAAGCAAAGGGAAGCCAGCCATGCCTGTATCATCCTCCCCACAGGCTTCAGGCTAGCAGGGGGAACTGGGACCCCTTGCTCCACCCCAGCTGATTCCCAGTATCTTCCCTCTCCTTTGTCAGATGACTCGGACTACGAGGACTCGGCGTGGGAGGAGGAATTAGCCAGACCGACGGGGGAGATGGCCAAGGTTGGTCCCACTGTGGGGCTGGAGGTGGGCAGGAGCTAGCAGGGTGACTGGCCCTAAGGACAAGTACCAGCCTTGGGATGATCCAGAGATACTGGTTAGGGCTTGAGGAGCATGTTGGCAGTGGCTAGAGAGGGGTTCTGCCTCACTGAGCACCCACTGGGTCTCCCACAGGTCTCCAGGGAGTACCCACTGTGTCTCCTAGGGGGGCTGGAGCCCCAGAGATGGAACTCGGCTCTTCAGTGTCCTTGGGAAGTTTCTATCAGGTCTTTCAGTGGTGCTGGGACTCGAGGGTCCCTGGGGAGCACCCACCAGGTGTCACCCACGTGTCCCCAGGAAGCACTCACTGGTTCCTCTGGGGTCTCTGGGGAGCACTCCCAGCTGTGCAGTGCAGCACACTCGGGTGCCCTGAGTTTGTGCTAGTAGACATCTCCAGCACTGCATCTTGAATATAATCCCTAGATTGTGAATTTCTATCTGCCTCCCTCGCTCTCTGGGGTGGGAACGGATGGATTTGAGGAGTCCCAGAAGTTGCAGAGCTCCCTTAACATCTGAAGCCGCATCTACCTTGGCTTGGGAACACCAGGGCCAAGGAGGCAATGCCAGATTTCTCATGAAGGTCTGACATTTTTAGCTGCTATAAATGACTTCGCATCCCAAATCCCGGTGTTCAGCTCCTCACTTGGCTACACTTTCTTCTCTCTGTGAGCCTCAGCATGCCTCTTCCTGGGCACCCTGGCACTGCGGGCACCCACTGAACTGGGGATGAGCTGGTGACATGGCATCGTGTCCCCTCTCCTTCCATCCAGCCTGCACCCTCACGGTGCGGTGGTGGCACCAAGGCGACCCCAGGTGTCACAGACATATTTTATGAAAAATCCTTTCCTTAGAATTTTTTCTCCTGAGAAGCTGAGAGGCCTCAGAAACTAAATGTAAACGATGGTTATCTGCTGCTGTAGAATGCAACAGGTGCATCTTTGATTGGTCTCATGTGGCTGTTTTTAATTAATGGCTAATCACAGCCCAGCTGTCTCGGACTCTGGTCAGTCACAAGATTTTATTATCATTCCATTCTTTTCTATTCCTTTGCTAGCCTTCTGATGAAGTCCTTTCTTCTATTCTTTTAGTATAGTTTTAATATATCATTTTCTTTTAATATAATATGTATCATAAAATAATAAATCAGCCTTCTGAAACATGAAGTCAAGATTCTCGTCTCTTCCCTCTTCCTGGGACCCCTGTGAACACCACCACATCCAGCTGTCACCCATGTGTGTCTCTGCAGGAGGATGCTGAGCTGAGGATGGGGCGACCACGCTCCGTGCGTTTCAACAGCCTCTTCAGTGAAGATGAGTTTGGTGAGGACCAGCCCAGTGCATCCCCTGCCAGGTACGAGCTTGGCTGCCGTGCTGTGTGCAGGGCACATGTGTGTGATGCTGCTGACGTGCTCTGTGTGTGTCCCAGGGGGTGTTTTTGTTTGTGTGGGGGGGTGTGAGCACAGGCACAGAGCTCCTGTGCACGGCAGGGCAGGTGAGTGTGCAGGTCAGGGCTTTTGGGCACGCACAGCTCCACAGCGTGCCCGCAGATGGGCACACACAGAACCTGTATGTGGGAGCACATGTGAGTGTGTGTGAGCAGAGAGCAGCTCTGTGCATCACTGCATTGGGGCTGCATTCTTGGGGGTGCCCCTGTGCCCCCTCCCAGAGCTGGGACTCAGGCCTGGGCTGTCCCTGGGACACGCCGGGATTCCACCGAGGGGACTGTCCCCAGTGTCCCCGCTTGCATCCAGCTGGCCTGCATTGCCTGTGCCTCAGGGAAGGTCACAGGGAGGCTGAAGCATGCCGGGGAACCTCAGCCCCTCCCGGGACCTGCCAGCTCTTAACCCCCTCCCTCGGCTCCTCATCCCCAGTGGTGGCAGCAGCTGGAGTGACAGGGAGCCCAGCCTGCATCTGCCTGCGCCCGACGCCTTCCCAGGCAGCAGCCCCGGCACACTCGGTGACAGCATGGAGGACACCAGTGCCACCAGCCTGCTGTCACCCACCATCAGAGAAGGGTGGCTGGACAAGAACCCGCCACAGGGGTGAGTGATGTACTGGGGGTCCCTGTGTGACATAGAAGTGTAATTGTCCCCTCCTTTTCTCACCTGTCATTCCTGCTCATGGGGGTGTACTTTTGCTTTGGTGAAAATCCATTGCTAGGGGTTCCTTCCACTCCCTTCTAACCTGTGATTTAGGCTAGAAACACTATTTTTTTGTGAAAGAGCCTTTCTCAGAGCAGGTGCCACCAGTTGTTGTACTGACTTTGCTGAGAAGGGGAGGCTGCAGCTCAACCTTCCTCTCACACCCTGCATCACTGGGAAAAGAGCTGCTTTTCCCCTGGGGGAGCCCTGGGATAGCAGTGACCACAAGAGAAGCTGTCAGGGATGAGGTGGGGTGTGTGGGCTGAGCCGTGCATTTGGGATTGCTGGGTTTGCTGCAGGAGGAGGTGGTGATAGCCCCTATCCCATGGGATAGCAGCCCAAATCCTGGACAGTCAGAGTGGTGCAGCAGTAAAACAAGGGAAGTGCTGGGCTTGTGTCTGTGTGCTCCAGGGTGAGCGAGCCAGGGAGTCATGGGGAGCCAGTGATCCCCAGGGAGTCTAGTGAACCCAGTGAGCACAGCCAGGACAGTGTGCACAGGCAGCCCACTCAAAGAGCCCCTGCACTAGCTGGGAGGCAACAATCATGCAGGAGATGCAATGGGAGCTTCTTAATCTGGGCTTCGAGTAAGCCCCGAGGCAGCAGTTCCACCGAGGACGAGGAAGCTCAGCTGTTTGCAACAGAGAAGCCGTGCTGCTGGGGAAGTGAGAGCAGCTGGAAGGTCCCTGGGAAACCCCTGCTCCAGCAAACCTTTCCTGAGTAAACAAGCCCTTGAGCAACTATGTCCCTGCTGCCACAGCCCCACCAGCATGGGGGGACCTGGATATTCAGTGCTGGTCAGGGGCTGCATGGCAGGGCTTGCTGGAGCTGTGTTGGAAAGGGCTTGGCTCCTCCTGCAGCCCTAGTGCTAAAGCTATGGGCTGAGGAGTGTTCTGCCTTTTCCTGTGGTGTGTAATTGGTCTGCATTCTCAGCTGGGGAGGGCAAAGGGGTCTCTGGTAGGTTGTCTTCTGCCCCCAGAGGGGCCTGCCTCTCATCTGTATCCCCATCCTGACAGAGATGCATGGCTTCTCCCTCTGCTCTGGTGCCACTGACCCCTCCTGGAATCTGTCTCCTGGATTGAATCCTGCCTAGCTGTTAGTGGCAGCCCTTGTTCTCAGCTCCATATTTTAGTTGGTGCCTGGAGGAAAGCATAAAGTCTCCATTGCTATCCCCAACAGCAACATGAGGGCACAGGGAGAGGGTGCAGGATCAAGGGCTGGGGACTTCAAGGGCTGGCCAGGACAGGCATCTTATCCCTGTGCAGGATAGAGGACTCGGGATATAGCACCAGACCAAGGGTGGGGGACACAAGGCAGAATGGAGGGCTGGGAACATGGCATATGATGGGGGGGTTGGGAACATTGAGAGCTGGGGACACAGGGCAGGATCAATGCCGAGGTGGCCCCAGGCTTTTGGCAATTGGGGCGTGAACACGCAAGCAGAATCATCCTGAGTTCAAGGGCATCCCCTCCAATGGGTCCCTCCTGTCCCCTCCCAGGTCCTACATCTACCAGAGGCGCTGGGTGAAGCTTGACACTGACTACCTCCGCTATTTTGACAGTGAAAAGGTGGGTGGAGAAGATGGATCTGGGGGTTTGGGATGAGAAGGTGGCAGAGGAGCTGCCCCAGCAGGGTTACCTCCCTCTGGCCATCCCAGCTCGGAGACATGGCTGTACCAAGGGTCAGTATCCCAGGGAGCAGCCATGGCTGGGTGCTGGGGATGAGGCTCAGAGCCTCCTGGACACTGGAGCTGGAGCAGTGGGAACCTGGGGCACTAACAGCCCCGTTTGACACAGACATGAGCAGCGTGTCTCCCACTCCCTGACCCAGGATACCTACTCCAAGCGGCTCATCCCCGTCTCCTCCATCTCCCGCGTCTCCAGTGTTGGGGACCAGAAATTTGAGGTTGTCACCAACAACCGCAACTTTGTGTTCCGGGCTGAGAATGATGGTGAGTGACAGTGACAGGCGTCCCTGTTCCCCAGGTCCCCTCCCTTCCCAGCCCAAGGGATGGCTCCTGGGCTCAGGCTGATCCTGACCCGTCTCGCCTTTGGCCCCACAGCAGACCGCAATGAGTGGATACAGACTCTGCAGCAGATTGCGGAGGAGCGGAAGGGCAAAGCTGCAGTGAGGACATCGATGTCCTTAGCCACTGACAGTGCCACTGAGCCAGCTGATAAGAGTGGCTTCCTGGAGCTGCGGGGCTTTAAGCACAAGCTCTTTGTGGTGGTGGCTGGGGACAAAGTGTTCCTTTACAAGAATGCAGAGGTGGGTTGCTGGGGGGGCTGTGGCACTGTGGGGAACCCTGATGCCCCTTCCCTTTGCACTGCCAGCCTGAGCAGAGCAGCAGTGAGCCAGGGCACCCAGGCCTGCCACCATCCCACAAATAGGGATAGCACAGAAGCCACTGGGTGTTGCCCTCTGAGCCCTCCCTCTCTGCTGGCTCTGAGCCTTGGGATCTCCCAGGAGCATGACACCCACTGTAGCTGCTTCCAGAGTCTGTGGTGCCCTAGGTACACCCAGGTCAAGAGCTGGGCAGTGAAGGGACAGAGTTACCCCAGCTCCCAGGCGCTGGATGCCATCATCCATCCTCCCCTAATCCCTTGCCCACGCTCCCCACCAGGACTATCGGCTGGGGATTGGCATCACCTACATTGAGATGAATGTTGGGAACGTCAAGGACATGGATCGCCGGAGCTTTGACCTCACCACACCATACAGGATCTTCAGGTGAGGCCAGGGTGGGGAGGGGGTGCTGAGGGTGCTGCCCACCCCGAGCCATGGTATATCTCACTCCCATCCCTCCTGGCAGCTTCTCTGCTGACTCAGAGCAGGAGAAGGAGGAGTGGGTGGAGGCCATGCAGCAGTCCATCACTGAGGCACTCTCCAACTCGGAGGTGGCCGAGAGGATCTGGGCGGTGGAGTCCAACCGCTTCTGTGCCGACTGCGGCTCCCACAAACCCGACTGGGCCTCCATCAACCTCTGCGTTGTCATCTGCAAGAGATGTGCAGGTACCCATATCCAGAGGGGCACACATGGGGATCCCTGGGGACCCCCAGACCTTTCCCACCCCAAAATGGGTCCCTAATGGCTCATCTCACTGGCAGGGGAACATCGGGGATTGGGCCCTGGCATCACCAAAGTCCGCAGCTTGAAGATGGACAGGAAGGTGTGGACTGAGGAACTGATCGAGGTAGTGGCACAGTCCCAAAAAGCCATTTTGGGGGGCAACACGCCGTTCCCTCTGCATGGAGCTGTGGGCTGGGGGGTGCTGGAGCACGGCAGGGCTCTTCCAGACTGATTCCAGGCCCTCGGGGGGACACCATGGTGTCGCTTGGCTAGGGAGAGGAACCCCAGCAACCATTCATTCTGTCCCTGTGCACCCCTGGCAGACAGTTCAGCATGCCTTTGGGGACAAGCGGCACTTGTGTGCCACAGACAGACAGACAGACAGACGGTGTCTCTTTGTCCGTGGGGCCGTGGCTGTGGGGCGGTGGCTGTGGGGCGGGAGTAGGCCCAGGGGCAGAGCACTCCCTTGAAGCGCTATGGCCGCCGGCGCAGAGGAATGTGCTGGCGCAGCCAGGGCCGGGAATGGGTGGGCGGGCGCAGCTGGGATTCGTTTCAAGACCTAACCTGGCAGCCATTTCCCGCCGGCAGAGCCTGGCTGGCTCCGTTCTTCCCATCCATCCCGCTCAGATCCTGCATTCCTGCTCGGCGTCCCACCCGCGCAGCCCCCGCCTCCAGCACTGCCTGCTCCTCGAGCTCCCAAACGCTTCCAGCTGCTCCTGCGGCTGCTCCCCTTCCCCTCCCCTCTCTGGGAACCCTGCCCGAAACCACCCCGGCATCCCCAGGGCTGCGGCTCGCACCGCCCCTTCTCCCCTCTCGCATGCACCCGTTCCAGCCGTGAGAGCTGCGGGCTGCTGGCAGAGCCCCGTGGGTATTGAGGAGATGTGTATCTCTTGGTAAATCTCTGAATGGCAGATTCAGAGACCCTCTGCTCAGCTGCGGGTAGCAGGATGGCAAGGAGCCACCAAAAGCACTTTGAATCTGTCCCCAAGGGTACCGAGCACCACCCCGCCTCCCACAGCTGGGTGCTGCTTTCCAGATGTGCTTTTCCAGGGCAGGAAGGGGAGCTGGCGGCTGTGGGGGCTGTCAGATGCTGCATGCCTACGTTGGGTGGGTGCGTGGGTGCACCTGCCCCCTGCCTACCCCCGCTGCCCACTCCCCTACACCACCCATGCTCTTCCTGCACCCCGCTGTTCCTCCGGGCAGCACCCTGCCCCCCAGCAAAGCCCCCACATGCCCCAGCAGTGTGGTCGCATTGCCGTCTCCTTGTCATTGTTTCCACAGCTCTTCCAGCGGTTTGGCAACATAATGGCCAACCAGTTTTGGGCTGCAAATGTGCCTCCCAGTGAGGCCATCAGCCCTACCAGCGGCAGCCAGGAGAGGAGGCGCTTCCTCATCGCCAAATACAGGGAGGGCAAGTACCGTCACTACCACCCACTCTTCGGTAACCAGGAGGAGCTCGACAGGGTCAGTGGCCCCCAGGGATGGGTACCTGCTTCGGGGTTCTGCCTGAGATGGGGTCCTGAGGCTCTTTGGGGAGTGAAGTCTGTGTCCAAGCAGCCTGCCCACCATACCTCCCTGCCTGTATCCCCCCAGCCCCCATTGCACACCCTTTGTCCTCACTGTGCACGCCAAGCCAAAGTCTGGAGTCTCAGGAAGGATGAGCCCGCTGTGGGGGCAGGGTAACATCTCTGCTGTGGGGTATAACCAGCTTCATGTCCAGGCTGGAGAGCCTAGTCCGAGGTGGGATCTCCCTACCACAGCCAGGCAGCCCCAGGGTTTACCTCTCCCTGGCTCGGAAATTGTTTTGGGTTCAAGCTCTGGGCTAGATGGAGCTTAGGGGAGCTGGTGCTGTGGGCACACCCCAATTGAGGCAGCATGACATCCCTCCCCAGGAGTACCTGGCCAGCACTCCTAATCACCGCCCGTGGCACTCATTCCCAGCGCTGGCTGTTGGCAGGGTGCCAGGCTAGAGCAGTCACACAAGGAATATGACACATGGAATGCCATCCTGGCACTCTGGCTGCTGACCTTCGCCTCCTGCTCTGCCATGGCTTTGTCCCTGCCGTGGCTTCTGCAGTGTTTTTACAAGCGGTGGGGGTACATGGGGGGCCCGGCTAGCCGAGGGAATTCGCATGTGGGCTTGTTTGTTTTCCTACTCTGCCTTGGCCGGCCCGCCCCGCTGCCGTATGACTTCACCCCGGCTCCTTAAGGGAGGGATTCGCTGCCGGCTCCAAACTTTTTCTCCCAGTTTGAGCCTCCTTTGTTCTGACCAGGCGGCTGGGAGGCGGCCGGGGGTCCGGCAGCTCGCTGAACTCTCCCGGCTCCTTTTGCCGGGGGGTTCCTCCTCCTCCTCCTCCTCGGTGGGAGCCATCAGCTTCAGCACGGGCCTTCTGGCTCTGCTGCAGGCTCTGTGTGCGGCCGTCACCACCAGTGACCTGGCAGAGACGCAGGCTCTGCTCTTCTGTGGGGCATCGGTGACCTGTGACACCGGGGACCCCCAGTGCCCAACGCCCCTGGCCCTGGCTGAGAGGAGCGGGCAGCGGCTGCAGATGGAGTTCCTGCTGCACAACAAAACCTCAGGTAAGGGCTGGCCCCCTTGAAGCTCCACCATGAGCTCACACCCACGGACAGCATTCCTGGAGTTGCTGCTGGGCTGTTCCGGAGGACACAGCTGTGCTTTGAGCCAGTCCCAGCTCTGTGTCCTGCCCAGCAGCTTCCTGGCGGGAGCTCTCCATCTGCTGGCACTATCGAGGGTCTGTGTACCCCGTGAGAGGGAAGAGAGGCTTTGGGGAACCCCTGCACCCCTGGGGGCTCAATCCCAGCTGGGAACAGAGGTCTGGACCCCGGCTGGTGATGCAGGCTGGCGTTGCAGGTACCAGAAGGGCTAGGAGAGAGTATTCCCGCACCATCCTGGCATGCTGTGGGCATTCCAGGCAAGGGACATTCCTCTGTCAGATGGGCAGCCCCCCCTCCAACATGTCCCTGGGGCAGGAGGGCTGACCCCCTAATGACTAATCCCATTCTGCTGGCTGTGCACCCCGGCCCCTGAACTTGACTCCAGGAGGGCTGACAGCTCCCATGGGATCTGCACCCTAATACAGGTGTTGGGCAAGTGGGCAGGAACACTTGGGTGGGTGGAACAGAGGTGTGGGGGGCTGGCCAGCACCTGCCAGAGCTGTCACCTCCCTCCTTGCCTCGGCAGCCAAGTCTGTCCCGTGTTCCTGCGGAAGTTGGAATTTGCCCAGGTCTGGGGCTGAACCAGCTCTTCCTGATGCGTCAGCACTAAAGGTGTCTGGGAGAGCTGCAAGGCCTCCCAGGCCACCCCAGTGAGCCAGAGAAATCCAGAGCTTGGGCTCACATTGTTCCCATCCAGTCCCAGCTCAGTGCTTAGGGAGCGGCTCTGGGGAGGACTCAGGATGTGGAATGACTCCCAGGCAGTGCTGGATTTGGATGCCAGCACTGTTCCTTGCACCCCAGCTGTGCTGTAGTGGGAGCTTGGGGTGCAGCCTGTGAGATGCTCCTTGTGCTGAGATGGGGGAATCCCAGCTACCTGGTGGGGCTGGGGGAGGAGGCAGCTCCTTGTGACAGACTGATCTCCCTGCCTGCAGAGCCGCCACGCCTGGAGATGGTGTGCAGTGAGGAGAAGCCCTACTCTGTACACCTGCCCTCCATCACCCACAATGGCTTCCTCTACAAGACCCCCTCCATGGTCAAGCCCATCAGTGAGCGCAAGGGCCCAGAAGGTACATGGGTGAGGCAGGGAAAAGGGAGCTGGGAGGTTGAACCCTCCTCTGTTCTCTCAGGCATTGAAAAGGTGGTGGGGAAGTGCAGCACTACTTGGTAGCCTGGTTTGATGGGTGGTGACATCTGATGGGCACCCAGTGGTGCTCAGGCTGGTTGGGTGGGTGCCATGGGGTGGGCCAGAGCTCAGGGAGGCTGCTCAGTGCTCTCCTGTGCCGTGCAGAGTTCAGCAGGCGGTGGTGCACGCTGCAGGACGGCGTGCTCAGCTACTACGAGAACGACCGTAACACCGTGCCCAATGGCGAGATCAGGGTGGAGGAGATTGTCTGCCTGGTGAACAACCCACTCCATGCCCATGGGTAAGGCTGCACTCCCCTGGAGCACCCCAACAGCCCCTCCATTCCTGCATGGCCTGGCACGGCTGCAGTGGCCCCATGAGGGGTGTCACAAAGGGACTGTAGTCCCCAACCCCACCAATGGCCCCTGAACCGATGGCTTTGCAAGGATTCTGTGTAAATAGTTTGCAGCTCCTTTGGAGCATCTTTCCAATACTTTTGTAACACCTTTGCAACCTCTTTGCAGCTGCTTTGTAATCCCTTTGGAACCCCAGTCCAGCTCCTTTGTAACCATTTTGTGGCCCCTGTGCAGTTCTTATGTCTCCTGTTGGAATGTGTCTGGCAGTACAGGGATGCTGGACTGCCCAGGCCATAGTGGGGGGATCCCACATTAGATCAGCCGTTGTCAGAGCCATCAGCAGCCATGCAGCAGGATGCTCCCACCCCTGGAACACCCCTGACACCCACCCAGCTTTATCCCACCCCTGTGGGTACCCAGGCTCTGCTTTTCCTCTCTCCTGAAGGATCGAGAGCACGTTTGAGGTGTACACCGAGGCAGATCGACTCTACCTCTTTGGGCTGGAGAGCCCTGCCTCTGCTCGAGAGTGGCTCAAGTCCATTGCCAAGGTGGGATGCAGGGGCCTAGGGTGGCCCTGGGTACTGGTGGCAACTGGACACAGTGGTGCTGATGGATTCCTCTCTTCCCTGGCTCAGTCCTTTGTCCACCCCTGTGCCGAGGAGCTGCTGGCACTAGACTTTGAGCGGCTTGGCCGACTGCATTACAAAGGGGGTCTTACCCTGGAGCGTGCCCAGGAGGGCTGGTTTGCCCTGGTTGGCTCCACTCTCCACGTCTGCTCCGAGGATGGCCGTCGGCAGGAGCCTCTCCAGCTGCGCAAGCTGCAGGAGCTCTGTGAGTACCCCTGCCTTGCTGGCAGGACCCCCTGGCTGGGGGCAGGGTGTGTCCCCAAAATCCTGCTCTAGGGTACTTCTAGCTTTTGGTGGGAGGCTGGTGGATATCGCTCCTATGGAGCTCAGGGTGCCTTGAAAGAGAGGGAATGCAGCTGCTCTTCCCCCTCTCAATCCTCTTCCCCATCTCTGCTTGTCCCATTTGGACTGGAGCCGGACCTGTGGGTCTAGGGGAGCTGTGGCACCCCATGTTCCCGTAGGTGATGGGCTCCCTGCCTTCCTTTCCAGCCATCCAGGGGGACCATGAGGTTCTGGTGCTGGTGGAGAGGCGGAGGTAAGAAGAGGGGGAAAAAGCCCCCCTGCCAAATACCCCTCATTTGTTCTGGAGTGTCTTTACCCTCCCTGGCGCAACTACAGACCCCCAAAACTGAGTTGGGCTCACCTGCAGGCCCCCAGGGCCAGCCTTCCTGGGGCTTGCAGACATGCAGTGGGGTGTGGGGGGAGCCCCCTTCTGAGCCTAGGCGTGCTGGCAGGACGCTGTACATCCAAGGGGAGCGGAAGCTAGATTTCCTGGGCTGGGTCCATGCCATCCAGAAGGCTGCGAGCAGCTCGGGAGACACCTTGTCGGAGCAGCAGCTGACGGAGTCGGACGTCCCGCTGCTGGTGGACCGCTGCATCGACTACATCACTCAGTGTGGTATGGATCAGGTCCTGGCATGCTGGCAGGGACCAGAGCATGGCAGTCAGGTCATCCCACTGGTGTGGTGTGGCAGGCTGAGAACCCTACATGCTTGTGATGCATGATTCCCTCCCTCCCTGAACATCCAGCTCTGTGGGAGGGCTCCATCTCTCTGTGGGGCTTTGTCTCCAGTCACAGGAGCACCTGCAGGATGGGATTCTCTGTGGCACCTGGCAGTGTTTGATGGTGGGCTGGGAGTGGGGTCTGTCTCCTGCAGAGGGGGTCTCATTCCCACTGGCTCCACCACAGGGCTGACATCTGAGGGAATCTACCGCAAGAGCGGGCAGAACTCCAAGACCACCAGCCTGCTGGAGGTGCTGCAGCGGGATGCGCGCTGTGTCCGCCTCAAGGAGGGTGAGCACCACGTGGACGATGTTGCCAACACCCTCAAACGCTTCTTCCGTGACCTTGGGGATGGGCTCTTCACGCGGCGGTGGGCCCCAAACTGGCTGTGGGCAACAGGTGAGCCCTGGGGGCTGCTTGGGGGTGGCAGAGGAGGGGTGTGGACCAGCCAGTTCTGTGCAGCCAGTTTGTCCCCTTCTTGGGTTGGAGAAACATGTCTGGGCTCCACATGTTCCCCTGTGCTGGGGTCTCAAGTGGTGGGTGGGGAGTGGAGTGTTTTCATACTGCCCCTGTACAGACTCATGCTCTGGCAAAGGTGGGGCTGAGCCAGGAGAGACAGCCAGATCCCCCTTCCCTTCTGGATCTGCTCACTGGACACTTGCACTGGGATAGTGCACCCAGCAGGAAAACAGACACAAGGTGTGGTGCCATGGAGCTGGGATGCTCTAGCTTCAGAGTGCTGGATGCTCCATCCTTGTGATGCTCCAGCTCTGTGGAGCTGGGATGCTCTGGCCCCATGATGCTGGGATGCTCTGTTCCCATGAATCTGGGGTGATCTAGCCCTGCAGAGCTGGGATGCTGTAGTCCCATGGAGCTGGAGTGCCCTGGCCTCACAGATCTGGGGTGATTCAGTCCCATAAAGCAGATGTGCTATCATCCCATGAACCTGGGATTCTGCAGGCCTAGGATGCTCTGGCACCTTGGAACTGGCAGGTTCCAGCCCCATGGAGCTGAGATGCTCCTTCCCCATTCAGCTAGGGTGCTCCAGCCCCATGGAGCTGAGACAGTCTGGCCACATGGGACTGGAGTGCTTTGGCTCCATGATGCTGGGGTGTTCCGTGCTGGGTTACTCTGGTCCATGATTCTGGGATGCTTCAGCTCCGGCGTGCTCTGGCTCTGCAGACCTGAAATGTTCTCTGGCCTCCTGGATTTGGGATGCTTCATCCCCACACTGGGACAGGAGAGGAGAAGTGAAGTGTGTAGAGGGGATGGTGTGTCCCTGAGCCCTAATCTCCTCTTTGTGCTCCTCCATGTTCATTCTCTCCCTCTGGCAGCGCTGGAGGATGAGGGGGCAAAGGTTGGCGAGTACCGGCAGCTCTTGGCTGCCCTCCCTCCGGTGAACCGGGCCACGCTGAAGGCGCTCATCAATCACCTCTTCCGGTATGGCATCGACCCCCTGGGCATCAGCCTCTCCACTGTGGGGTCCCTGGTGGCTCTGGGGTGGGGGAGAGCCCTTGTCCTTTCGCTCATGTCCCCTGCAAGGAAAGGAGAGGAGTTTGGGGCCAAGCTGTGCCTGATGCCAAGCATGGGCATGGGGGGGTTGAAGGGAGGGATTTGGGAGGGCTCTGGGGCAGGAATCCTGACAGAGTTTCCCACAGGGTCCAGTGCTTCTCTGGGGAGAACCAGATGAACACGCACAACCTGGCCATTGTCTTTGGGCCCACACTCTTCCAGACGGACGGGAAGGACTACAAGGCAGGGCGTGTGGTGGAGGACCTCATCAGTCACTACGTGGAGATCTTTAATGTAGGTTCACCCCTGGGTCCCAGTGTGTGGGCATTCACAGGGAATGAAGAGGTGGAAGGAAGAGGAAGTCAGGTCTGCTCTGTCTGTAGACATCTTGCTTTGGAGACAAAGGGAGAGAGGACCATGTCTTTTCAAACCTTGGAAAGTGGAAGCCTGGAGCCAGAATGGTTTGGTCAGCCCTGATGGCTTCTTTTCCCTGGCAGGTCAATGACCAAGAGATGAAAAAGCAGCAGGATGAAATCACAGCCATCATGAAGATGCGGGAGGCATCATCCAGCGGAACACAGGTGGGTCCTGGACATGGGAACATTTCCTGGGGCCCTCAGTGTCTACTGTAGCATCTCTTGGGGGGGGATTTCACCCACCCATGAGAAGCTGCAGGTTGAAACCCTTTACTGTTGCCTTCCAGCAAGCTGGTGACTTCATCTGTACTGTCTACCTGGAAGAGAAAAAGACAGAGACAGAGCAGCATATCAAGGTGAGTGGTTGGGCAGCGGGTGCAGAGGGGACAGGGTCCCCTTGTTGTATGCCCAAGCCTCTGTGTTGGCATGGGGACTCACTGAGCTGAGCTGGGTGTCTGTGGTGTGGGGATGGAAGGGCCCTGAGCACTGACTGATGGAGACTTGCCCCCTCCCTCAGATCCCAGCCACAATGACAGCTGAGGAGCTCACCTTTGAGATCCTGGACCGGCGGAAAATCGCCATGAAGGAGAAGGACTACTGGAGCTGCTTTGAAGTGAATGAGAGGGAAGAGGCAGGTTGGTGCAGGGGCAGGAGGAGTAGAGAGATGGAGATGGAAGTGGGGATGATGTTAGAGGTGGAGATGGGGATACCGATTGGTATGAGGTGGGGATGAGGGTGGAAAAGATGATGGACATGGTGATGCAGATGGAGTAAGGATGGGTATGGGGATAGAGATGGAGATGGGAATGGATATAGGGATGGGTATGAAAAATCTCCCCTTGTGATTGCACCATGGAGCAGTCTGGGATGGGCTCCAGGTGCTCAGAGGAGGACAGTTGCTCACCTCATCCAGCTTGCACATGGCCGAGTACTCCAGATGGGCTGAAGTTTGGGCCAGGGCATCTGTCTGTATCCTTGGGAGTTCAAGTGCCTTTGAAACTTTGATGGGGGAGATGTCCAGCTTCTCTGGTCACCAAAGTGAGCAGCCTTATGTTGGGCATAGGCAGCAGCAAGGGAGAGATCAACAGAAACAGGATAAGAGCCTGGTCCTGCCTGCTGGTGTCTTTAGCTCCTGCTGCCAGTGGGTGGGGGTCGGTCTTTTCTAGGTAACAAGTGACAAGAGGAAATGGCTTCAAGTTATGCCAGGGGAGGTTTAGGCTGGACATTTGTGAAAATTCCTTCAACTAAAGAGTTGTCCAGCCCTGCCACAGGCTGCCCAAGGCAGTGGTGGAATATCCCTGGAGAAATTGACAAGACCTGTAGGTGTGGAACCTGGGGACATAGTTTAGTGGCAAGGCCATGTCAGACCCTCAGGACACAGAGAGTGTGACACTCTCTGGATGGGAGCTGGCCCTGGGTGCACTTCCTGGGACCTGACTGTCCCCTGACTTACAGAGCGGCCCTTGCATTACTCGGAGAAAGTACTGCCCATCCTGCACTGCCTGGGCACAGAGAGTTACCTGGTGGTGAAGAAGCAGATGTCCATGGAGAACATGCTCCTCTACCTTGGTGAGAGGCAGGGCCATGGTCTGGGATGGCAAGGAATGGGATGGGATGAGGATTGAACACTGATGGGGATGCAGAGTGGAGGGAAGGGGATGGAGAAGGGGTTGGGAATGGGGAAGAAGATGGTATGAGATCCAAGTAGGCACCAGCTCAGTTAGGCTGTGACTTGGAGTCCCCTGCTATGGTGTCATGGCCAAATGCTGTGCCCAGAGCAGTAGGGAAGCTGCTCCTGCCTGGCCTGGGAGTCGAGGGGCAATGCCAGGACTCTGCAGCAGCTGGAGGGCTGCTGTTACAGGGGGTGAGGGTCTGGCTGTGCCCTCCTTGGGGGGCCTGTCCCCCCTGGGGGGCTGGAGCCACTCAGGCATGTGCCTCCAGCCAGCAGAGTGGGTGACTGCAAGCATGGCATGATGAAATTCCGGGAGGAGAGGAACCTGCTGGGGCTTGGGCTGAGCACTGGCTTCCACGATCGCTACTTCATCCTCAACCACTCCTGGCTGCGCCTCTACAAAGAAGTGCGGGTGAGCCCTGCCTTCTCCTTCTCCTCTTTCTCCTCTTTCTCCTCTTTCTCCTCTTTCTCCTCTTTCTCCTTCTCCTTCTCCTTCTCCTTCTCCTTCTCCTTCTCCTTCTCCTTGCCCTTGCCCTTGCCCTTGCCCTTGCCCTGGCCCTTGCCCTGGCCCTTGCCCTGGCCCTTCCCCTGGCCCTTCCCCTGGCCCTGCCCTGGCACACTCTGACTTTCTGGGGATTCCCTGAGGACACGGGACTCACGTGGGCTGACATTGCTCGATCAGTGCAAGCAGCAATGGGGTTGCCATGGCACGGGCAGCTCAGGCAGCCAAGGGCAGTGTGGGCAGTGCCAGAACTGGTCCCTGGAGTGCTGTCACCCAGACCTGGAGCAGATCCCGCAGCTCCTGGTCAGTGCCAGGGCTGTGGGGGGACATGCTGGCATACTGGCTGTGCAGTGACAGCCCCTCTGTGCCCCCAGTTCCTGGTTGCCCTGATGTGACACTGCACCCTAGCACATTGCCACTCCATCCCTATGCCCACCTGTGGGCACAGGGGGGCTGCAGGGAGGGGTCCCCCATCTCTGTTAACCCTTCTCCTCTGTTGAACAGAGCCTGAGGCAGCGGAGCCCCCCCTTGGAGAGCGTGAGTAGGGAGGGGAACGGGGGGCTCAGCTGGGGTGCAGGGGCTCCCATGCCCTCTGCCCTTACAAGTCTGCCCAGGGTTGACCTCAGATTCAATCCAGGGTCAGTCCCAAATCCAATCCTGCAGTACACATGTGCCAATCACTGGAACTGTCCCTGGTGCTACCAGCTCTCCCCATATGGCCCCTCTGGCTTGTGGGTCCTGCTGTCCTTCACTCCAGGCAGCCAGAGCTGGGTCTGGGGAAGGGGCCAGAGAGGATAGGGATGGGCTGAGCTGCTCCCCCATCCCGCAGGCATTGGATCGGGCTCTTGTAAGTCAACACTGCTTGCATGTGAACATGGATGGAGGGTCCCCCAGTGTGGGACCTGCTCTGCATCATGGCAAGGCACAGCCAGCCCTGGAAGGGTCCTCATGCTGTGCCATGATGGCAGTGGGACACTTAGGAATGTGCTCTGGGCAGAGTGGGTCCAGATCCACCACTGCCATGGCTGTGGCCATGATGCTGAGGAGGGATATGAGGTGGGATCCCATGGGGAGTGCCTATTGCCAGACTCTCATTGAGACCCTGTCACAATGTGCAAGTGCTGCTCCTAGTTCAGAAGGCAACTGGCACTGGCTAGGGGGGTCAGGCCACTGTGTCCTTTTCCTGCTACCTGTAGCCCTTGCCATGGGTGACAGACACATGTTCTACTCCATGCTGGGCTTCACCCTCCTCCCTGTCACCACATCACTGCAGCTTTTCCTCCCTGCTGGGAGAGGACCCCATCCCAGCACCGGTGGGGACTGTGCTGGGTGGGGATAGGTCTGGCAGCCACCAACCCAGTGCTGGTGCCCTGTTCCCCCAGAGTCACAAGCCAGAGAAGGAGTGGCCTGTCCGAAACCTGAAGGTCTACCTGGGTGTTAAAAAGAAGCTCCGACCCCCGACGTGGTGAGCAGCAAAGGATGGCCTGTGGTGCCGAGGGATGAGGATAGCAGTGGAGATGGGGACAGGGAAAAGGACAGGGACAGTTTTGACTGCTGGACCCGTCCCCTGCTGGCCAGGCCTCCTGCCACCAGGTGTCAGAGCAGCCCTGTAGCTTGCTTTGCAGCCTGGTCCAACAGCAGGGACTGTGCTGTCCCCGGCACTGTCCCACCCTGTATTCGACACTGTCCCTGCCCTGTCCTTCTCCCAAGCCCTGTTCCTGGCCCTGTCCCGGGGTGTGTTTGTGTGGCTGAGGGGATTTGCAGAACTGGGGGAGGGTTTGTGGGGCTGGAGTGGGCACTTGCAGGGATGGTGGGGGGTTTGCAGAGATGGGGATGGAAGGGATGAGAGGGGTTTGCTGGGGTACTTGGCCAGCAGAGGACGGCTGTGTGGGCTGTTGGGATTCATGTTTTCACTCCTCTCTTCCAGCTGGGGTTTTACAGTATTCTACGAAAACGAGAAGCACGAGAAGCAGCAATGGTGAGGGAAGGTGACACGGGATGCTAAAGTTCTCCCTGGGACAGACAGACAGACACATGGCAGCTCTCTGGAGCCTTTGCCATGGCAGAGGGAGATGGGAATCACAGAAATAATGAAATGGTTTGGATGGGAAATGACCTTTAAGATCATGCAGTGGCACCCTCCTGACACTGGCAGGGACATTAGATGTGTGGAGACAGCCTGGCTGAGCACTCCTGGCCCCAGACAAACAGGTTCCCCTTGAGGAACCCCTGTGGCTGTCCCCTTCAGTCCCCCGGGGTCTCATGCAGAGCTGCAGCTGAGGTCTCTGGAGCAGGCACGTGTCCCTGCAGTGGGCAGAGGGGACACCCTACTTGCCTCTGGCTGCTGACACTGTTTCCACAGGTACCTGTGCTGTGACACCCAGGCTGACCTGCGGGAGTGGTTTGCCACCTTCCTTCAGGTGCAGGTAGGGAGTGGGCTGGATGATCCCTCCCTGTAAAAGCAGGGGGGGACAGCAGAAACCCTTTGGGGTATCCAAGCATCCCTAAACACCAACACCCCGGGGCAGAAGAGAGCTCCTGGGGTGGGTGAGTGCCTGGTGTCACTGACTGTCCCCTCTGCCCGCAGAATGGGGGTGCCCTGTGGCCCTCGGAGCGTCCCAGGGCGCGGGTGGCGCGACCGCAGCAGGATGCCAGGTTGGGTAACATCTCCCTCATCCCGCTGCGGGGCAATGAGAGCGAGATGAGGAACAGTGTGGCTGCTTTTGCTACTGACCCCCTAACTGTGAGTGATCTGGGGGCACTGGATGCTCCTCATGCAGGGCTGCATCCCCCCTGCATCACATGATGGGCGGATCCTGGTCTCCTAACCTGGGTGGGGGATGTCCTGGTTCCCACTCCTGCTCCCATTCCTTATGTACTGCATCATCTCCAGTGGTGGATCTGGGGGGGTGAGCTGATCCTTTGGGGGTTGCTGGAGTCTCCTGGGTCCAGGGGGTCCCAAATCATGTGATGCAAAAGGAAAGGATGCTGCCATGCTCCTGATTTTTCCTCTAACAGGGTTGGGTTTTCTGTCCTGGTCACAGATCACCTCCCCCTCCTGCTGTCTTGTCTGTCTGCAACAGCTGTCCTGCCCATGGAGTGTCCCTCAACCATGCGGGTGCTGGTGCTGGACTCTTGCCCAGCCACGAGGCTGGTGGTGGGACAGAGATGATCCCACTGCCTCCAAGCCCATGGCTTGGGCCCTCGTTGCTGTTATAAACCAGGGGACTGGGCTGTGCCAGGGAAATCCCTCACCAGCATCAGTTGGGCATCACCCAGTGAGTGCCCAGGGATGCCCCAAGGGCAGAGGGCAGCATCTCTGCTGCCCTGGAGCTCCTGCACAGGCTCAGGTTTATAACAGAGGGCTGTGGGGAAGGCTCCAGGGGCTTTGCTGTGGGCTATGCTTCACAGTGTGCTTGTGGTGGTGTGGTCTGGTGCAGGGGACCAGCACACCAGGGCTCCCAGGGGACAGTGGGTGAGTGTCCCCTGCCACAGGGCCAGCATGGGAGGAGGTTCTGGGACTGCAATGGGGTGACCTGGGGCGACCATAGTTTCTCTTGCTGGGCATTTTCCCTGTGTCCCCCTGGGTGCCATGCTGCCAGTGATGTGCAGACACGGAGGAGGAGGAGGCTGAGGATGAAAGGTGATCTGTCTGCCCTTTGTCCCCAGCTTCTGCGGAACGTCTGAGCTGGAAAACTGACATGCCAGTGAGTTTCCCCCTGCCTGCCTGCCCTGTCCTGATCTGATGACAGCAGGAGCCAATGGCTCTGTCTGTCCTATTGCCATCCTGGCTTGGGGACATGGCACGTGTCCCCAAAGGTGAAAAGGGGTTGGGAGTGCCTGCTCTGTCCCCTTTGCTGACACTTTGCTCTCCACTTGTGCCACAGGTTCATCTCCAAGTGGGGCCACCCTCGGGGTCTCGTGCCAGCCCTGCACTCCGGCACCTGCCAGGGTCCTGAGCCTCCAGAGCCTCCACTGGGCCTTCTCACCTTCCACTGTGGGGACCACGGGCAGCCAGGAGGGCAGATGGCAGCGAGGCCACCCCCACCCAGCAGAGCTGGGCTTGGGAGCCATTGCCAGACAGCCCACAGGATGTCAGCCCTGACTCTGTGCCCCAGTGCCTTTGGCCACCGCTTCTTTTCCCAGCTCCAGGAGGAGAAGCAGAGCCTGGCTGGGAGCTGCAGTCGAGGGCATTTGTGTTTCCTCTTCCATCCCCTATTTTTAAGTCTTTCTCCTCTGAAGTGATAAGACAGGTGGGATCCCTTCCTGTGGGATGCTGCACTAGCCTTTCTCATGGGATGCATGCCTGGCCCCAGGCACTGCCATCATCCTACTCCCATCACTCCTGGGGAAGGGTCCCATCTGTGCTGGGTAGGGCAGGATGACAAGAGCCTCAGTATTCACCCATCACTGGGGAGAGGGTGCTCCTGGTCTCTGTCCTCCACCCATCACGATGGAGATGGCAGGAGCAGCCCCTGTGTCCCACTGCCACCTCTTGACGATATTAAAGGTCTTAAGAAACGAAGTGGGGGTGTTCAAGTCTCTGCCAGCCACACAGGGCAGGGGGGGACACCAAGAGCTCAAGTGCAGAGGGACAGTCCTGGATGCATCTGCTGCGTGGTTGCCAGAGGATGGGTGCCATGGGGAAGGCAGTGAGCTGTCCTTTTGGGGACAGAGCAGTGGCACCCCAGTCCAGCAATCCTCTGCTGTGATTGCTGAGCCTTGCCAGTTGGTGTCTGTGCTGGACTGCCACTGTAGATCACCAGGAGTGGGTGGGAGCTGCCAAGAAACATGTGTGCAGGTGTGTTTCAGGGCCTGGGCCCTTGCAGTGTGAGGCACAATGGGCATTTCAAAGCCAGAGGCTGGGAGCTGTCTCTTTGGATCATGGTAGCCATAGGAACTCCTCCCCATAGCCCATGGCTGATCCTGTGTGCTGCTGCTGCTGCCTGCCAGTGCTTGTGACCTTGGAACTTGCCATGGAAACCCTTTGAGCTTCATCTCACAGCCATCATAGTGGGGAACATCACTGGAGCTCAGCCTGAGTGGCAGAAGGTAGCTGGGACTCTGCTTTCCCTGGTTTCCAGGGATGTGGAATCCCCACAGATGTGGGGATGCAGGGCTGATGGGAGCCAGGGGTGCTGGTCCCCAGGGATGGAGGGATGCAGGGGTAACTGCAGGGCTGGAGCATCACTCCCTGTTAGTTGTCTGTGGCAGCCCTGGGTGGGGGTGTCCCACACCCCCTCCTCACGCTGAGCCACCACAGGGGCTGTGGGTGAGTCATGCGTGGGAGCAGGAGGGCTGTCAATCACCTGCAGGCGCTGCCAGGCTGCAGGGTGGTGGCAGCAGGGCTGGCACTGTCACCTGCACTGCTGCAAGGAGCCACTGGGGGAAACAGAGGGAGGGCACCTGTGTCCCCACGTCCTGAAAACAGTACCTCACAAGCCTCAGTTACACCAGTGTGTTGCTCAGGCCCCTCGTTGTTGTGGCAGGCTGAGGGGAAGGGCAGGAGAGGCTTCAGCACCCCTGGTTTCATGACCTCTCTCCCATTCTGCTGTGCCAGGTTGCTCCATGGGGCTCTTAGTGGCCAGGACTCTGTGGGCCAGGAGCAGATGCCTGGCGCCAAACCCCAGGGATGTGCTCAACATTATTAGATATTCACTCACTCACTCACTCACTCACTCACTCATCCATCCATCCATCCATCCATCCATCCATCCATCCATCCATCCCTTTCTCCCTCCCTCCTTCCCCACCTCTGTCTCTCCCCTGCCCCACCACCATTCCCTCAATCCACCTCCTCCTTCAGCAGCCTACCTGTCTCTCTGGCCATGCAACTGTTCCTCTTACCCTCCTTCCCAGTCTTTCACCACTAGGACATCCAACCTCTTCATCTTGCCCTGCTCCAGGAGCTGAACAAACTCTGCAGCTCCCAACCAGCCAAGCTTCCAGCCAAGGCTGGGTCTGTCCTCCCTGCACCCTCACCAGAGCAGGGACAGAGTGTGGGGGCCGCAGGGGGATGCTGGGGGCCCTTCTGGATCCCATGAGCATGAGATTTGGGGTTCCCTTCATCTCTAACCACATTTTTTGGGGAAGGGATCAATAGGGAGCTGCTGGTGGCACACTTGAGGGAAACTGGGAGTGGGCAGGAGGGATACAGCGTGCTGGCAACCCCTGGATCCCATAAGCATGAGTTTTGGGGTTCCCCTCACCTTCACACTGTTTTCTGGGGGAAGAGCTGGGCAGTGAGCTCCTGAGAGCCCATCTGAGGGCAGCCAGGATACAGTGATGATCACTGGGGACCTCCTGCCCTGATGTCCTCGAGCGCAGCAAAGACAGGATGGGCCAGGGCACTGTGCACTGAGCTGGTGCAGCACTGCCCTGTGGAGAGGTGGATCCATCCAGGAGCAGCATGGATCAGGCCTCTCTCGAGCTCTCACTATTCATAGTGCTGCGGAGGCAGTGCCATGTGACACCGCACATCGGCAAGTGATTAATTGCAGAGACATTTACAAACAACTTAATAAACTGACACTGGGGGGGTTGGGCGTGTGAGGGTGTCTGCTGGCTTCTCCACGAGCACAGGCTGGGACTCAGCTGGGACCCACAGCCTGTTCCTGGGGTGCTGGAGCCCTTGGCACTGTCCCTGTCCTTGCCCGTGGTCTGCTGCTGGTGGTGGCATCGGTGACCTTGTGCACCAGACGTGCAGATTAGATGGATGCCAGACTCGAGTCACGGTCATGGTGCCACCAAGGACAATGCTGCCATTCCCGAGGTGCTGCCTGCCCTGAGTGCTGCCTTTCCTGGGTATTGTGTCTTGTGGTGTGGACACCCCACATTCACCGTCCTCATCTCCTGAGGAGGAGCCAGGAGGTGGCTGGACAGCCTGGAATAATGCCACAATCACCCCGTGGCACCAGTACAGGTTGTCCCCAGGGGTTCTGCTCTGCATCCCACACCCACAGCAGCTCTGTGTCCTGCTGAATGGCTCCTGCCCCTGCACTCCCCCTCCCCCCTCAGTAATGAACTCAGCAGATTATCAGGTCCTGGGTTATTGCAGAGCAGCCACACTCCAGCAGACTTTAAACTAGTCATTATTTCATCAACAGCCCCATTAAACTGTCACTGGCTTTTTCCAGCCTTTTTCCCATAATTTTCCCCTTTCCCTTGCCTCCTGCCTTTTCTCCATCTATGCTTTTTTTGTTGGAGCATGTGGCTGCCAACACACTCAGGATGCTCTCAGGGGGTTCACCTCACCCCTCAGCTATCAGTTTACCCACCCAGAAAATGGGATCAGGCTGGGGAAGGATTTGAGGAAATCTACCACTCCCCAAACTGACACAGGAACCCCCCCTCCCCCTGCTGCATTCCATTTTCTGCCTGGTCCAGTGATGGAAAAGGTCTCTGGATGTTGGGGAAGGGAGAGAAGAGCCCATGGGAGGGCTTTAAAAGCAGAAAGTGAAGGGGCAGAGGAAAGGCCCAGATTGCCTGAAGCTTTTTATCCTTCACAGTGCTTTCCTCCCTCCCCCTGCTCTGTCCACTCCCAACTTCCCCCCTGGCAGCTGCCCTCTCACTTTAATAAGAAAAATGAAGGAAATTTAAATAGCCAGGTAAATGTTGGGCTGGTGTGGGGGGAGGAAAGGCTGCAGAGGTGGGTTGTGCCTTGGAGGGTCCCATGGGATGGGGGATCTGCCTCTCCCAGCTCCAGTGGGGTGCTGGCAGTGCCAGGGACTCGATGCCACACTGCAGGTGATAGATGTTGGGAGCTCAGTGCCTTGGGAGAATGGGGAAGGTGTTTAGGAAGGGACATTTGCCCTTGGCTTTGCATGGCCAGAGCTGGCCAAGGAGACATGGCTAAAGCAAGATGGTGATGGGTGGCAGAGATGGGAGCCAGACTGGGATTCTCCCTGCCAGGGGGACCTTCCCAGTGGGACCAGTGGGCACAGCCAGCTGCCAACCTTCTTCCCAGCAGAGGCCAGCGGTGCCATTGCATCCCAGAGCATGTGGGCCTGGCATGTGAACAAGGATGCTCTGGCTGATGGCTGTTTATCCATCACTGTCACAGCACTGGCTCAGATGAGGATCTGGGTTTGTCTTTCTCCATTAAGTAGATGTTAATTTGCATTTATTTAAAAATAACAGAGCTTTCAATCTCTTTATTAACATCACAGCAGCAATGCTTCTGGGTTGTCAGCCCAGAGATATTCCTGATGCATCCCTGCCCAGGGCTGGGCAGGGAGCCCAGCTAGGATCCCCTGCAGCCAGGATCCCCAGGGAGATGTGTGCAATGTGGGACAGGCAGATACATAGAATTGCTGAGTTGTCAACATCCTGGCTGCTGCATGTCCCCTGGGTGACAGCCCTGCTCCTCTCTGTGCTCCAGGACTTCTAGGGGTGGGGGGAAACAGGGATGAGCTTTTCAGGGATGGTGGGGGGACTCAGTGTCCCTGGGGACTGTAGAAGGGTCACAGAAGGGATCTGAAGCATCTCTGGAGACTCCCTGGGGCATCCTTCCCCAGGTGAAGGCTCAGAGCTGCGCCCTGAGCTGCAGACAAGACCCCAGCAGGTTCTGCAGGTGAAGGCAGTGAAATCCCTATGGAATCAATCTTTGGCAGTGAAATCCCTATGGAATCAGTCTTTAGGAGCCCTGTGGCTAATGACCACAGTGCTCCAGGCAGTTCCATGGATGTGCCACATGTCCTGCAGGCTGGGCACCCATCCCCTACCCTGCCCTGCACCCTGGTGCATCAGACATGGGTGCAGCTGCAGAGGAGCAGGCACAGCTCTGCCCATCCATGAGTCTGGTTCAGCAGGACTCCAAAATCTCAGTTTGCCCTTGTTCCACCTGCTGGGAGATTCCCAAGGAGCCCATTTTGGGCTGTGACTCCAGATGTGTGCATGAGCATGCTGTATGCTTTCCAGATGTGTGTATAGTGTGCCTGATCTGCAATTCCATGCATGACCATGCCTCCAAACACACTCATACAGGCTCGGGTGCACACATGTGCATTTATCCCACCTAAATTCGTACCCAGGTGAGCAGCAGCTCCGTGCACATGTGGCCCTGAATGATGTCACCCCACTTCCACGTGGGCTGCCACTGAAACAGCAATGAGCTTTGGCTTATTGAAGACAAAAGAGATGTCAAACCTCACTGTCTTGAGTGTTTGTGGAGGCCAGGCCTTGAATCAAAGGAAAAATATAACAGCAGCAGCAACAACAACAAAAAAACAAAACAAAACAAATATCCCAAAAATCTACAAAAAATAAAACAAAAAACCCCAAAAAACCCAAACCAAAAGAAAACAAATTACAAAATCAAGAAAAATAATAAAATAAAGGGAAACAATAAAATAAGCAAAGGTAAATCTAAAAAATCCCTGAGACTTTGTATATAAAAAAAATAAACACGGGGGAAAAAAAAGCTCTTTGAGGAGAATCACTTCAAATTGGCTATTTATCGGCGCAGCATCCCGCCGGGAGGTTTCCATGGCTACCTGGCAGCCAGAGCCGGGCCAGCAGCGTGCCAGCCCCATGTGCCTCGCTCCCAGCGTGTCCCCGCCGTCCCCCCGGGCACCAAGCTCTGTGCTGCCCGATGCTGCTGCTGCCGCTGTCGAACCAGCGCCACCGGCCCCAGGCCCGGCCTGAGGGGCTGCCCTTGGGGCCAGACCCCGAGGGTTGGCTCCTGCCCGGTGGGATGCTCAGGCTGGCATTGGAGGCACAGTGGGAGCGGGGTGTCCTTGCAGAACCCCCTGTGCAGGTCGGAAGCAGGGCTGAGCCCCCATCTGGGAGGGATGGATGCCTCAAGGCACTTAGCTCCCCAGAGGAGCACTGAGTTCCCCCTTTACCTCTGGAAGACTCATCCCTTCTTCTGCCCACCCCAAGAAGCCCTCTGGAGCATGATGGGGAGTGCAGAGGACATGCTATCAGCACCTAGAGGAGCTGAGCTCTCCCCTTCCCTCTCACCAGCCATGGTTTGGGACATGGGGTAGGGAAACCTTTGGGAAGAGGCTTTTGAAGCCTCATGCTGTGCCATGCTGCTAGATTTGGAGGGATAATGTGCTAGAGAGCTCCCATGATGGTCAGTGCTCGCATGGATCCCTTCCATGACCCTGAAGGACCATCCCAAAGGCAGCCTCTCTCCATGGGGTCCCCATTTCCCTTCTGGGTGCACCCATGGGCTGTGACAAGGGGACACTGATTGACGCTGACCCCTGCTGAAGGTGCAGGGAAACTTCTCATCTGCCCCAGCCCTGTTGGAAGGCAGAACACTGGGACATCTCCTCCCAGGAACAAGGAGCTCCATCCTGCTCTTCCTGTGTCACCAAGGCTGCCTGGTTCCTGCCCTGTCCCCTGTCTCCCACTCATCTGCCACCCACCCTGGGGGCATGGGAGTGTTGGGTACAAAGGAAAAGCCCCTCCACTCCTCCTATCAGGGGTAGAGCCCTGCCTCTGGGTGATGGGAATGGGAGGAGGGCATTTGGGAATTCTGGGCCACCCTAGGACTGGATGCCTTGATGCCCCCATGCCTGCTTCCACAGGCAGCAGAGTGAGGGCTGGGAAGGGCTCAGGGGTGGAATAAAGGATCTCCAAAACCTTGAGCATCTTTGGAATGAGGAATCAGTGGAGAGGGTCAGGTCTGGGTCCTTGGTATGGGGGAGGACTGTGGGGATGGTACCTGGGCTGAGGTACCTGGCAGAGCCCTGGGAGCATCCTTATGGCTCCTGACAGTTCCCAGGGTCTGATCCTGCAGCCCTGCTTCAATCCCTGTTTCCCTCTGCCTGTGTGCCGAGTGTCCCCCCCCGGCATAGCCCAGGTAGGGAAGCTGCCACCTGGAGAAAGGCACTGCAGGGATATTTTCCCATACTTTGGGCTCAGGGACACATCATTCTATGGGAGGATGTAAAAATTTGAGGTGCAGTGAAGAGTGAGGTTGGAAAGTGGGGGCAGAGTGTCCCCCATGCCCCTGGGTGTCCATGAGCACCTCATCCTCCTGGCTCAGCACTGGGAAGGTCACCTGCATGATGTCCTGAGTGTGACAGGGCCAGCGGGTCCCCATCCCCTCCTGCAGCCAGCTGAGAGCTGTGACCAGGCAGGGGACACTGGCAGAGGCTGGAGGGCAGGTGCAGGTGCTGGAGGGACTGCAGGAGCTGGCCCCAGCCACCCTCCCACTGCCCTGCCAATCCCAGGGGCCTGTGGGACCCCAATTCTTAGGGAGCTGGGGGGCTATAGCCTGGGGGGGCTGCTGAGATCAGCTTATGATGGTGTGGAACAACCCTGGAGACTGACTCAGGTCTCTTCCTTCTCCCTTTTCCCTTCCCCTTCCCTTTTCCCTTCTGCTTCCTCTTTCCTCTTCCTCTTTCCTTTTCCCTTCCCCCTCTCCCCTTCACCTTCTTTCCCCACTTCTACCTCCCCTATTTCCCTTTTTCCTTCCCCCTTCCCTTCTTTTCCCTTCACTGTCCTTCCTTTTCCTCTTCTTTCCCTTTCCCTCTCCAAACCCCATTTCCAAAGCCAAGGAAAGCCCTTGCCTCCTCAAGGAGCTCCTCAAGGAGCTACCCAAGCTCCTTCCTGTGCTGCTCAGAAGCTCCATCCCAGCTCCAGCACCTTCCTATCCAGCAGCACCAAACCTGGATGGCTCCAGCATGGGATGGGCTGGCACTGGTGACAGCATTGCCCCAGTGTGGGATGTGGTGGCCCCAAACAGCTCCTGAGACACCCATCCCTACTCCAAAATACACATAGGGTGTTTCTCTCTGTTCTGCCCCAATCACAGGTGAGCTGTTGGACCTCTGGACACAGGGAATACTTTTCTGGTTCACTGTGAATTTATTTCCTTTTGGTTTTTTTTTATTGAGAACATCTTGTACCGACATTGCAATAAAAACAAGGCTCCAGGTTCCTCTGTGTGTTTTTTTTCTGTTCTTTATCTGTTCCCAGGATAAATGTCAATCGAAATGGAAAAGCTTTTCTCTGTTTTGCTATTTTCTTCTCTCCCTGAAAGACTCCTCAGGTTTATGAGGGAAAATGGTGGAAAAATCAGAAAGGGGAAAAAAAATCCCCAAAACTTGCTGAAATTGAACTTTCTCATGGATATGCCAGGAGGGATTAAACAGATATGCAGATGTGGCACTTGTGGATGTATTTTAGTGGTGGGCTTGGCAGTGGTGGGGAACTCTTGGACTTGGTGGTCTTTGAGGGCTTTTCTAACTTTAATGATTCTGTGATTCCATGATTCAAAGCAGGAAAGTGGCTCAGAGCATCCCAGGAAGCTGGACTGGGAGTCTTCAGAGAAAGGGGAGTATCTCCCTGCATGCACAGCAAGAGAGCTCACAGCTCTGGTGTGATGCAGAGCGCATTTCTAGGGAAGGTATTCAAGGTGCAAATTGCTTTGTATCAGCAAATACATCTCCATTAGCACTGGAATTGGTATCCTGCACAATACGTGCTCGAGGACAAAGCCTGCCTATTCAGAGCCCACAGAATTCAATCATCTTGCTGAGGAGTATCAGCAGAAAGCAAAGCAAGGCTCGTTTCGCATTCACGCCACAAATATCGGCATGAGCCCACGGAGATGGAACGCTGCCTACGGAACCTGGCACCGCTTCTCTCTCCCAGCAGTAAATAAAGACATGCAGCCCATGCTGGTGCCCAGTGCAGGATCCCCAGCAGCTCCAGCAAAGAGAAACAAGTGAGATTTTTAGGAGATAATGTGATATTTGTAGGAGACACTGTGTCAGGACTTCTGACTGTTGTCATGTCTCCCAGGACTCTCCCCCCAGCAGCAGGTCAGGCTGAGCTGCCCCTCTCAGGTGCACCTGGAGAAGGTTTCTGGGAGGATCTCCCTGGCCATCACTGGGGCCTCACCCCTGTGAGAGGGATCAGTGAAGCCCTGGTCTGAGCAGCTTCGTGCAGGAGATTGCACCAGGAATGTCCATGCTCTGTAGCAGCTCTCGGGGTCTCTGGCTGGTCAGAGTGACCCCGAGATGTGTTAGAAAGTCTCTTTTCCCAGCCCAGTGCTTGAACAAGGAGTCAGAACTCTTCATTTCTCATTCTCAAGGTTGTTTATTGTATCTTATCTGTAACATTCTTTCTCCTGTCTGCCAAGGTCCACCCAGCAGGTCAGACAGAGGCATGGCTTCTGCACTCTGCCTCCCATGGGGTGGTGTTATCTTTTTAAACTAAAAACTACGTGTACAATATTTACAATTACTTCCTAATACCTATCACCTATGTCAGACAGTGAGTTTCTACTCCAAACCAATCTAAAAGTGCCAGCATCACCCAGAACATGGAGGCTAGGAAGAAGGAAGAAGAAAGAAGGAAGGACAGAGGATGCCCAAATTCCTCCATCTTGGGACCCCAAGCCTCCATTCTAAAAACCTCAAAAATCTATTTTTCACCCCGTGACAAACTAACTATTATTCTACTTAAACTTTTGTGGCTTGTAAATCCTCATATAAGGTTGGTCATTTTTTCCATGGGTCAAGATCAAAGGCACAGGGGTTTTGGGCTCTGTGCCAAGGTCTCTGAACCCCCTTGTCAGGGTCTTGAGTCCTCCAGGACAGCCAGAGGAATTTCCTGGGTTCCAACACATCCAGTGATGCCCACCCAGCAATATCCACGCAGCAATGCCCACCCAGAAATGCCCTGTGTGCTTCCAAGCGAGAATTAGCAGGATTTATTAAAAAAAAAACCCAAAAAACCAAAACAAAAATCAACCTCAAACTGAGCATTTTAATTAAACACACCAAAACATTCCAGGGGGGTTATTCCGATTCTTAGCCTCCATGACACCCCTGGGACTTCACACACTGTGCTGCCATTTTCAGGAGGACTCTAAGAAGCTTCTTGGATATGGGGCAGAGTTTTCTCTAGAGGAGAAAATAGTACAGGCAGATGTGGAGCTGAGAAAAACACGTCTCTTAAATACCAGGAATGACATTTGGAGAGAGGAATGAGAAGGGAGAGAGCTAGGCATCACACTGGCACCATGGAGGGAGTCCCAGGGGTTTGGAGCATGTGGGATGGTGGGTATCCATGTGGATGTGGCACTTGGGTCCACAGTGTGGTGGAGGGCTTGTCAGTGGTGGGGAATGGTTGGACTTGATGGTCCCAAATGGTTTTTCCCACACAAATTCCATGATTCCATGGTAGTATGCAGACGTGACAGTCCTTGCCCTGCATCTGGAGATGGATAATCTCCAATTAGTCCCTGCTCTGCTCTCAGCTCTCTTGGGGGAAAATTTGGGAAAGTAATTGCAGCTCTGGGCCTCAGTTTCCCCTTGCACATAACAAAGAGGATCTTGTGTAACTGATACTCTGCCTATATCTGTAGGCCATGGGGATATTAATTCTGGTGAATTTGACAGGAACTGATGTGATTTGAGTGCTAATCCCTTAATATCTATTGCTGCTCTGACGTCCCAGCTGGTGGATCCACAACTACTTTAAAGCACATTCCTCCCTTCTCCCCACAGGCAAATGATGCTGGAGAGATGGAGGTCTGCAAGGCTAGTGAAGAGCAACCCAAATAGCTCTTTTTGGTGCAAAATCTCAACACACTAAGCCAAGTTCCCAGTTTGGGAGCGTGGTTTGGGCCTGTGGTGCAGCACGCAGTGTGGGGAGAGAGTGCAGAGGATGCAGGTACCTGCAGAGGGGTGCAGTGCAGCCTGCAGACCCCAGATATGCTCTAGATTCACCTGTGTGCCTGTGCTGGATGAAAACAAAGGTCCATGGCTCCGTGCTGCCAGCGGCCCAGAGATGCTGAGGGTGAGAGAAAGAGCAGGGCAAAGGTATGGATCTTTGTTAGTGGCACAGGCAGTGGGATCCAGGGTACCCCAGCATGTTTACACCACGCTCTGCAGTGTGATTGATCACCATGCTGGAAGGAAGGGATGGAATTGAGGGGGACCTGGACAGGCTGAAGAGGGGATACTGTGCCAGCCTTGTGAAATTCAACAAGGTTAAGTCAAGGTCTTGCACCCAGCTTGGAGTATTCCCAAGCACAAACACAGAATGGGTGGAGAATGGGTTGAGAGCAGCCCTGGGGAGAAAGATTTGAGAGTTGAAAAGCTCAGGATGCCCTGGCCATGTGCACTGACAGCCCAGACACCCCATGTGCTCTGGGCTGATCCCCAGGAGTGTGGGCAGCAGGCAAGGAAGGGATTCTGCTCTGCTCTGGTGAGACCTGCCCTGCAGAGCTGCTTCCAGCTCTGGGGCCCCAGCATCTGATGGAGGCAATACAGAGGACGCTGTGGAGATACTCTGGGAATGGAACACATCTGCTGTGGGCATCCCTCTAATGGCTGAGAGAGTTGGGAGTGTTAAGCCTGAAGAAGAGAAGGCTCTGGAGAAACATTGGAGCCCCTTCCATTACCTAACAGAGCTCCAGGGGAGCTGGGGAGGGATGTTGGACAATGGCCTGGAGTGACAGGACAATGGGGATGGCTTTAGTCTGACAGACAGTAGGGTTAGATAGGACACTGGGAAGAAATTCTTGGCTGTGAGGGTGGTGAGACCCTGGCACAGGCTGCCTAGAAAAGCAGTGACTGCCCCATCCCTGGAAGCATTCAAGGCCAGACTGGATGGGGCTTGCAAAAACATGGTCTAGTGGAAAATGTCCCTGCCCATGGCAGCAAAGTGGAACTGGAGGAGCTTCAAATGTCCATTCCAACCCAAACCATCCAGTGGTTCTGTGATCCTGAGTCAAGACCTTCATCAGCTGGATGATCTCCTCACAGTCTTTGTCCAGGACCTGGTCCCTAGGAGCTTCCCTTTTTGTCCCTAGTGCTTGCACTGGAGGAAGCTGAAATGCTTAAAATATCTTTGAAAGCTCAGGTTGCTGTTGCTGCTTCTTGATTCCCTCCCCTTGTGCCAGGAGGTTTCACAGAAACCTCTGACCTGAATTCAGTGTAGGATGGGTGTCCTTCCCCTTGGGTCTCTCTTGGGAGTGTAGCTCCCATGCATGGGGTCATTGCCTGGAGAGCACAGGCAGTGCTGGCACTGCAGTGACTTTTACCCTTCTCCAGGCACCCTCTGACACTGTCCCACCCTGCTGACCCCTCTGACACTGTCCCACCCTGCTGACCCCTCGTACCGCCAGAGCCCAGCCCATGGGGCCCAGGACAGGAGAGCAGCAGGTTCAAGCTGGGGACCACCCATGTGGCTGGGACTGTTTGCAGGGTGTCCACTCTCTGGCAGGGACCTGTTTGTGGTCCAGTGCTGCCCTATATTATAGAATCATAGAACCATGATTTGGAAAAGCCCTCTGAGACCACTGAACCCAAGCATTTTCCAGCACTACCAAACCCACCACTAAACCATGTCCCTAAGTATCACATTTACATGGCTTTTAAATGCCCCCAGTCATGGTGCCTGCAGTGTTTGACAACAGTATTGGGGAAGAAATTGTCCCAAATACCAAATCCAGACCTCTCCTGAAAAACTTGAGGCCATCTCCCTTACAAAAGAGGAAATATGTTGCTCAGTGCTGCTTAGTGCCCTCGGGAAAGCAATCCACCTGTGGTCCAAATGTTGCCTAGTGCAGCTCATTGCCCCTGGGACAGGAACCTGTGGGACCAGTGCTGCTCAGTACCTCTGGGACAGGGACAGGTGGGAACACTGCTGCCCAGTGGTGCTTTTTGCTGCCGATGCCGCCGGGGCAGTACCAGCGCACGGCAGACGGGGCTTGCGGTCCCAGCAGGGCCAGAGGGGCGAGCGGGGAGGGCAGGTCCCGCGGGCGCTCCGAGACAAAGGCGGGCGCTCCCCGGCGCGGCGCGGCGCACGGGCGAGGCCGGGCGCGGCGCGGGTTGGGCGGCGGCGGGCGGCAGGTGCGGCCCCTCCGGCCCCTCCGGGCCCTCCGCCGAGCGGCGCGGCCCCCGCCCAGCCCCGCGGAGCCGCAGCAGCGCCGTCAATCAGCGTCGCCCCCGCTCCGTCCTCCCCTCCCGCACGCCTCGGCGCGCTGCATCGGGCTCGGTGACAGCAGCGAGCTGAGCGCGGCGGGAGGCTCCGCTCCCAGCCGGCACCGAGAAGCGGGCGCGGCGGCGGCGGGGCTGGGAGGGCTGCCGAAGCATGCGGAGCCATGGGCCAGGGCTGCGGACACTCCATTCTCTGCCGGAGCCAGCCGTACCAGGCGGCCGCATCTGACATGTGAGTTCCCTCCCGCCGGCACCGGGGATGGGGGACCACGCCAAGAGGGAGGGATGCTCCGGGAGTAATGCCGGGCAGAGGAGCGAAGGAGACGTCAGGGACGCAGGAAAAAGTTCCTCCTGCCTGACAGCTGTCAGGGAGGGGGTGGCAAGGAAATGACAAGAGGCTGCGACCCCTCCCTGTTCCCCACTCGCCACCCATGTTAGCCCCGGGGCAGGTCATCGACGGTGTTTCTGTGCCAGAGGGCTGGTGTGAACTGAATCTCCCTGTCTCCCCATCACCCTCATCCCATAATGATTCCCTGCAAGGGTAGAAGGCTCCTGGCCCAGTGGTGGGCCGCAGGGGGGCCCGGGTGACTTTGTGAAATTCAGGTCAGCCTTCTGAATTGTGGTTTCGGCAGCTTCACACAGGGCAAGAGAAGCCAGCCCCTGCACAGCCACCGCTCACCAAACAGATTTGGGGGTCCCAGTGTCACCGTGCCTGTCTGTGTAAGGCCAGGTGGGGATGGGGCTCCCGGGGTCACGGTGGTCTCCTGCTGCAGCGGGCACAGCGGGCTTTGTGTGACAGCGTGGGTGACCTTGCTGAGGGATGACAGTGCTCCCTGGAAGCAGGGAAGGGTGATGCTCTGGAGAGCCCACGTGGCAAGAGGGGAAGCTTGCAGTGTGTGGATCCCCAGTGCCCAGAGGCTTGGCGGGGCTGGCAGAGCCCCCCGTGTCTGTGCACCCCCGTGTGCAGTGCTGGCTGTGCCGCAGCTGCTGTGGCAGGATGTGCATGGATGTTCACAGTGTGTGCTCTGGGCACCAAGGATCTGGGGTGCTCCCAATCCCTCCTCCCCCTACTCCTGTGGGAGCAGATCCCACATTTTGAAAAGCCCTCTGGGAGGGTGAGATGAACCACAGGAAGAAATGCAGGTCTAGAGCAGAAAGGAGGAAGGCTTCTCAGTGCTGGGTTCCTTTGTCTGACAGTGCCAGCTCCACATGCTCGGGCTCTGGCCGAACTGCCTGGCTCAGCTGCTCACACCAGGACCACCAGAAGCAGGAGGCACTGGAATGTGCCCAGGAGCAGCCTGGGCTCTCGTGGAGCAGGTGCTTTAGGTGATGGCAGGACTGTTGGGGTGCAGGGAAGCTTCCATCCACTCCTGCTCCAGCGCTACACATTTCCCTCACCGAATTTTCACACCTTCATGAGTTGACCTTTGGGTGAGAACCCTCTCCCTCTCCACAGAAAACACCCTCCAGCATCTCTCTTGCCTACATGCAATGTGTGCCTTGGATCTGTTTTCTCAAGGCCCCAATAGGTGCTGATCCTCCCACGCTTCCGTGGGTGCTGGGTCTGTCTCTGCAGGCAGCATCCTTCCCCCAGCTCTCCTGGCTCACTCCCTGGTGCTGTGTGTGCTTTGTTCCCTGCAGAGATCCTTCCCTGGTGCTGCCTGAACACGTGCACGTGTCCTTTTCTTTAAGCAAAACACACAAAGGTCTTGAAATGCCATGCGAGCCCCATGTTCCCTCCTGCCTCTGCTGCTGCTGTTTAAGGGCTTTTTAAAAAAAAGCAAATGACAAAAAAGCTTGGTGTAGCTGGGCTGGCTGTGCCCAGGTAGGAATTGGCAGGAGAGGTGGGAATGGTGAGTCCAGCTGCTTTACCCTTTTGACATAGGATATGTCCTTCATATTTGTCCCTGCTCCTGTGAACCCCACGGGGTGCAGAGAGGTGGAAAAGCTTCCCAGGAGTTGCCAGAGGATGATGCCCTTGGCCCTGCAGTGCTTCCTGGAGGGGCTGCAGTGTGAGGCTGGCGCTGTGGGGAGGGGTGCTGCTGCTGCCTGCCTCCCCTCCAGCCCTGCCCTGTTCCATGGGCTGCCAGTGCTGCTGGGGCCACATCCAGAGGTGGCCCAGCTCTCCCATGGGCATGGTGCATTTTTGTTTTTTGCAAGGGGATGCAGGTGCAGCATTTTCCAGGTCACGTTTTAACCCATTTCCTCCCTTTCTCCTGCCGGGATGTGTGCTCCCGGGTGGGTGGACGCTGACCTGGTTAGAGGTGGGTGGGGTGTCAGGGTGCCTGGAGCTGTTGCTTTCACAGCATCTGACAGCAGCCAGGGCTGGGAAGGAGCTCCTGAGCTCTGCAGATGGAAAACACAGAGGAGGAGATGCAGCTCTGAGCATCCCTGCGGGAAGGATCCAGCTCAGCGGAGGCTGGGAGGGGTCAGGGCTTCCTTCAGGGCACAACACTGTCTGGGACACAGGGAGCATGGGCTCAGCCACCCTTTGCAAGCCTTGGAGCACCTGCAAACCCCTTGGAGAACCCCCCCAGACCCTTCATGGTTATTGCTGGTCCCTGGGCTGCATGTGTAAAATGCCATGGAAAATGCCCACCCCATCACTCCATTGTCCTGGCAGTCTGGCTGGATGGCTCTGCTCCCCTTCCAGCAGGGAAGGGGGTTCAGTGGAAGGAGGTTAACCCCATTGTTGGGGTTCTTAGGTGAGGTTCTCCAGGTTTTTCAAAGCTTCAGGCTCTTCCTGTGTTTGTAACTGGGGCTCTTCAGGATCACCCATCTGCCTGTGCACCCAGCCCTGGAGCCTGGCAGGGAAAATAGAGAGAAAACTCCTGGTTGCAAGCTTCCTGCATTCTGCATATGCCAGGAGCTTCCCACACCCTGCTCCTGTCCATGGGAGGTCTCCAGGGTGAGTCAGGAATTTCCCCTCCATCACCCCAGGGCATCTCCCTGAGCATCTCCAGCTTCAGAATATCCAGTTGTTTGGAAGTGTTGGGATCTGGGCCAGATTCTGGCTCTGTTAGTGAGGATCCTCAGCAGGTGTGCCCAGGCCATCATCTGCAGCAGAGCCCTGCTCATCCCCTGTGAACTGTGCTGCTCTGGGGGCTCTGGGGGGCTGAGCATCCATCTAGGGCTGAATACAGCATTCTCTGGGGGCAGCAATGGATGCAGCAGCAATTTCTGGGAATCCTTCTTTCCTCCTGCTGCCCTCTGACCCTGGTCCCTGCTTTTGCTTTTGTCTCATTGCCAGCTCCCACGTGGCTCAGCAGGGGCTGTGCTGGGCTCACAAGTGCCAGCAGGGCCCGGAGCTGTCTGGGACTCTCTGCCTATCCAGCTTTCTCCTGTGCTCCTGAATGGATGGGCCTGTCTGGAGGGGGAGTGAGCTGCATAGGGAGTGTTGGGAGAGGCTTTGTTTGCTGCCGTGGCTCCATCTGCACAGCAGCAGCAGCAGCAGCGGGGTCAGGCAGTGCAGAGGCTGCTGAGTGGGCAGCAGGCAGCCTGAGCTTGGCTTCCCCAGCCCAGGTGTCAGGGGTGGGTGGAGGGTCTCACCTGCCTTAGCAATGGGAGATGACAGCAAGATTTGATGTGTCAGGGGTTGGAGCCTGAATTGTAGGATGAGTGGTTTGGGTTGGAAAGAACCTTAAAGCTCAGCCCATTCCTATGTCCCTGCTGTGGGTAGGGACATCTTTCAGTACACCAGGTCCCTCCTCATCCAATCTGGCCATGTAGAAATGTGTAGGAAGGTGTTTGGAAACACCTTGTAGGAAGCTGTGCCCAAACCTTGTCATCCACACAGGATCCCCTGTGGGGAAAGGACCACTGTGGCAGCACTATGGGACTTGCTGAGTGCCGGCTCAGGAATGTCCCTGAAGCTGGTTATTTGGCAGCAGCAGCCCTTGGTCCTCTCCTGTCCCCAAATGCTGCTCCCAGCAGCAAATCCTGCTCCTGGACCCGTGTTCTGAGCCCTGCCTGCATCGCTGGTGTGTGGAGTCAGAGAGGAGGACGGACATGGGGGAATCTTGGGTGGGTTCAAGCCTTTTGGGCCTTTGTCAGTTTGCATATTCTATGATAAATTAAATAGAACAAAGAGAGGGATTTGGAAGTGGGATGGGGTGCATTTCCCACTGAAAATATAAAACCCTGACTTTTTTTGGCTGGGGCTGGGTTGGAGCTTAGCCTGAGCATTGCATCCATCGAGGACAGCCTCACTGTGTGTTTCAGCATCCCCAGAGCCCTCTGCTCTCCACCCAAAGAGGGAAAAGCAGACAGCAGTGCTGCCAGTGCAGCTCTGGGACAAAGTGCTGACTTAGCCAGAAGCCTCCTCTGCCTTCCAGTTGCTTCCCAGCCCCTTCCCAGGCTGTTAATAACTTGCACGTTTCAGCTGGGTGACTCAGAAGACGGTGAGCAGATATTTATAAGGCGCATTTGAAAGGCAGAGACTGGTGGAGGGTTTTTCTTCCCCCTTTTCTTCTCAGGAGCTGGTGCCAGCTGAACGTGCCTGTGCTTTGCTTGGCTGTGGGGTGAGGTCTGGAGAGTGACCTGTCCATGTCCCCTGAAGTTCAGGGTCTGTTTCCTATGGCATGAGGACGCTGATGCTCCATGAAAACCTCCCTGCACATTTAATCTCACCCCATGGCAGCAGAGCCCTAATGCCAGTGCCTGTGAGGGCAAAAGCTGGCAGGGCACCCAGAATTTGGGAATGCAGGGATTTTTTAGCCCCTGTTTGTTCTGATGGTCCCCAGCCTGGCTCTGAGGCATGGAGCCCTGCCAAGCAGTGGCATGGATCAGCCTGCTGAGGATGTTGCTGCTTGGTGGTGATGCTGTGGGATATCTGTGCAGCTTCTTGGTGGTTTGGGGTTTATCCTCACACCAGAGCTGCCCTGTGTCTCCACAGCCCTGTCCTCAAGCCAGCACTTGGCTTGAGCCTGGCTGGAAGGACACAAGCTGTGGGTGTTGCTGTGTTTTCCCTTGCTCTCCCCAAAATGGGGCTTTCCTCATGTGTGATCACAGACAGGGGGATGGCAGCATCCTTCCTGCATGGAAAAAGCCATGAAGGCTTTCAGTAAGAAATTGGAGTCAAAGAGGGTGGTGCTAGTGATGGAGAAGAGTGCCAGAGTCCCCAGCCTCCTGACTCAGGCAGGGTGGTGGAAATTTTCAAGAATTTGATTGTCAGCTGCTCAA
>JAHXMQ010012338.1:9122174-9159525 GCA_020466415.1 Ammodramus savannarum pratensis | reverse complement strand
TTAGAATGATGCTTCAGGTTAGTTTAGTGTCTGTGTTAGAGCTAGATATAAGGCTTAGTTTAATGTTAGGGTTATAGTTAGATTTAGATTTAGATTTAGATTTAGATTTAGATTTAGAGCTAGGCTGGGTCTGGGTTTATGGTTCCAGCTATGCCAAGGTGTAGGCTTACGGTTAGGTCTATGACCAGTGTTACAGTTAGTGCTTGACTAGAGTTAGTGTCAGGTCTGCAAGGACAAAGGCTGCAGTGCTCCATTGTCCCTCAGCAGAATTGCTCCATTTCCCCGCCAGCATAGCCTTGGGGCCTTCCCACCCGTGTTTTCCCCCCTCTGGCTGAGCCAAAGGCTCTCTGGGACCTGTCATGGGCTTTGGTTTGGTCTTGCACCTGTCCTGGCCTCACTGGGGAGTGGGAGAGATGCTGAGTCAGCAACACTGCTGGATAAAATCCCAAAACTGGGGAGTTTTGCTGAAGCTCAAGTGAGGAAAAACAGTGCTGGCTGTGGACAAAGCAGGTCTTAAGGTGTGAGGAGTGTCCCTGTGGAAATGCCAGCCAAACTTCAGAGGGATTCCCTAGAATCAGCCCAAGGGAGGGCACTAAGGCACTTAGGTGCCCTTTGGGTGCTGCTTTCCTTTGGTCAGACCCAGGATGGATGCAGGATGCACCAGGATGGATGCAGGATGCACCAGGATGGATGCTGGATGCAGGAGCAGAGCCGGGTGAGCTCTTGCTCCAGGGGGTGCCACAGGAAACAAGCTGCTCACGGTGGGAGCTGGGTATGGTGAACCCAGCAAGGCTGAGGAAGAGGCTGAGGGTGCCTGCTGTTGGGTGTGGTGTCTCCAGGGAAATGATGCTCCTGGGAATGGCCGTGGGTCCCAGTCAGGCATCTGTGGCTGGTCCTGCACCTACCAGATCAACAGGACACAGCTGGAGCTGCCTGGGGCAGGATTTGTGCTGTGTGTGCCATGCTGTGGGCTGGGCAGAGGGGCCACCAGTGCCAGTAGCTCCCCGTGGTTTGGGAACCCCGAGATCAGGCTAATGTCCTTGGGGCCCCCCATGTCCTGTTGGGACCATCTCCCTTACCTCAAGGAGATGAAGCAGCCTGTGCCACTGTGCAGGGATGGAAAGAAGGGATGGAAAGAAGGTCTCCTTCCCCCAGGAGCAGCGTGGGAGCTGCTGGCTCCTGGCTGTGTGGGTGTGCTGTGCTGGTGGAGATGGAGGGCTCTGTGAAGGTGGGGTGCTGCTGGAGAAGCCCCTCTCCCCCGCGGCGCGGGCAGGGACAGGGACAGCAGGGACAGGGACAGCAGGTCCGTGGGCTGGCGAGAATGCAGAGTCAGGCACGGGGTGTGTTGCTGTGCACAGAGCCTGCAGCGAGCTCCACGTGCCAGCTGACAGTGCAGGGAGCTGCAGGGGGACCCCAGCTATGTCCCCTCCCTCCTGCACCCCCAATCTGCAGGCACATCAGAGAACCACTGTGCTCCCAGGGGATACTCTGGGATCCCTGTTTCCATCTTGACCTGTGCAGCTCAGTTGGATCCCAGCTCCTGAACCAGCCCTATCATGGGCACTGTGGCACAGGGAAGAGGACAGGGCTGGGGACACTTTTCAGGTGGCACCTGGCTGGCAGTCATCGTGCCAGGGCTCTGTCCAGGCACAGGGTGGCAGGGGAGCTGGAGCCAGCAGTTCAACCACAGAAAAGCCATTAATTAATGGAAAGCATGGTCGAGGAATAAAAGCCTGACTGCTCCGGCACTGGTCCCAGTACCAGCGGGATCCTGGCTGTGCCAGGGAGCAGCCCAGAAGGGTTCACCAAAGGAGATTTAATTTGGATATTAGGGAAAATTCCTTCCCTGAAGGGGTGCAGCACAGGCTGCCCAGAACAGGGTGGAGTCCCCATCCCTGGAGGGATGTAAAAGTTTTGTGGATGTGGCATTTAGGGATATGGGTTAGTGGCAGGCTTGGCAGTGCTGGGGGAATGGTTGCACTTGATGGTCTCAGAGGGCTTTTACAACCTCAATAATTCTGTTTCCACATTCCACATGGCATCTCCATGCCAGTCCCAGGGCTGAGCTGCATTTCTCTGCCCGTTCCATCTCTCCCCCAGTACCCACACCAGCCCCACCACTGGCAGTCCATACAGCCCATCCCCAGTTTCCCCCTCCCCTCCTCTCAGGGAAAGCTGAGGCTTTGGAAGCCAAAAGCTCAACTCAGCTCTGGGAAATGGGTTGAAAGTGTCAGACAGAGCCACTCTTGCCCCGATGAGCCTCCAAGGCATGAGGGGCTTTGTCATCTCTTGTCCCTCCACAGATGGTCCCCACTCCCTAACTCTGCACTAACTCTGGCTCTGGGAATATTTGGATCATTTAAGAAGAAGTCCTGGCCCAGTGAGTGGCTCCCACTTGTGCCATGTTCACAGATGGATGATCCAGTTAGAAATCTGTGGTGTTGCTTGGGAGACGATCCCTGCTCCTAGGGCACTGTTGTTCATGGAAAGCATGGGGTGTGGAAAGCACAGGCAAGATGCTGGCTCCTGCTCTATTCCCACTATTTTTATGGGAAAACAATGCTGGAAAGGAAAAAAAAAAATAGCAAAGTGAAAAAAACATGCTGAACCACGATCAACTGCAGCTTGCTTTCCTCCTCTAGTTATCAAATAAATGGACTAATTGAAAGATGAGTTGGCAGCATCTGTAGGGTTGCATTTATCCAAGAATAATTCCCCAGGGATTCAGGGTAACTGTGTGTGTTTTCCCTCTCACCTTGCTATGCTCCTCCCTGGTTGGGCTCCCCTGGGGTGCCAGTGGCTTTGCTTGGAGGTCCCCACGGTGGTGGGATTTGCAAGGATGCCATGCAACAGGGATGGAGATTTGCAGGGCTGCCACGCAGTGGGGACAGGGATTTGCAGCCTTGCAGGGCTGCCAGGCTTTCCAGCCCTATCACTGAGACCAGCTGCATTCCTGTGGCTCCTGGCACCCCTAGGGGTTTGCAGGGATGCCGTGGAGTGGGGAAAGGGATTTGCAGGGATGCTGTACAACAGGAATGGATTTACAGGAGCGCCATACAACGGGGATTTGCAGTGTTGCCGTGCAATGTGGACAGGGATTTGCAGCCTTGCAGGGCTGCCAGGCTTTCTAGCCCCACCACCAGAGCCAGCTGCATTCCTGTGGCTCCAGGCAGCTCCAGGAGCTGCTCTCCAGCCTGGCAGTGGGGGCAGCTGCTTGCACAGGACCTGATGCTCCAGGGCGGAGCACCCGGAGCAGTGTGTTTGCCGAGCAAACAGGGCTCAGCCTCCACAGCCGGATCAGCGGCCTCCCCTCGTTTGCTCAGCAAACAAATCCCACCCGGCAAAGCTTTGGTGCCACCGCTGCCCTTCCCGCAGCTCCTGCCAGCTGCTCTGGCACTGCCATGCAGCACCTGGCCATTATTGTGCAGTCTGTAGTTGTGCAGGGCTCCTGATGGCTTCAAATGGAACATGGCAGCTCAGCAGCCCTCCCTGCCTTCCCTGCCTGCAGATGCCGGGGTGTTGCTGAGCCGTGTGTGCCCGTGCTGGGATCTGTCCTGGGGATGTGCAGGGTGAGATCCTTCGGCTCCAGTGAAATGGTTTTGCTCTGGATGGAGCAATTGCACGAATTTCTGTCACTGCTGGAGGCTGGGGGAGATGGAAACTGCATTGGCAGGTGTTGGCCTGGGAGGCTGGCTGCCCTGGTGATGGAGGAAAGGTGTCTGGGTGTGTGGGGACCCTGGAGCACCACGCCATGCCATTGCTGCTTCCTTGCTCCAGGCTCTCCATGGCCCCAGACCCTGTTCCCTCTGGGGTCCTGATCCCCCCATAACACACTGCCCACAACCAGGGTTCTGCTGAGGTCAGGACAGATGCCACCTCCTCCCCTTCGCTTAGCCTGGAGACTGTGGGATGTATCCCAGCCATTTCATGGGCTGGTTGCCTGCTGCTCCAGCTGTCATCTTTCTCTGCTTCCCCTTTATTTTCCCCTCACAGATACACTCTTTAGCCCCTGCTGCCTGCAGAGACGGAAAAACTCCCATTGCCCAGCACTGTTGGCTACCTCAGGGACCCATTTTCTTCCCGGAGGTGCTGGAGGCATATTCTTCTTTTTATCTTCACTCCCAGAGCAGCAGGACCGTGGCTTGGTCAGGGTGTGACTGTGGGTACTGAGCCTCCCATCTCACTGCACCGTCCCTGGCAGAGTGGCCAGGCACTGGGGTCACCACTGTCACCCCATGGGGACACTGCTGCTTTCCCCTCCACAGAGCTCTCTGGGGCTGGGGCCAAGCCACCCTCCAGCCTTCCAGCTTCTCTAAAGTCACCAGAGTCACTTGTGCACTTATAGGCCACTAAGTGCTGTAATTACAGATATGCTTTAATTAACATAATTGTGTTTCTACGCAAATAAAACATTTGGCACAGTTAATTCCAAGGCTGCAGCTCCAAACACAAGGCTTCCTGGCCCCCCTGTGGAGGTGGCAGGGGGGCTGGCAGAGAGTGGGGCTCTCACCTCCCTGCCAGAAAATCATCCCAGTCCCAGCCAGGGCCTGAGCCAGAGCCCCCCTTCCCCTCTGGAGTGTCCTGCCCTGCTTTGGTGCAGACAGCTGTGCTGGCAGACACTTGGATCGCTGGGAGATGGCACTGGGCTTGCTGGAACATTCCGTTGGGCTCAGTGGAACAGAGCACTGGGATTTCTGGGATGCAGCAAACCCAGTGGTTTGCTAGGACACAGAAGTGGACTTGCTGAGATGCAGCCCCAGGATTGCTCAGACACAGCACTGGGTTTGCTGGCTGTAATGCCCAAATTGCTGGAGTACCATGTTGGGCTTGCTGGGATGCAGCCCTGGGTTTGCTGGGACAAGGCTGTGCCCTTGCAGCAGTGCTAGGGGTGCTCACCCTGGCTGGGCAATGGGCACAAAGGGTGGATCCAGCCCCTCCATCCATCCCAGAAGCTCCCCCTGAGCTGCCCCAGGGTGTTTTGCCCTCCCAGCACCCAGAGAGCTCTCACTCCCCATTCCCTCTTCAGCAGACCCCAGAGCTCCCCACGCTCTTGGGAGCCTTTGGATAAAGGCTGGAGCTGGCGGCAGCATGCCAGCCCTTTGCCAGGAAGATGCCAGGAAGAACTGGGAAAATGGCTGGTGCTTATGTGCTAAAATGCCCTTTTCATTTGAAAAAACAGAAGAAAAAGGGAAAAAAACATATTCCATTTTTCTCCAGCTGAAAATGAAAGTGATTATGTAACGAGCAATAAATTACAGAAAGGAATGAGTCATTGGAGCAAATCCCAAGAAAGGCACAGTATTTTTAGCTCCAACACCCTGTGCTGTACTGTGCATTAACCCTTGCAGGACTTGGGCCCCCACTGCAACCTGCCCCTAGGGTGCCCCCCCCAGAGGCATCATAGTGGTTTCTGTGAGGGTTTTGTCCCTGTGACATTCCCAAGGGAAGATGGAAATGATGTAAGCTGTGAGCCCCTGGTCCTCCTTTGTATGGGATGCTTATGGGTGGTCCAGGGAACACTACTCACCCCAGATCCATGTCCCCATCCTGGGCTAAGCCCCCGCTTCTCTTCCCCTCTGCTCATTCCCACTGGGATAATTAATCCTGATCCCTTCCTGAGACCCTGGGCACCACTGTTGTTTCCTTGCCAAAGAGCCTGAAGAATTAATTAGGAAATAAAAGCGAGGAACAAATTAATTGGAAGAGAACTAGCGAGGGAGCAAGTGAGCAATGCTGCTTTAATCCAGGTTAAATTGGGGAGTGATTGCTTTGCTAGCAGAAGAGATGATGAGGGAGCATTGGAGCAGGCAGGTGCCAGGTGAGACAATGGCAACAAGCATCCAGGTGCCAAGGGATGCCCATGGACAGCTGTGCTGAGTGGGGAGGAAAATCCTGAGGGTACCAGTAGGAAGCTGGAAGAGGAATCTGGAAGAGGGGCTCAGGGCTCAGAGTGTCCCAGGATCACCACTCAGACCATCCTCAGGGGCCCAGAATTTGGAGCACCCCTAGGAAGAGGGCTCAGAACATTCCTAGGATTGAGGCATGGAGCACCCCTGGGATCAGGGCTCAGAGCACACCTGGGATTTGGGCTTGGAGCACCCATTGGAACAGGGCTTAGAGCATCCCTGGAGTCAGGGCTGGGAACATCCCCTTCTGAAGTGACACTGTCACCCTGTGGGATCAGGTACCAGTGCGGGGACAGGGACCCTATTCCTTGTGTGCCACATTTCTTTGGGGTCTCCAGGCTGGTGGGAACCAGGTCTGCTTCTCTGTCTCTGAACAGATCCCTGGGTGCTCATGGTAGCATCACCACACTCCGTTGTCACCTGGCAGCATCCCCACCCCTAAATAAGGGGCTAGGAGAGTGGCAGAGCCCAGTGAGAGCTGGTGGCCAAATCCTTGTGTCCTGCAGCTGGAGCAGGGTCAGCTCAGAGTCACACAGCCAGAGCCAGTGGATGTCATCTCCTCATCTTTTATTTAACCTGGCAGTAAATTCCTGTCCCCCATATGCTTGGGCTGGGCTGGGACCTTCCTTATTGCTGCTGGGACACCTGGAATAGTAGCATGGCACTGCATGTCCAGGGGCTGCTGTACCCCCAGTACACACTGTCCCTTCTCCTGCTGCACACTCTCATTCTGGCACATAATTTCCCCAAAATCCATGTGACCCTCCAGTGACATCCTGTTCCTCCAGGCAAGCCCTGTCCTTATGGACATGTGCTGTCCCTTGTCAAACATGCTGTCCCTCTGAAAACGTGCTGTCCTCTCAGGCACCTGCTCTCCCTCATACACGTGCTGTCCCCAGGTGTGCGTGTCCCTCCAGACACAGGGTGTCCCCCACGGTGTCACCTGTGCCCCTGGACATGTGCTGGTCCCATGAGTGCATGCTGTCACCCTGGAAGCAGGTTGTCCCTCTGGACACACGCTGTGCTGCTGGGTCCAGGCTGTCACCCACGGACATGTGCTGTCCTCCGGGATTCAGGCTGTTTCCATGGACACACTTGTCCCTGTGGATGCATGCTGTCCCCATGGATACACAGTGTCCTGATGGATACATGCTGTCCCTTTGGATACACGCTGTCCCTTTGGATACACGCTGTCCCTTTGGACACATGCTGTCCCTCTGGGTGCATGCTCTCACCATGGCATATGCCAATCCCTATCCATGGGCTGTCCCTATGGATATCCCCTCTCCCTCACCCCTCTGAGGGCACAGTGGGAATGTGCTCTGTCCCTGCCCACACAGGACAATCTCATGGGACAGGCTGTGTGCAACTCAGGAGATGAAATCCCACCAGCCATGCTGAAGATGCTGGTGGCCACCATGCCCACAGCTTGTCCATGAGGACTGTCTGAGCCAGCAGGGAAAGCAGCCAAAGAATGGGGAGAGAGGTGTGGAAGCAGAGCCAAGAGCTGTCTCAGCCCCACAGGGACCTGACCAGCACAGTGGGGCCAGCAGGGCTCTGCCATCCCATCTGTTCTCCCCATTAGCCCTGTCATGTCTGTGGGCTGCTGCTGGCCCCCCAGCCCTGCTCTGAAATGTCTCCACAGAGACCCTCCAAGGGCTCCATCACTCACTCATCAGTGATATCACTTAATCAGATGGGCCCTTCCTTATCTCTTCGTCACCCCTCCACAGAACCTGCTCAGTTGGAAGGAGCCCACAAGGAGCATCTAGTCCAGCTCCTGGTCCTGCCCAAGAGTCCCATCATATGCCCAAAATACTGTTCAAGTGCTGCTTGAGCTCTGTCAGGCTTGGTACTGCTCTGGGAAGGCTGTTCCAGTGTCCAGTCACCCTCTGGGTGAAGAATCTTTTCCTAATATCCAACCTAACCCTCCCATGACACAACTTCAGACCGTTCCCTCAGGAGTGTCACTGGTCACCAGACAGCAGAAGTCAGTGCCTGCCCCTCTTGTTCCCCTCACAAGGAATTTGTACCTGCAGTGGGGTCTCCCCTCAGTCTCCTCCTGTCCAGGCTGAACAGCCTAAGTGAGCTCAGCTATTACTCATACAGCTTCACCTCAAGGCCCTTCACCACCCTCACAGCTCTTCTTTGGACTCTCTCTAGTGGCTTTAATGTCTTTTGTATTTTATGATGCCCAAAACTGCCCCCAGCACTCGAGGTGGGGCTGTCCCAGTGCAGAGCAGAACAGAACAGAGCAGGACAATTCCCTCCCTTGCTCAGCTGGTGATGCTGTGCCTGGTGCCCCTAGGACATGGGTGTGACCATATGAATCCTGTTCAACTGTTGTCATGGAAAGGTCCCTTTCCACGACACTGCTTTCCAGCAAATAATTTCCCAGTCTGTGTGTACACCCGGGGATGGGTTGCCCCATCCCAGATGCAGAATCCTTGTTGAGCTTCACACACTCTGCAATTGTCCAACTCTCCAATTTGCCAGCAGCCCCTCCCAGTTTTTTATCATCTGTGAACTTGCTTAGTCTGAACTTCCAGTCCTGTGTCCAAGTCATTTATAAAGATGTTATTTATAAAGCTGGCACCTCTGGGGCCATCCCCACTGGGGGGCTGGTGCCAGGACACCCCATCCCTGCCCAGCCTGAGATCATTCAGCTCTTCCTTGTGTCCACACATTCCCAACTCTCCTGCTGCTCCCAGCAGCTCCATGCAGTGAACCCATCCGATGCCATGGAGCCTCCAAGCACCCCCAGCCTGTGCCTGACATTGCTTGGGTGAGGGATGCCACAGCATTCCCTGTCTCACAGCATCCCCTGTCCCACAGCATTCCCTGTCCCACAGCATTCCCTGTCCCTCAGCATCCCCTGCCCTGCAGCATTCCCTGCCCCACTCGAGCACTGCAGCTGCATCCCGGGCACTGAGTGGGATTTATCCATGGGGAAACCACAGAGCAGTAAATGGGATATTGATTGGGTGCCATTGTGGGGATTAGTGCAGAGAGGAAGAACAGATGGATTGATTGCTGGTGGGGTTTAGAGCTGCCAGTGTACCTTGTGCCAGCAGCTCCAGACAATAACACCCCAATTCATTCACGGATCCAGCAGCTCCATTCGTGGCCGTGTCCCCAGGCTCAGCTGAGTCTCTGTCATCTCTGTTCTTGGGCAGGACCCCAGCCCCATGTGCCACCTGCACTGGCCACTGTGTCCCCTCCTTTCTCAGAGGACAGGGATGCTCCAGAAGGCAGCATAGTGCTGTACCTCCCCAGAGCCAGCATCCAGCCCTGGGTCTGTGTCGTGCCACAGTTTAATGGAGCGCTGCTGATCCTACAGGGCTTACAGCACTCCTGGCCCAGCTGTGAGCAGCCATGCTCCTCCTGCCCTGCTCTCCCATCCCAGTGCTCCCAGGATATCCAGTGTGCCCACAGATGCTGCACAGATGGGGAGAAATGGGATTTCAGGGTTACACAGGGTGTGAAGGCTCATCTTGGTGCCTTAACCCCCCAAAATCTTCAACTTTGGGAGTTTGGTACCATTTGCTGCCAGCACCTCCCAAGGAAAAGCTGGAGTGGGGTTTATGTGAGTGTCTTTGGTGTGGAATATTCCATTACCATGGAATAAAGGTTAATATTTACTTGCCTGCATGAACTTTATTCCCACTGATGCCATCAGACACCCTCCAGATGGGATGCGGCGTGGCTGCTCCCCAGTTCCCAGGAAGAGACAGGAGGCACAGCACTTTATTGATCCACTTCAGGCCAGGAACAAGGGAAAACAACAGGATGGATGGAAATGTGGGAAGCCCACACTGCTGCTTCTCCTCAGCACCTACAGTTACTCCCCAGCAGCTCCAGGGCTGGCTTCTGAGGCTGTGTGGGTGTCCACCTGACTGCTGTGATGTTCCCATCCAAGGAATGCCATTCCTGGGGCACACAGAAAAGCCAGGGATCAGCTCATAATTACCCCAGGACTGACTGGGAGATGAGCAGTGATGCATGGATGCAACACTGCTGCTGCAGCACAAGTCCCTGCACCCTTGCATCCCCGCACCCTTGTCCCATTCCCCTGTTCCCAGGTGCCCCTGTGTCCCTACACTGCCATGTCCCTGTGTGCCATTTCCCTGTGTCCCTGTACCTGTGTCTCCCTCTCTGTCCCCAGGCCTTTGTGTCCTGTGTCCTAACACTTGTCCCTCCAGCTCCTCCCCACCATGTCCCTGTACCCCTGTGTCCCACCCCTGTGTCCCACGCCCTGTGTCCCTGCACCCCTGTGTCCCACCCCCTGTCCCCAGGCACCTCTGGGCGAGACCAAGGGACAGCTGCGTGCTGTGTCCTTATGCCCAGCGATGCCTCTGTGTTCCCTGGGCAGCTGTGCTGGCTGTGAGCTGCTGTGGGTGGCTCTGGTGACAGGGTTGTGCCAGGTGGCAGGACGTGGATCCTGCCAGCACCCAGCTCCTTGGGGTGTTCCCACTGTTGGCCCCACAGGGAACCTGCTGTTCCCACCTGCTTTATTCAGGGATCTCCGGACCCACATCCGTGCCAGCACGGGCTGGGGTGACACTCGGTTACACCTGCAGCAGGGTGGCACCAGGGCGGGGGATTCCACAGCCTGACCTCGGGGATCTGGCGGCTCTGGTGGTGTCCTAATCGGAAAGATGGGCGCTGTGAGACGCTGCCTGACGGGTATCCATGATCCTGTGCCACCCCCGACAGACGCCCATGGCCCTGTGTCACCCGCAGGGCAGGACCAGCCGGCGGCCGAGGCGCTGCGGCAGGGTCCGGGATGGGCCGGGAGCTCCTGGTGGCTCTGGCCGCTAGATGGCCCCGCGGCTCCACGGCCCGCCCTGAGCCTCCTCCGGGCTCCCCGGCCCACCCTGAGCCTTCCCCGGGCTCCTCGGCCCACCCTGAGCCTCCCCCGGGCTCCATGGCGCGCCCTGAGCCTCCTCCGGACCATCCTGAGCCTCCCCCAGGCTCGGCTCCCCGGGCCGCCCTGAGCCTCCCCCGGGCTTCGTGGCCCATCCTGAGCCTCCTCCGAGCTCCATGGGCCGCCCTGAGCCTCCCCTGGGCTCCTCAGCCCACCCCGAGCCTCCTCTGGGCTCCCCGGCCCGGCCTGAGCCTCCTCTGGGCTTCCCAGGGCTCGGGGAGCAGGGAGCGAGATGGAGGGTGCAGCATGCAGAGTGTCCCTAACCCTACCCTGCTTGGCCCCTGCCTCGAGGTGGCATTTCCTTATCACGACCTGTCCTAGCATTTCCTATCACGACCTAGGGTTCAGAGACCACATGAAGAATCCTTACAAACCCCCAGCCGAGCCTCGGAGTACCCTGTCCCTGAAGGGCACCCTGGGGACAGCGACACAGAGGTGCAGGAACACAGGAGTGCCTGGGCAGGGAGGGGGACACAGGACTGGAGGGACACAGGAACATGGAGGGGCAAGGGTACAGGGTGCAGGGACACGGGAGTGCCTGGGGACACGGGAGTCCCGGGGGACACGGGAGTCCCGGGATCCGGAGGAAGAGCAGGCCACCCTCCCCCAGACTAGAACTTTCTCTTCTGCCCAGAGAAGGAGGAGGGAGAGGGATGGAGATTGTCACGCTGCCGATATCCCTCTCACCATGCGATATTCCTCTCACCGTGTGGCATGTGGCCGTCGTGTGACACGGCTTGAGCATGTCCACCCTCCGTGCAGATTCCCTGGGGCCATTGGGGGTAGGGGCAGCATCCCGAAATCCTTGTAAGTGCCGGGGGGACGGGAGGAGGTGTCACTCCTCACTGAAGGCAATGGGGGGGTTAATATAGGAGGGTGGGGGCGAACAGACCCTAGAAAGGGTCCCCAAGATGAGGGTCCCTCCTTATCCAAGAGAGGAACACTGGGGAGGACCCCCTGCAGTATCCTACAGGATAGGGGGCCAGGAGCAGGGGAGGCTTTCTCTACTGAGAGAAAGGGGAGGCGAAGGATGGGATGAGATTCGGCCCCTCCATGAGGGAGGATGAGGGGAAGACCGCCCCAAGCCAAACGTGAGGCGCAGCCTTTAAGGGGACAGGGGTCTCTTTATTGAGAGGTGAAACATGCCCCAGAAGGGAGAAGGGGCAAGGGGAAACTCCTGGCCCGATCTCCAGGAGGGCAGGGTTTAACACGGAGGGAGGTTGTTGCCCTCCCGGATACCAGAGCCGTGAGGGCACCTCCGGCACCTGCCCCGCAGGCTCCAGAGTGGGGAGCCATGCCCTGATCCTCCCACACATGGGCGCCCCCGCCCCACTCCCGTTTCCCCCTTCACCACCCCACACTGGGACTCCCACTCCTGATCCCCTCCCAATACCGGGGAGTGACATCCCAATTCCCACATCGGGACCACCCTCTCGACCCCGGGGACCCCCACCCCCGGTTGGAGGGTGATGTCCCATCCCCTGGCCGCCCCACAGCCCCCACCCATCTTCGCTTCCCGGAGCCCCGCGGAGCCGCTGCCCCGCAGAGCAGGTGCGGGGCGTGTCGCGATCGGCCGTGTCGTGACGGGGCGTGTCGCGGCGGGGGCGTGTCCGCAGCCCGCGGGCGGTGCGGGGGTGCGCGGGACCGGGATGCTGCCGGGATGGTGCCGGGATGGTGCCGCGGCTCCTCATCGCGCTCCTTCGCTTTTTCAGCCGCGGGTTCCTGCGGGCGGGGGACGCCGCTCCCGGCCCCGAGGCGCTACAGGTAGGGACGTCGGGACCTGCACCCCGAGGGGTCCCCCGCACCTCCATCCCTCCCTCCCTCTCGGGACCCTCCTCTTCTCAACCCGGATTTCCATCCCCAGCCGCGTCCCCTCCCATTCGGGACCCCAATCCCAGCTATCACCCGTTCCACCTGGGACCCTCAACCCACCCTCACCCATTCCGCCGCCCCATCCCACCCGGGCACTCAGACTCCCCTCCGCTCCTACCCGGGACCCCCATCCACGTCCCCCGACACCTGGGACATCCGATTCACCTGCCCTGTTACTGGGACCCCCACCCCAAGCACCTCTCCTCCCAGCCGGGACCCTCAGCCCTCCTCCCCCCCCAAACCACGGCACACGATTCACCTCCTCTTCCACCCGGGACCCCATTCCCGCGGCCTCCCTTCCCACTGGGTCCCATCCCGGAGGTGGGGGGATCCCCGTGCTCATGCTGTGGGGCGGGGTTGGGAGTCGGGGCTCCCGATTCGCCGTCCTCGGACCCCCCATCCCTTCTCAAGGGCGGAGGGGGCTTTCTGCACCCGCTTGTCTCCCCCTTTTCGGTGGGGGGCTCTGAACCCCGCGGGGAGAGCTTGACAGGGAAACTGAGGCACACATGGGGCTCCCGAGGCGGGGGTGACGGTGCCGTTTTGTGCCGTCGTCCCTTCCCCCCCGCCCCGACCGCATCCGAGGTTCGAGGACACGCAGGGAGGAGGCAGCGGGCTGGGGGGTGCGGATCCCGGCTGGATCCCGGGAGGAAATGGGCTGGACTGGCAGGGAGGGGGGCGGCTCGGTCCCGGGGGGACCCTCACGCCCTCCGGCAGCCGCGCCAGGAGCCGGGCCGCGCCATGGGGACTCTCCAGGACACTGTGAGCGACCCTGGGGAAAGGGACACCCTGGGGGTCCTGGGCGAGCTGTGCCCTCGGGCTGGGGGTCCATCCTGCCCTGGGGCTTTGGGGTGCGATGTGCTTGGGAATGCCTGGGGGTTTCATTTTCCTGGGGGGTTGGAGTTCCCCCTCCCCTGTGTCCCCTCGCCCCTCTGGCAATGGGAGCCTCAAGAGCTTGGCTGCGAATTCCATCCTGCCAGACCTCGGGGTGTGTGTGCTGGGAAGGACAGAGCCCCTTCAGCACCCCCAGCAGCAACCAGCCCTGTGCCCCCCACCCTCCTTACACCAGCTGCACATTTTGGAGAGAAGGAGGCTGCATCAGTGGGAAAACACTTGGTCCCTCCTGCTCCTGCGCCTTCGAGCACACCCAAATTTGGGGAGGGGGTGACTTGAGGGGGGGTTCTTCCCCTCTGTTCGCTGAATGGATCCCTGCCCTGAGTGCTGATGGTTCTGGGTGTGAGAACCGTGGCCTTGGTGCCCCTGGGGGTACAGCTGCTTGAGGGGCTCCAAGGGGCTGCAGGTCCAACACAGGAGCGAGGACCTGGAGATTGAAGCTGGGAAACGAAGGGAAGGAAACGCTCTCTGGGAAATTGCCGAAAGCTGCTGACGGAGAGAAAGAAGCTGAGCAGGGCCAGTGTGCCCCGGGCGGGGGGAAGTGAGCCCCCCCTCCCCCTCCGGATGGGAAGGTGGCGGCCTGGGGACATCTGAAGTGTCGCTGAGCACGGCGGTGGGGTGTGACCCTGCTCACCGCCCAGCGCAGGGACACGGGGGTCCCCGTGATCCCTGTCGGTCCCAGCCCTCCAGAACCCAACGGGGCCGGACCCAGGAGGGGGCTGGCAGCTGGGCAGGCTCTGAACGCCGGGCACAGCCCCCCAGGGGGATCTGGGGGTGGGGGGGTCAGGGAGCCACAACTCCCAGCCTGGGGGGGGACAAGATGCACCCATATGGGGTGGGCAGGCTGGTTATAACCCGGTGCTGGCATGGCAACGAGGAGGAGGAGGAGGAGGAGGAGTGGGTCACACGGTGGGGCAGAGATGCAGCCCCAGCTCCAGTGTGTGAGGCCACAGTGGCAATGGGGTGTGACCCAGGGTGTATGAGGAGTGAGTGGTGGGAATGGATCCTGCCCCTTCTCCAGCTCATCCCAGCCCAGGGGGGATGAGGAACAGCTCATCCTTCCTGGGGGATACCACATTACCACAGGACCCCTGTCCCCATTGGTGTCCTGGGTACTGACTGCACCTGGAACTCCCATCCCCAAGCCTGGGAGGGCATAGAGGGGGTATATAGAGCTTGGGGCATTATTCTCCTCCAACACCCTGCAGTGGGGTGAGGCTGAGAATGTCTGTTCCTGCTCTCCCTCCCTGCCACGAGCTGCAATGCAATTACTGGCAGACTGGGTCATGAATCAAACGGTAATTGATACATGTTCACAGCCTGGAGAAGCAGGAGGGGCTGTGGGGGACAGTCGGGCACCTTTACTGACCTGCCAGGGACTGGGGGGCTCAGCCAGCACCACGGGGCTCCTCCTGCCTCAGTTTCCCCCCATGTGGGGCCAGCCACGTTCAGTGGGCCCAGGGCCTGCTGAGGCCAGTGAGGGGACATGCATACGCGGGCGTTTGTCCTTGCGTTTCCTCTGGCAGACACAAACACATCAGCAGGGCAATAAAGGGGAGGAAAGGGCCGTGGCGGCTTCTTTCCATGACATGCAGCAGGGCTGGCTTCCTCCCACGCTCAGCAGGGTCAGGGGCAGAGCTGGATCCCCAAACTGGCATGGCTGGGTGCAGCCCAGTGTTTCCCAGCCAGGCCTGGGATCCCCACAGGGCAGGGATCAAGGAGTGATCAAGGCTTGCAGTGTGGAGTCAGCCTGTGCTGGCACTGCAGGGCCCTGCTGCTGGTTTTTGGGGGGCAGTGAGGTTTGGGATATGGGTTCCAGTGCTCTCACGCCTTGTGACATCACCCAGGAAGGGAGGTCTGGAGTGGGAGTGCCCTGCTGAACCCCAGGCAGTGGAGCTGAGATGGGGATGTTCCTGCTGCACCCCAAGCAGGAGTTGGAGGGGATTAGTCCTGCTACACCCAGAGGGGATTAGTCCTGCTGCATCCTGGGCAGTGAGAGCTGGGACAGGATGCTCCTGTTGCAGGATGATATGGTGGCATCTTCCCCCTGAATGGGATAGGCCCCGTGGGTGACCTTGGCTTTTTGGAGCCGAGCTGTGACATTTGGCAGGGAGGTGGTGGGCTGGGATCCCCTGCAAGCCTGGCTCTGGAGGGTGGTCCTCTGGGAGCTGAGTCCATGGATTTGGGGACTGGCCTGGGACCTTTGCAGCTAGATCCTGTTGCATACTCACCCTGACCACTCCATGGAAGTGGGGGAGAGGATGGTGGGGACCTGCCTGAGAGAGCCATGGGGTGGAAAATGCCAGGGAGCAGAGCTAGTTCCTGAGTCTCCCTCCTCTTGGTGCAGGAGAGATCACTGCTCCTCGCCTGGCTCTGGCAGATGCAGAGTGTCTGGCACCTTTGGATGCCCTGACCACAGCTTTGGAACCCCCCACACATAAGGGGGGGCTGGAGGCCAGACCCCTGGCTGGGTGCTGACCCATTAAACACCAGTACTGTGACCCTTTCTGCCATGTAATGGGCTTTGGTCTTCTCCTGGCCGTGCCTCAATTTCCCCATCTGAGCAGTGAGACACCCCAATTCCTAGACCCCTTCATGGCAATTAAGAGCTGCATCCCACCATCAGACCCTCCCAGGCATGGAAAATAAGAGCAGTCCTGTACAGACAGAGTGGAATCCCCTGGGGGGGCAGCTCTGGCAGCCCCCAGCCCCCCACACCCTGCTCCGGAGCACTGCCCAAATCGAATTCCTCTCCAGCTGCAGATGGCCAGGAATTCAATTTTCCCAGATCCCATCAGAGTCTGATAAATGAGATCCCTAATCACTGTGCAGATCCTATTAGCACCAGCCCTGCCAGGAGGGGCTGCACGGATGGATGTGGGAATGCTGCATCCCCCTTCCCACTGATTCCTATTCCCCCAAGAGACTTACATGTCCCCTGAGCCCTCTCTGGCTGCATCCCCTGAGCTTTGTCATGATGGTCCCAAGCAGAGCCAGGCACGGAGAGCCCTGCATGGCTAATCCACCAGAAAACATCTAGGAAAGTCCTGGAAACCCAGCCAGCATGGATGGGAAGGGGACTGTGTGCCAGGGAAGTTTTCCCAGCCATGCCATGTCCCAGGAATGCCCATCATGCCACCTCTCTCCCAGCACTGCCAGCACCCCAAGCTTGGTGCCAGGATGCCTCTGTCCTTTGGGGTGCAGGCGCCTGCATAGCAGGGATTCCCCAAACCATGGAGCAGCTTCCCTGCAGCTGCTGCAGGAGGGTCCATGTGCCCCTCCCTGACGTGAGTTAGGGACAAGTGACACCAGGCTGAGGAGGGTCCCCTTTCCCCCTCTCTGATATGGCTTAGACACAAGTGACAGTGAGACCCCCAGCCCTCACCACTTCTTTCTGAGAATAGTGAGCTAATTAGTGACAGATCATTAGGCTGGTGGCCGAGCCTGCTGTTCCAAGAAGGCCACGATGTTCTGAGGACGGAAATCCTTGAGGAGTGTGGCTGCTGTCCCGATTTGTCCCGCCCGACAAAGGGACATCAACAGGAAGCAACCTTGACTCCAGCCCAGTTCTCTTGGCCCTGGGAGGCCAGGCCAGGATGTGGGGGGACAGGCCAGCAGCACCCCAAGGGCTTGTGAGCTGCCAGAGGTTAGGAAATTTGCTTGGTTCAGCAAACTTCCCACTCAGAATGTATGGGATCCTCAGGGAATGGCATCTGTCTGGTTCCAGGCTGTAGAAACTCCATGTGCAAATGGTCTGTGCAAATGTCCTGTGCAGTGTGAGCGTGCCAGGCTCCAGACAGGCTGATGTATGGGTGAGGAGGAGGTAAGGGATGCACGGAGCTCCAGGGAGACCGCTGGGCTCAGCACAGCTCATTCCACCTGAACCAAACTCTAGTACCACTCTAAGCAGGTCTTGCATGGCCATGACCCTTTGCAGGTAGAGAAACTGAGGTAGGAAACTCCACAGAAAGGGAAACTGAGGTAGGCACAGGCATGCAGGGCTATTTGTGTGGTTTTTTGGGATGGCTGATTCAACAGATTTGAGTCCTCCAGCCCTTGGAAGCCTCAGTCTGGATCACTGGGTGACGGGGTAGCTCCATGACAGGGTCCTGCACCTCAGCCCTTGCTTCCCATCCATACATTGCAACAGGACCCCAAGCAAATGACCATGAGGAGACAAGAGATATCCCAGAAGTGTTTCCTTCCTGTTTGCCCTCATTATCCCCCTGGAAAAGATGAGGTAATTAAGGAGCTACCGTGTTGCAGGTTGTTGCTGCCTGATTAGATTAAAGCAATGTAATTTGGGACTGAGAGCGGTGCTGGGAGGAAATGAATGGATGGCTTCCCAACTGGAGTTCGGCAGAGCTGCCAGCTCTACCTTCCATCCATCCTTCCATCCTCTGCTGCCCTGCACCTTGCTCCAGGGACACTGCTGGAGTGTTTTCAGGGATGCTGCTTTGGGGCCCTAGGGATGCCACTGTTTTCTCACCCCTACAGAGGGATTTTCCTGGGGAATTGTGACTGTGGGGCAGAGAGAAGGAGCCTGTAGCAGTGTGGGGGTGACAGAGACAGGGTGACAGGGTGTCAGCAGTGTAACAGCCTGCTGCAGAGCTGAAGGGTGTCAGGGATACTCCCTGGGGGGGTGGGAACAGGGATGCTGCCTCTATTTCCCCAGCTCTGTGGGGAGGATTCCCTGGAGAATCGTGGCCTGGGGGAAGGAGCAGTGTGGGGAACAGGGACGGTGTGACAGGGTTTGAGCAGTGTAACATCCCATAAGTGGGATGGCAGAGCTGAAGAGTTTCAGGGATGCTCCTGGCGGGATGGGAACAGGGATGCTGCCTCTGTTTCCCCAGCTCTGTGGGGAGGATTCCCTGGGAAATCGTGGCCTGGGGGAAGGAGCAGTGCATGGAACAGGGACAGGGTGACAGGGTTTGAGCAGTGTCACTCTGCCCACAGCACAGCTGGTGACCTGCTGCCTTCAGGAGCTGCTTCCCTGCTCCTTGGCTGAGTTTCCCCATCCATCCCCGGTGTCAGAGCTGTGCTCTCCTGCCTGGCCCTGCCCCTGGTTGTCAGCCCGGCGTTGCCACAGAGCCGGGCTATATTTAACCACCACGGCCAGAGCAGCCAGGGGAGAGCAGCCCCCCAGGGATCGAGGGAGCTGGGGCGGCTCAGCATTGCTGGAGGTGGGAGAGGAGGATGAATCATGGCTCAGGGATATTTTGGGATATTTTTAATGCCGCCAGATTGCTCGGCAAATGCTTGGGCAGGGCGGCGCGGGCGCGGGCTGGGTGTTTGCTGGCAGCTGTGGCTCAGCTTGGAGGCCCAGGGGGATCAGCTGCTCCCCGTGGTGCTGTCACTCTGCAGCCATGCATTGGAGAGGTGACAAAGGCAGGGACATCTGTCCCCGTGCACTTGGAAACAACTCAGGGTGTGATGGGTGGGGGCAAAAGGGGGTCCTGGAGCAGCATCTTCCTCCTTGAAGGGGAGGCAGGTGGGGAAAATGTTCCCCCATCACTTTCCCTGGAAAGGGGAAAGGGCTGGGAAAAGGCAGAGAGAGGGTGGGTGTCCCTGCCTGCAGGGCTGTGGTGGATAGGGAGCCCTTGGACAGGGACAGCTATCCAGGCACCCTATGGGTGGGACACAAGGAGTGGTGAGGGGCTCTGCAGGTGGAGGTAGGCTGCCTCCCAGGAATCCAAATGGGATTTTGCTTTTCACCTGTCAAATGTAATGAGATCCAGAGGCTGGTGGCTAAAAATGCATCCTATCTGAAGAGACCATGGTGGGAGGGAGCCCTGAGCCCCCAGCATCAGCTCTCAGCCTTGCAAGAGGTGACCACACAGTCACCCTCCTCATCCTGGGCTCTCCCTGGGAGGGAATTCCCTGGGGAGCAGCTCCTCTGTCCTTGAAGTCTGCAAACCCACTGTGAGAGACATTGGGGCTGGTGACACAGGCAGCAGGGTGGTCCTTTGCTGTACCCCAGACCCCTCCTTGCTGTGTTCTGCACTCCCAAGCATCCCAATCCCTTTGCAGCCTGAGCCTGTAAAATCCATTGAGAAGCATCTGCATGGGATGTGGGTACTGGGATGTGCTGCCCACTCAGCATCTTGGAAGCTCTAATTTGATTTGGGGCACACAATTGGGGGTGAAGTTGTCCAGACAGAGCGATGTCCAGCTCCATCCCAAAGGTCATTGCTCAGGCAGGGGCTAATAGACTAATCCACTGCCAAAATTAATTGGGCTCATTTTCCCTGTGCTCACAGATGGAAAAGGTCCCATTGGAGGGCAGGAGCCGAGTGAGCTCTGAGGGCTCACTGTGCCATGGATGCCTCAAGCTCAAGTGGTCACCTCTGGCAGATCATTTACTTGGAATCTTTACAGCAAAGCTGGGCTGGAAGCTCGGCAGGGAGATGATTCATTTCCTCGAGGTTCTTTGGGGAGGGTTGTGGCAGGAGTCTGCCACTGAAGCCTGGGCTGCTGCCAGCATTCCCTGTAGAATCAGCACCCATGGGTGCTCTGGCAGCGATGGCAGGATCCATCTGGGGCCTCCCCAGCCCAGCACCCCCCTGCAAGGCAGGCTGGGGGTGCTGCAGCCCTGCTCAGCACTCCTCTGGGAGCAGGATGCTCCCAGGCACCGGTTCTGAGCTCTGCTTCATGCAAACTCTACTCACTGAGTGCTCAGGTGTGTCCCCATCAGAGAGAGACCCCAAGGCCCTGATACCCTCGGGAGGGCTGAACATCCCAGTGGGTGCCTCACTGCATGGATCCAGCCTCTGCCTGCTGCCAGGGGCTTCCTCCTCATTGTTGGGGAGCCTCCATTCATCTCCCAGGAGCAAGGCCAGGAGAAGGGGTGCGAGCTCAGAGACCTGAGACCTTGTGACATCAGTGTCCTCCTCCTCCAGGCCCCCACCCTGCACAGGGCAGGTGTGAAATGAACCTTTCTGGAGAGGAAGCTGGCCAGAATGGGATTTCTCTGTTTCATAAACATCCAGAGAAGCTGGGGGTGCCAGGGAGGACAAAACAAACTTCCACAGCTGGTGGGGGTCAGGGAGGGGGTCAGTCAGATGTTGCTGATCCTCATGTTTTCACTGCTGGTGAATTCCCTCTCATAAAAGATGCTGCTTTTAAATCCCAGCAGGATCTATGGAAGCCTGGGATGGGGGCTTGGGAGCCTGTGCTGGGGGGGATAGGATGCATGGGGACAGGATGCTTCTGCAGCTATCCAAAGGGAAAAAGAGGGGCAAAAGCAGCAGGGGAGAGAAAGGGCCATTTTCCATGAGGGAGAGAGCATGAGTTGGCCTGTGGCAGGATTTGGCTTTGCCAGCGTGGGGGTGTCCATGTTGGAGCAGAGACAAACCCTTACTCCAAGGAGATGAATAGGGTCATTAATCTTCCATTGGCTTCAGGGAATACTGAGGCAGATATGGCTCTGGTGCTGCACCCACCATGGGATGCTGGCCAAGGAGAGCTGGCAAAATTCCTGCCAGCACTGAGGTCCTGTGGGTCACCCGTCAGCTCAGGGAGTCTGGCAGGGTGACATCAGTACCCTTGTCCTCTTGGGCCAGAGATAAGGTGACAGCAGTCCCTGGATGGGGGCTTCACAGAGCAGGTGTGTGCACCATGGGGACAGGGCAGGGACAGGGCACGTGCTCTGCAGGAGGAGCATCCTCAGCTCCTGGGGCTGTCAGTGATACCATGCTATGCTGTGTCCCCTTCCCAGACCCTGTCCTTGGATCTGTTCCCAAAGCCCTCTCTCCATGCCTGTTTCCAGACAGCATTTCCCTCCAGAGCTGCTGGGTGTGCAACACCTGGGATGAGGGTGTTGGACTCTGCTCCAGCGGCTAGGAATTGCAATTCCCTCTATTCTTTCCCCTGTTTTAGTGAAGTTAATTAATCCCCTGTGCCCACTTGGGAAGTGTTACCATAGCTCTGCCCTCCATGGAAGCTGGGATGCAGAGCAGGTGCTGGGAGCTCTCCCTGGGAGAGCTCTGGTCCCCACTGCGTGCAGGTACATGGCTGTGTGCATCCTAGTGACATTCCTGGTGACAGGCATGGGCTGGCTGATGGTTTCATCTCTCCACTGGGGCTGGGGATGCATGTGCCAATGCAGCCTCATCCAAAGACCCTGACACTTGTGCAGTAGTGCTGGATCTGAAGGAGCCCTCACCCAAACTGGAGTAGTGCCTGGATGGTGTGGATTGCTGGGAGTAGGGCACAGGGGGCTCCTCAGCAAAGGGAAAAGCTGTTTATGGCAATAACTGGGATCTGGCTGTGGTGGTGGCTCTGGCTGTGCTGGCTCTGGGCCCAGGCTCTGTCCTGGCAGAGCCCCCAGAGTGGGTCTGCAGCATCCTCCGGGCTGGGGGACAGGGGGTGAGGGTGTTGGGGGAAACCTCTGCTCTGGGCCAGAAGATGTGGAGTGGGAGTGGGATGAATGGGACAAATGGAATTAGTGGGATGAACAAGTGGGATATGCAGGATGAGTGGGGCAAGTGGAAGGAGTGGGATGAACCATTGAATGGCATGAGCCATGGAGTGGGATGAGTGGGTGGAGCTGGATGAAAGTAACAAGCTATTGAGTGGGATGAGTGGGATGGACAGGACAAGTGGGACAAGGAGTTGAGTGGGATGAGCCATCAAATGGGATGAGTTGGATGAACTGGATCAATATAGTGAATAGGCTAGGATGAGTGGGAGAAGCAGTTTAGCAGGATGAGTGGGATAAGTGGAATGAGTGTGATGTCCTTCCTAGCCCACCCTCACTCTCTCTACCTTCTTGCAAGGCTGCAAACCCTCCTGCCAGCATCTGCTGCTGTCTCTTTGTCTTGGGAATATCTTCTTTTAGCTCCTGCCGCTTTCCCCTCACTGTTTCCGGGATGGACCTGTATTCCCAGCCCTAATAAAGCCACCACCCATGTCCAGCTGCCACCTGTCCATCCCCACACCAGGAATGCCACTGGCATTTGATGCCCCAAGCAGACTTACAGGACCCGCTCAGGCTCTGCCCCATCTTCCCCCACCCCAGGGGGGCCACTGTGGAGGACCTGGTGGGACAGAGGGACGGCAGGACAGCCACCTGGCTGAGGCCTGGCTGTATTCTACAGTGCATGTGTCTCCAGTGTGAGTAAGTGACTGGAGATGCGGCCCTGTTGGAATAACATCCAGGGCCCATGTCTTCAGCTGGAAGCACCCTCGCCGCCAGCCACGCTCCCAGTGCCACGTGGATCTGGCCCCGTGGCCAAGGATGCTCCCAGGGTGGGTGGGTGGCATGGCCCTGCAAGGGGCTGCTGTCCTGGATGGGGTCATGGGGGGCATGACAGTCCCCAGGTCTGGTTATCGGGAACGGAGCCTGGAGCCACCTGGCAAAGCTGGGGCCAGAGGAAGAGCAAATCCCAACACCATTATCCAGAGTCTGATTCCGAGCATCTACTGTTTCCATCATAACATCATCCTTATCCCAGTCTCCCAGACTAGGCTGGAGACAGGAGCAGAGCTGTGAGGGTCACACCACAGAGCCCCCTGTGCCTCCCAGCTTTTCCATGTGTCCCCCAGCTTTTCCATGTGTCCATCCTAACACCTCTGCCCTCCACGGGGTTGTAATCCCCAGATGAGCTTTAATCCATCTTCTTGCCCCATTTCTCTTCTCACTGGTGCTTTATGGCATGGCTAGCACTGAGGGCAGTGTGCCAAAGCCTCCTCTCCCTTTTTGGGGACCTCCCACCTCCCCACATGACGGACATTGACCAGCACAGGAGGGTTTGGCTCCAAAAAAGGCACCAGGCGGACTAGAGGCCACTGCAAGGGGTCTGGGAGCAGAAGGACCCGTGCCATGGTGGGGGTCAGAGAAGGTGGGTGCTGCAGTGCCCTTCTCCATGGAATCAACCCCCAGTGAGCCCCTGCTCTGCTCTTGTCCCTGCAGGATGCTCTGCTGAGCCTGGGAGCTGCGCTTGATGCTGCTGCCCTGCGTGATGCCCTCCGCCATGCCCTTGTCACCCTGCTGCCTGCCGTGGTAGGTGGGGGATGCATCTGCATCCCCTGGGGGCTGGGAGGGATGTGAAGCAGAGCGTCCTCCTCGGCTGGGTGGGGATTATGGGGGTGCTGAGACTCTGTGGACTGGGGGAAGCCCTGGAGGGAGCAGAGAGTGGATTATCTGCTGGTTGATGCTGGGGTTCAGCCTGGGGTGGTGCTGCTGGTGGCCCTGGTGCTCATGGTGGCCCCAGGGTGCTGGTGGTGACCCTGGGGTTGCTGGTGGCCCTGATCTGGTGACCCTGATGCTGGTGGTGGCTGGGCATTGTGCCAGTGCCATGCCATGGGCCCCCTCAGCCATGGGTGGGTGTGAATGGGGCACACATGCACAGGTACCTGTGCACACCTGAGCATGGCTCTGTGTCTGGGCAGGGCTGGGTTTGTGAATGTGTGCATGTGCCACTGCGGGTGTGCACACGTGTTTGTGCACACATGTGTGGCTGCCCCTGTCCCCCAGGAGCACGTCTACATCTACCTGCTGGATGGGGACACACGGCTGCTCTGCGATGACCCCCCCCACGAGCTGCCGCCCAACGGGAAGCTCAGGTGAGCTCGGCCCCCTGCCCAGCCCTGGGCATGGATGGGCACACGGGGGTGGCCCAGCTGGAGTGCATGAACAGGCATGGTGTGTATGGAAGGCAGGAGGGTCTCCATCCCTGTCCCCATCTCCATCCTCATTCCATCTCCATGCTTGTGGCCATCTGCTGTCCCTTCCCATCCTCTTCTTCATCCTGGATGTGCACACGTGCACAGGGGCTATGTGTATGTGCAGGGACACACATGTTGGCACAGGGGCTGTGTGCGTGCGGGAACACACACGTTTGTGTCCAGGGGCTGTGCATGCCTGCAGGGACGCACATATGCACACGTGTTGCACAGTCCTTAAGCCTGTCCGTATGCCGTGGGTGTCTCTGCCCAGGGATTGCCCCTTCCTGGGGGTTCATCTTCCCTGGGGGTGCTCAAAGTATCCCTGTTCCCGCAGAGATGCTGTGCAGAAGCAGAAGCGGCTGGAATGTGGGGGGCTGCTCCCTGCCGAGCTCCCTGGCCGGCACCTGGGACCCCTGGCAGCGCCCCTGGCCCCTGGCACACAAGGTGGGAGCTGTGGGAAGGGTGCTCCTGGTGCACCACCCTTGTATGGGGGTGTGGGACAGGGAGGGGGATTGAGATGTGAGTGGATAGAGGGAGGGAGGGAGGGATGGATGGATGGATGGATGGATGGATGGATGGATGGATGGTCCATGGGTGGTCAGAGGCAGTGGCTGAGGCAGCAGTGTGTGGGTGAGTGATGGATGCATAGACAGGTGGGTAGAGACAGGATGGAGGCATGAGGGACAGGTGGGCACTGGGACTGATGGGTGTGCCCAGGGACAAGGAAGCAGAGAGGTGGGCAGATGGATCATGGAGGGATGGGAAGATGGAGAGATGTCTGGCTGACTGGCTGGCTGGCTGGGTGGGTCATGACACATCAGGATGTAGTGGGGGTGTGCACCCCAGGAGCTGAGTTCCACAGCTCCGGCTGTCCCTGGGGCCCAGCTGGGACCAACCCTCTCTTGCTTGCAGTGCTCATCATCCCGCTGGTGGACAAGAACAGTGGGTCTGTGGTTTGTGTCATCCTGGTGAGTGCAGGAACATGGGCAGGGCTCTGGGGACAGGGCCTGGCCATGAGGGTCCTGACCCCACTCCTGCTCCAGGTACACTGTGGCCAGCTGAGTGACTCAGACGAGCAGAACCTGCGTGCACTAGAGAGACACGTGAGTGACTCCTTCTCAACTGTGGACCTGCCACCTGGGGACCTGCCAGCCTTTCCCCCAGCCCTGCTGCTCCTTGTCCCCTCTGCCCAACCTTGCAGGCCCTGGTGGCAGTCCGGCGCCTGCAAGCCCTGCAGAAGCTGCAGCCCTGGCCCCAGGTCAGCCTCTCCACCAGCTCCTCCCAGACCTCTCTGGCCAAGGCTGAGAAGGCACCTGACAGCAGCTACAGTGACCTGGACTGCAAGATCCTGCAGCTCTGTGGTGCGTGGGGGAACACTGGGAAGGGAGGGGTGTGTGGGCAGGGTGAAGCCATGCTCAGCCCCTCACAGCACTGTGACTCTCACGCAGGTGAGCTGTATGACCTGGATGCCGCCTCGCTGCAGCTCAAGGTCATCAACTATGTGAGTAGCTGCTCCACCAGCCCCCTGTCCCCATCTGCCCTTAGCCCCAGGACACACCAGGGAGCCCTGTTTTATTTCAAAACAAGAAAATTCCCCAAAGCCAAGAAAAGCCTCAAGCATCAGCTGTGGAGTCATCAGTAGTGACCAGAGTGAGCAGGCTTGTCACAACCATCAATAGTCTCCAGAGTTAGCAGTGCCACTCTTATGCCAAAAACTCCTTGAGAGAACATCCAGGTTCCTTTCCTGCTCTCTATCGTTCTGTACCTGGGTATGACCCTCAGTAGTCCAGAGTGAGCAGCCTTCCCCTTGCCATCAGCAGCCTCCAGAGTGAACCTGCTGTGTCACGGGGAGGAGGTTCTGGGGAGGGGCACACAGTTCTCTGTGGCATGTGTGGGTGCCTTGGGCACAGGGAGGCAGAGGAGGGGTTGGATTCTGCCTGAGGAGTGCTTGGGGCAGGCTGGGGTGCTGACCCTCCCCTTACTCCCCAGCTGAAGCAGGAGACCCAGTCTCTGTGCTGCTGCCTCCTGCTCGTCTCTGAGGACAACCACCAGCTCTTCTGCCAGGTAGGTGCCACTGGGCCAGCCCCCCAGGCCTGACCCCCACAGAGGACTACAGGACACCCCCTGGCATGGTGTCTTCCTCATGGGCACCCCCTCCTTCCCATCTTTTCCAGGTGGTGGGGGACCGTGTCCTGGATGAGGAGATCAGCTTTTCAGTGAGCAAGGGGAGGTGGTGAGGGGTTGGGAGGTCAGGGGGTGGGCAGTGGGTGCTGTGCACTACCATGTTCCCTTTCCCCACAGCTCACCTTTGGGCGCCTGGGGCAGGTGGTGGAGGACAAGAAGCCCATCACGCTGAAGGACATCAGTGAGGTGGGTACCAGCTCTGTGCCTTCCACACCTGGGGACACGGGTGTCACCCCAGTGTCCCATGGGGCTTCCTGGAGTGGGCCAGGGGTTCCAGCCCCATCTTGCCTCTCCCTGCAGGAGGAGCACAAGCAGCTGAGCAGCATGCTGGGCTGCGAGGTCACCTCCATGCTCTGTGTCCCTGTCATTAGCCGGGCCACCTCCCAGGTGGTGGCACTGGCCTGCGCCTTCAACAAACTCAGTGGGGAGAGGTGAGCAGCGTTTTGGCTGGGACAATCTGTGGGGCTGCACCCCCTCACTTTTGGGGTGCTGGAGCATTGTCCCCATGGAGAATGGGGGGACCAATGGGGACGGACAACTGAGGTGTGCCCCCACCAGCTTCACGGACACGGACGAGCACAAGATCCAGCACTGCTTCTGCTACACCTCCACGGTGCTCACGAGCACCCTGGCCTTCCAGAAGGAGCAGAAGCTCAAGTGTGAGTGCCAGGTGAGCATGTGCAGGGCTGTGCCACGTGCGTGTGTGCGTGCCCCATCTTGCACTGGTCACTAATGGCATTCTCTCTGTCCCCTCAGGCCCTGCTGCAGGTGGCCAAGAACCTCTTCACCCACCTGGGTAGGTGCACTGGAGAGCACCCATGGTGAGGGATTGGAATGGGGAATGGATGATCACTCCCCAGCCCTGGAGGGTGGTAGCAATGGGGTCTCTGTCCCCAGCCAGGGAGAACCTTGTCCCCTTGTTGGGGAATGGTAACAGAAGGGTGATATGAGCTGGCACAGAACCTGGCACGCACTGATGCTGCATGGCTGTATGCATGCCTGTAGCATGACCACAGAGCTCTTAGAAACACATGTGCACATGTGCAGCTGCACTGCTGCACACATGTGCTGCTCATACATGCACATTCCCCACACTGCCCCTGTCCCTCTGTGCCCCCCAGACTTCCCGCCAGGACCCTGAGCTAAACCCTCCCCCTGCTTTCACTGCATGAGTGGGGATGAGGGGGCAGGGCTGCCTGGCTGGGGTCCCTGACCCTTCACTGCTACCCCTGCAGATGATGTCTCTGTCCTGCTGCAGGAGATCATTACGGAAGCCCGGAACCTCAGCAATGCTGAGATGTGAGTGGTGGTGGTGGGGCGTGTGGGTGAGGGGACACAGGGGACACCGAGCTCCCCTGTGGGTGAGAATGAAAGCGGGGTGTCTTGCAGATGCTCTGTGTTCCTGCTGGACCGGCTCAGTCACGAGCTGGTGGCCAAGGTGTTCGATGGTGGAGTGGTGGATGACGAGGTGAGCACAGGATGGAGCTGGGGGGCCTGGGGTTGTGTCCCTCCCCACAGGCCTTGCTGTGATCCCCTTCCTCTGCCCACAGAGCTACGAGATCCGCATCCCAGCAGACCAGGGCATCGCTGGGCACGTGGCCACCACTGGCAAGATCCTGAATATCAAGGATGCCTACTCGCACCCGCTCTTCTACCGCGGCGTTGATGACAGCACCGGCTTCCGCACCCGCAACATCCTCTGCTTCCCCATCAAGAATGAGAGCCAGGGTGAGCCAGGGATGGGGGCACACTAGGAACAGGGGGCATAGGTCTGGCCCAGCAGGTGTCTTACTCAGCACATGGTGGTTTGGTCACCCATCATGTGGACATGACACTGTCCCCAGCATGCAGCACGGCCACAGCACCATCCCCAGCCTGTGGGCATGAATTCTGTTCAAGTACAGGGGCATAATCCTGGCTCAGCATTGTCCCTAGCATGTGAACACCATTCTGTCCCCAGCCCATGGGCTCCATTCTGCCCCCAGCCTGTATGTAGAGCACTGTCCCAGCACATGGGCATGACCCTGTCCCAATCCCATGGTCACAGTCCTGTCCCCAGCATCAGGGCAGCGTTCTGTTCCGTGAATGTAGGCATGGTCCTGTGCTGACCCTTGGGCTCAGTGCTGTCTCCTGGCACAAGGGCACAGTTCCTGGGTGTGATCCTGTTCCCCTGCAGACAAACACAGCACTGACCCCAGCACATGGATGTGATCTTGTCCTAGTCCATGGGCTCAGCATGGTCCCTGGGCATGATCCTGTCCCCCTACAGACACTCTGCACTGTCCCCCAGCCCATGGCCATGATTCTGTCCCAGCCCATGGGCGCAGCACTGTCCTTGAGCGCATGGGCATGATCATGTACTCTGCATGTGGGCACGATCCTGTCCACCAACACATGAGCACAATACTGCCCCTGGGCATGAGCCTGTCCCAGCCCCTGGGCACAGCACTGTCCCCAGAATGCGGGTGTCATGCTGTCCCCAGAATGTGGGTGCCATGCTGTCCCCAGCCCACAGGCACAGCACTGTCCTCAGAATGCGGGTGTCATTCTGTCCCCAGCATGCGGGTGCCATGCTGTCCCCAGCCCATAGGCACAGCACTGTCCCCAGAATGTGGGTGCCATGCTGTCCCCAGAATGTGGGTGCCATGCTGTCCCAGCCCCTGGACACCGCACTGTCCCCAGAATGTGGGTGCCATGCTGTCCCCAGCCCACAGGCTCAGCACTGTCCCTGCCACTTGTGACAACCCTGCCCAAAGCCCACGGACATGGTGTTGTCCCCAGCATACAGGCATGACCCTGTTCCCAGCACAAGGGCCTGATACCCCTGCTGTCCCCCCTCTGCTCCAGAGGTCATTGGGGTGGCAGAGCTGGTCAACAAGATCAATGGCCCTTGGTTCAGCAAGTTCGACGAGGACCTGGCCACTGCCTTCTCCATCTACTGCGGCATCAGCATCGCCCATGTATGTGCTGGGGGTCCTCCACTGGAGGGGGTCACACACAGTGTGGGCTCCGAGCTCTGCCACAGCACAGAGCGATGGGGGGATGTGTGTGTGGTCCCCATTCCTTGGGGACAAGTGGTGGTGGCCCCGGGTGGGAAGGGAATTCATGGGCACAAAGATGTGCTGTGGTGCCAGGGTGGGCTGGGGGTGCTGGAGGTGTCTGCCCACCCCCAGCACTCCCATCCCTGATCCTGCCCCACAGTCCCTGCTGTACAAGAAGGTGAATGAGGCACAGTACCGAAGCCACCTGGCCAATGAGATGATGATGTACCACATGAAGGTGAGGTAGCATGAGGACAGGGACAGGGATGGGGACCCCCACTGCCAGCATGGTACCCCCACTCTTTATCCCAAGGTGGTCACACAATTGGGTGGTGGTGATACCCCAGGGCTCTCTGCTCTCCCTGTGGTTCATGTGGCCTTTGGGACACCTGGTGACATCTGGCCACAGAGTGGGTCACTGGCTATGGCTCCTGCAGGTGTCTGATGATGAGTACACCAAACTGCTGAGCGAGGGCATCCAGCCTGTGTCCACCATTGACCCCAACTTTGCCAGCTTCACCTACACACCACGCTCACTGCCTGAGGATGACACCTCCATGGTGAGGACCATGGGGACAACTCTCAACTGCCACCATCCCATGCCTGGCCTCAGCCAGGTCATATATCCCAACCCTGGGGTGCTGGGGTGTTGGGGTGAAGGGATGTGGTTGCACCCCTGAGCATCTTCCTGCTGGGCAGGGGCAGGGGTGGCTCGCAGGGGACCTTGCTGGGCATTGTCATTCCTTGCCACTCCCTCTATCCCTTCTGCCAGGCCATCCTGAGCATGCTGCAAGACATGAATTTCATCAACACCTACAAGATGGACCGTCAGACGCTCACCAGGTGAGTCCCTATCCACTTTCCCTGTCTCCATCCTTATTTCCATCCCTGTCCACATCACCATCCGCCTACCTCATCCCCTCCATCTCCTTCCCCGTCCCTGTCCTCCCCACATCCACACCCATGTCCCTGTCCCCATCCACATCCTCATCCCTGTCCACCTTCTCTGTCCCCTATCCATATCCTCATCCCTATCCCTATGCCCATCCCCATGCAGAAAACTGTCTACCTTCCCTGTACCTATTCCCCTCCCATCAGCCATCCCCAACCCTTCCCCTTCCCATCCCCATCCTGATCCCCATGCCCATGCCTGCCTGGTGGGCACCTGGCAAGGTGGAGGTCCCTGTGGGGTGAGACCCACCCTGCATGGCTCTGCCCCTGTCCAGGTTCTGCCTGATGGTAAAGAAGGGGTACCGTGACCCTCCCTACCACAACTGGATGCACGCCTTCTCTGTCTCCCACTTCTGCTACCTGCTCTACAAGAACCTGGAGCTCGTTAACTACCTGGAGTAAGGCCAGGTGCTATCCCTGCCCCTATTCTCCAACCCCTGGCCTGGCTGGGGTGCTCCCTGCTCTCCTGCCTGCTTCAGTTTCCCTCCTCCCCCTCCCCAGAGACATCGAGATCTTTGCCCTCTTCATCTCCTGCATGTGCCACGATCTGGACCACAGAGGAACAAATAACTCCTTCCAGGTGGCCTCGGTGAGCCGAGCCCAGAGCTGGGATGGGCAAGGGGGGAGGAGAGGTATGGGGACAGCTGTGGGGGCCTTCACCCCCATAGTTCCATCATTCTGGCTACTCTACCTTGCAGAAATCGGTCCTGGCTGCACTCTACAGTTCAGAGGGCTCTGTCATGGAGGTGAGATCCCCCAAATCTCTCATTGCCCATCTCTCCTGGGTTCTGGCTGCGTGGCAGCATCCTTGCCTGCTCCCTGCCTGCTTTCACCGTCCTGCCTTCTCCCACAGAGGCATCACTTTGCCCAAGCCATTGCTATCCTCAACAGCCAAGGCTGCAACATCTTTGACCACTTCTCCAGAAAGGTGAGTCCCCCACCTGAACACTTCTCTCCTGCCACCCCCTGCCCATGCTGAGCCCCTGTGTCCTCTCCAGACCTCCTGCTCCCCATCCCTGGATCGCAGGGGCTGTGGGAGCTGGCAGGGGCACAGAGCTGGTCACAGCAGCTGCCTTGCCCACAGGACTACCAGCGCATGCTGGACTTAATGCGGGACATCATCCTGGCCACCGACTTGGCCCACCACCTCCGCATCTTCAAGGATCTCCAGAAAATGGCAGAAGGTGAAGATCCTCAATGGAGATTGGGATTGGGATTTGAGGGGTGGTAGGAACTCATCCCACCATGGCTGGGAGGTGGCACAGGAGGCTCTTATGTCAGGGGTGATAAGGGCTGGGACATGACACAGAAGGTTCTGGCTGTCCCTAAAGTGCTCACCTATGGCGTGATGGGGGCTTTGGAGCTCTGTCCTGAGCCCCCCATCCCAAGCTTTGCCCCACACTGTGCCCACAGTGGGATATGACCCCAAGAACAAGCAGCACCGCAGCCTGCTGCTCTGCCTGCTCATGACCTCCTGTGACCTGTCTGACCAGACCAAGGGCTGGAAGACCACCAGGAAGATTGCAGTGAGTGCCACACCACGGAGCTACACCCCTGAATGCCACCTCAGAACCCATCTAGGCCACCTGCATGTCCCCAGGCACACACCTGCCTCTTGTGGGGTGGGTTCCTCCATGCAGGACCCTGGACCATGCAGAACCCAGTCCCTCCAAGCCAGATCATATCCCTGCTTGGTTCAGAGCTGTGGGGAGGGGTGTGGAGGGCAGTGGGGATGGGGGATCATCCCAGGCTGCACCCCCTGTGCTGACACCTGTCTCTTGCAGGAGCTGATCTACAAGGAGTTCTTCTCCCAGGGTGACCTGGTAGGTACCAGCTGGCAGGGTTGGGCTTGGCCAATGCTCCTAGACAGCACCAATGGAATGGGGGGTGTGGGCAGTGGGCAGAGAGGTCTTGCCTGGGAATGGAGGGAAAGCACCACTGGCACTGACCCTCCTCACCACCCATGCAGGAGAAAGCCATGGGAAACAGCCCACTGGAGATGATGGACCGGGAGAAAGCCTACATCCCCGAGCTGCAGATCAGCTTCATGGAGCACATTGCCATGCCCATCTACAAGTGAGCCCCAGTGCTGGAGCTGGGATGGGGAGGACCCCCTGCCACCCCCACCTCCCTCAGGGTGGGATCGGGGGCTGTGTGTGCCAAGTCTTGCAGATGTTGGGGAGCGTTCCAGGCTGTGGGGATGGGGCTTGCAGTCAGCCAAGGGGGTTGCACTGAAGTAAGGGGGGACAGCCCTGTGCTGATGGAATGCATCCCCCACTCCCCAGATTGCTGCAGGATCTCTTCCCCAAGGCAGCGGAGCTCTACGAGCGGGTGGCCAGCAACCGGGAGCAGTGGACCAAGGTCTCCCACAAATTCACCATCCGGGGGTTGCCCAGTAACAACTCCCTGGACTTTCTGGATGAGGAATATGACCCACAGGTCCCTGACCCCCAGCTCAATGGCTGCCTGGAACCTGAGGTGGGGCAGCCCGCCGAGGCTGGGGCCGAGTGAAGAAGGCGAATGGGGGGCCACAGCCATGGCTGGGCTGGGAGCATCCCCAAGCCTCATCCCCCAGCTCATGGGGAGGAGGTCTGGGGGGATATCAGTGAATCTGGACTACCACAGCAAGGGCTGTGTGCTGCCAGCAGCCGCCACTGGTCCTTCCCCACCACTGAGTGACTATCTCCTCCCTCCGGAGCAGGTGTTCAGATGTCCTGTCCACCCGGGACACTGCCTTGGTGGCTGGGAGCACCAAGGGACACAGTGGGGCTGGGGGATGGATGTGCTTTAAGCTGCCTTAAGACTGCAGGTCCTGTCCCCATGGGGTGACAATAAGAACGATGTCCTTGGTGGAGGCACCCACAGAGGGCTCGGTCACCATAACATGGGTGTGCATGGGTCAGCAGGACAGAGGGGATGGTGTGGGGCAGGGTGGTGAGGGGCAGTGGGAGAGCTGTGGGGTGGCTGTAGAGTGTATGGGGGGTGTTGCCATGGACCATACATCAGGTCCATGGAAGAAGGTTGGCTCCAGCTGGAGGAGGGAAGGGGCACCAGAGTGGGATGGCCACGGCCATGGGGATGTGCCTGCATCCCCTGCTGGGATCCACACTGGCGAACCAGCTGCAGCCTCTCCCTAGCAGCTGCTGAGCATCCTTTGGCTGAAAGCCCCACCCCTCTAGGACCCCTGAACCCACTCACCCATGGAAGGGCTCATATCTCTCACACAGCCCAGTCCCATGCAACCACACAACCACATCCCCTACAAGGGCTACACACCTGCCAAGGCTGGGGGTCCTGCTGCTGGTTTGCATGCACAGGGGAGGGAGGCTGTGCTCCACAGGGGGTCCATCTGGTCCCACACATCACCTTCACCTTCTGGTCCCATACATGTCCTTGCCATGGGTAGAGGAACATGGGTGTTCCTCTGAGGTGTCCACCTGGAGCCTCCTCACTGCAAGCAGGTTTTCTGCTTGGTGACCATGTTGTGAGCATCCCTAGCTCACAGTGGCTTCACAACTCCTGCCATACCAACCTCTGTGCACGGATCCTGCCAACATTTGGATCCTTCTGGTCTTGCAGACCACTGGACATGACCCTCAATGGTCTCCTGTGGTCCCTCTGGTCCTGCAGACCACCATGCATCGACCCTGCTATTTTCCTGTGGTCCCTCCAGTCCTATGTGGCACCATGCATGGATGCTGTTGGTCTACCATGGTTGATCTGGTCATGCATGGACCCTGGTGTTTTCCCATGACTCCCTCCTTGTTCTGACTGCCATGCATGCACCCCACCAATCTCCTGTGGTTTTTCTGGTCCTACAGACCACTGTGCATGGACCCTGCTGCCCTCCTGTGGTCTCTCCAGTCCCACAACCCAACCCATATGGACCCTCCCCGTCCCAGGGGCTCCACCAGCCCCCAGGGTCTGACCAGCTGTATGTGATCCTGGGCTCCATCACCCCAGCCAAGGCCACCTGAAACACCCCTGAGCAGGGGAACTGCTGGGGCAGAGCTGAAGAGGGGGCTGGGGCTGAGTGGGTGTGCTCAGCATTGGGGGATTAGGGTGCACTGAGCCCTCAGACTACATCATCCAGCTTGTGGGGGCTGGATGAGTCCACCACCACAGCAGGGAAAGGCAATGGGAGCAGCAGGGTAAAATTCCAGCACTGCTGGCATTGGTGTTGGTTCTGTTGGGATCAAGAGTGCATGTGGGGCCCTTTGCCACCCCATGCCCACTGCTCTGCAGTAACCCATGGCACCATCCCCAGTGCGGGTCCCTCCTGGATTTGGGCTGCACGGTGGCTCTGTCTCTCCTTGGCTTGCCTGTGAGCGATGACTTGCCTGTGTTCTCGGCATACCTGGAGTGTGTCTGCAGGAGCAATGGGAGACCTCAACGCTGAGCTGCTCCACGTGGCTGAAGTGACCTGAATTCCTTTTGCCTTACCTACTCGGAGATGCCTTTAGTGAGATGCTTTGCCCGAAGCCTGGTGGGACCCACCTGGTGACTGAGTCTGTCTGCTGGCCCATGGTTTTGCCTCCAAGACCCCCTTAAGCCCTTCCCCCGCTCCCCACACTGCCACAGGGGGTGGGGATGGTCCCAGAAGGCAGCAAACCCCCAAGCTGCAAGAGGAGGACAGCAGCCCCATCCCTGTTGTGACGTTGGCACAGCCCTGGTACCAAGGTGCCAGTAGGTACAACTGTTCAAAGACAGCCCCTGCATCCCAGTGCCGCCCAGGGATGCCTGACAATGCACAGATCTCCCCATCCAACAGATGTGGGGGTGTCCTGCACTTGGGTTCTGTATCCCGGGTACCACACCGTGGTGGGGGCATCCAGGGATGCCCTTTTCCCAGCTGTATCCCACTTTTCCAGCCCTTGCTGCTGGTGTGTGTAGGTAGTCAAAGCTTTCCCAGCTCCTGCCCCTGTATATACCCCTCTGGATAGTGAGGAGTGCAGCTCACAGCCAGCCCAGCTCACCCAGGAGTGTGCACAGGCGTGTGTGGGTGTGCAAACCTCCTCCAGCTTTTCTGTCCTTCTGTCTTGCGGCACTGGTTGTTCTGGACTCCAATGGAGCCTAAGGAGGAGATGGCTTCTCTTTCTTCCTCTCCTCCTTCTTTTCTTATTCTCCTTCCTCCACCTTCTCCTCTTCCTCCTCCTCCCCCTACTGTTTCTCCTCTTCCTGCTCCTTCTTTATTATTATTTCTCTTTTTTTGGTGGGTTTTGGTTTTCCTAAATAAATTTCATATGTCAACCTTCCCGTGACAGGTTGGTGGGTGGCCTTGTTGGGGTCTGGGGAGCTCCAATTGAAACTTATGAACGCCAAGATCACCTTCAGGGGGAGAATCTAGCTTGGGCCGTGTAGCTCTGACTCCCCAGGAAGCTCCAGCTCCTCCTTGGACGTTCCACTCTCATGGAATGCTCCAATGCTGGGCCCCATGCAGCAGGGGGAGCCGGGCCTGGGGCAGGATCCAGCTTGGGCTGGCACTGCAGTGGGATCCTAGGCTGGGATGCAGGATGAGGCCTGCATCAGGATCCCTCTGAGCCTGGGCTGGGGCTGGGGCAGAATCCAGCTGCTCCTCTGGCGCCTGCAGCCATCCTTGCATGGCCCCAGAAGGGATCCCCTAGCCTGCCCATCATCCATCAGGGCTGCAGCTTTCATTCCCGCCATCTGGCTAAGGAGCAATTTATTATCCGAAATCAATGCAACACTTTCATCCCAGCCCAGTCTGACAGCTTTTGGGCATTTTATACCCAGAGGAAAAGTCCCCAGAGGTTTTGGTGCTGGCATGCTCTGGCACTCCATGAACTGCCAAAATGGGGGTGAAAAACTGTCCAAACTACCAAATGCTCCAAACTACCAAATGCCTCCATCCTGCTCCAAGCACCGATTCAAATCCTGGGATTAAACCCTTTAATCCTCCGAACGAGTCCCAGAGCAGGGTTTATGGTTCCTAGCCAGGAGCTGCCCCACTTCTGCCTCTGCCACCGAGGGCTCTGTGCCCTTAGGTGACATTCCTGCCTGGATCCGTCAGGGTATCACGGCCTTCCTTCCAGCCCCACACCGCAGCCTCGGCCTGTCATTGCTTCCTGTCCTTTCGTCCTGGCTGATCCCTACGGTGGGGAGCAGGTGTCTCCAAGGATGGGGTACAGCTGCCCCGTGGGTGGGGTGCAGATGTCCCCACAGTGGGCACAGCAGACATCGTGTGTCCATCCTCGGTCCCCTCCATCCGCCCCACGGATGGGATGCTCCAGCTGGGGATGCACCTAGCACCGGGATCACCTGAATCCCCGTTCCTCACAGGCTGCTCGGCGACAGGAGGCGGGCGGGAGGGGGACACGGCCGGTGGGGAGGGCGGGGCGGAAGGATGGACGTGTTCCTGCAAGGAAGGCGGATTCCATTGGAGAGGGGAGGGACACCTCGGGGGCGGGGTGTTCGCAAGTGCGTGTGTGTCTGTGTATGTGTGTGTGCGTGTCTGTCTGTGCAGGGGTTGTAGGCGCACATGTGTACATGTGTGTGCACATGGGGTCTATGCGCACGTGTACACACTATTTTGTGTGCACGTGTTTGTGTGAGCACACACGTGTGCATGTATGTATGTGCACGTGTGTGAGTTCACGCGTGTGTGCGTGGCGTCTGTATGCAGATGTGTGCGCGTGTACGTGCAAGTTGCGTCCCTCTGCCCACAGACACCTATCTTTGTACTCACACTGCCGCGTCTGCGCTCACGTACGTGTCTCGGTGTGCCCTCATACGTGTCTCGGCTGACACGCAGGTCTCCGTTCTCCACGCGTGTCCCCAGGATCACACGCGGGATTCTCCCCGCTGTGCCCGCGCGCAGCCGCTGGGGGGCGCCCCGAGCCGCGCGCGTGCTCCCGCCGTTCCGTGTGTGTGTGTGCGCGCGCACTGCCCCA
>JAHXMQ010012338.1:9098685-9122044 GCA_020466415.1 Ammodramus savannarum pratensis | reverse complement strand
TCCGAGCGGTTCCGAGAGGCTCCGAGCAGTTCCGAACCTGCCCGAGCGGTTCCGAGTGGCCCCGAACCGGCCGGCGTGGCGTCCGCCCGGGCCGAGCCGAGCGGTTCCGAGTGTTTCCGAGCGTGCTCGAGCGTTTCGAGCGGTTCCGAGCGGGCCCGAGCAGGGCCGCACCGGGCCCGGCGCCCGCCCCGCCGCCGCTCCCTCCACCATCCAGCCAGTAATTTTCCAAGCCCAGCCGGCGCTTCTCGGCTGAGCCCGCAGGATCGGCGGGGCCATGGGAGACAAAGGCACCCGGTGAGTGAGGACCGGGACAGAGCGGAGCATCCCGGGGGGCATGCCCGGCAGCGGCGGGGGAGGGGTGGGACAGGCACTGCCCGTGCCCTGCGCTGGTGGTCCCCTGAGGTGGCCCCGCTGCTGGGATATGGCGCTCCCCGAGCGGTAGTGAGGACCCGGAGACCGGGGGCGTCACTGCTCCCTCCCCATCAGATTTGGAGGCTGCATGGATTTGGCATGGGGGAGGCTGTTGTCATCGCGGTGACGCCGGGGGACCCAGGCCCTGATGTCACTCCCGGCATGCGGCACAGCTGGGGGTGTCAGGGAGCACGTGCCAGCCCTGGAACACCGGGACACGAGGGCCTGCGACGCCTTCATCCCATGGGAATGCTGCCATGGGGATGCTGTCTTTTAGGGGTCCCTGTGCAGAGGTAGATGGAGACCTCCCCTGTGCTCCCCAGGGCTCCAGGTGCAGATGGTGGCAGGTCCTGCTGCATATCCTGCAGGGAGCTGTTGGGATTTGGGGGAGAGCTGCAGGACCCGCGGGGCTGCACATCCTGCAGGGAGCTGTTGGGATTTGAGGGGAGCTGCAGGACCTGTGAGGGTACACATCCTGCAGGGATCTGTTGGGATTTGAGGGGAGCTGCAGGACCTGTGGGGCTGCACATCCTGCAGGGAGCTGTTGGGATTTGAGGGGAGCTGCAGGACCTGTGGGGCTGCACATCCTGCAGGGAGCTTTTGGGATTTGAGGGAGAGCCTGATGACCCCTGCCAGCACTTGCAGGGAGGCCTGGGAATGTGACATCCGCTCTCAGGTGTGACATCCTGTGGCATCCGCTCACCGTCTGGCACTGGCAGAGTGGTCAAGGAGTTGACACTCCCATTCCTCGCCCCAATCCCTTTCTGCCCCTTTAGCCATTAATCATGGAGGATCAGGGATTTCAGAGTGCGCCTGCTCACCCCTGAACACCATGGCCCTCCCTTTGCTCATCCCCATGTCCCCTGGCAGCAGGATCAGGGGCTTTGGTGCAGCCTCTGCTCCCCCCCACCATGGCCACGGCTTGAGAGAAGGGTGAGGGGGTCTGGCCTGCCTGGGCAGAACCTTCCAGAAGCATTGCAGTGTTTTGGAGTGGCAGGATGGGAGCTGTGGGTGCCTGTTGAACTCATCCAGCATTCCGGGAAGCGGCTGTTGCTGCTGCCGGCCTGCTGCTGGGTGTTGGTGCCCCAGCCATGGCTGACAGCATCCGCTTCCTCCTTGCTCAGTATCCTGAATTCTTGAGAATTTGTATTGCGCTCCTGGAGCCGGCGGGCAGCCCCGCAGATCAGGGGGCTTGAGCAGCCACTGGGATGCCCCCAATGTCTGGGTGCACACCCCAGGATGCAGCTAGATTGGCCTGCAGGGTTTTTCAGGTGCCAGGGGGAGCTTGGTGAGCAGCATTCCCATCAGCAGGCGTGCCGGCAGGAGAGGCATGAGCTGATCTTCTCCCTGCCTACGCAGCGGGTACCGTGGGAGCTGGGGGAGGGTGAGGGGGGAAGAATTAGGCTGACAAATCCCTCTTCCACTCCAGTTTGGATCTCCAAACCCAAATCCACTGGGTTTGATCAGGAGGTTCAGCTGTGGGAGCTGATTTACTATCTGATTTCCCCAAAAGCCCATTTTGGCTGATTCCTGCTGTGGCAACCCACTTTTCTCGGGAGTCACCAGTGGGAAGAGCTGGAGGATACAGCTGAGTTGGTGGCTGTTGGTATCATCGATCACCTTTCCCTGCTTTTCCCACTCAGCACCCAGCCAGGGCAGCTGCAGCCCCACACAGGATGCCCAGATACTGGAATTCCTGGCTGCTGGGATTCCTAGCCTGTGGCTTGAGGGTGGCTTCCTGGTGGCTGGGAAGTGCTGCAGTGGTTCTGATACACCAGAGCCCACCCTGGTTGGCATTAAGCACCCCTTGCACCATTCCTCTGGCCCTGTAGTACCATCCAGCCCCTCTGCAGCATTCCACCACAGCACCTTGCTGCTAGGGGGGTGACCCTCACCGCCAGACCTGCTGCTCAGTCCCTCCACCACCCCATTCATCCCCCTAGGTGAAGCCATAGGGTGTGGGAGCAGGACAGGGATCTCCACTGGGAAGAGAAAGAGCCCTAGAAGGTGGCCCAGGACTCCTGCTTCCTGGATGTTGTTTGGAGAGCAAACTCTGGTAATAACAGCAGGATCCAGACACATCCCGGATCCCACAGCTGAGGCATTTCCTTGCCAAGGAAGTTGGTGGAGCTCTGACCCAGCTGCTGGGGGATGCTGCTGCTGAGCCAGGGAGGGGATAGACAGATGAATGCAGCAGCGATGCAAAATGCAGTACTGGGCCTGTGGCATGCTCTTGCTTTGGGATTGGCTGGCATGGTTCTCCACGCTTATCCAGGCACAGCTGGCATGGAGCTTCTGGCCGCCACCACGGGGTTGTGCCAGTGTGTGTGATGTGGTTGCTGGTGGTTCCATTATCCCTGGAGGTCCCTTCTAACGTGGCCCGAGCTAATTAGATCTGCCAGCCAACCTTGTTAGCATGAGGGCTGGCAAAACCCCTGAATTCTCTGCCCGGGGTTCAAAGGCAATCAATGATGTTGCCATCAGATCCTGTTCCGATGCCTAGGGGAATTAAATCCTCATAAATCTTCCAATCAAGATCCAACAGACCCCACTAATAATAGCCCTGGCTGGGTGCCTAACAAGCTCATTAAGGGATGGGATCCATGGCAGGGAGAGGGCAGGCGGGATGGGATGTGGCTGTGTGGCAGCGTGACAGGCTCAGGGGGCGCTGGCACTGCCAGCCCAGAGCATGAGGCCCCAAGGCTCTGATGGGCAGCAGGGGAGGCCACTTCCTGCCTCATGTCTCCAGGATTTCGACACCAGGAAGGGCTGGAGGGGGAGGGAAGGCTTCACACTTCCTCCTTTCCTCCCTCTAGATCCGGAGGCGGGTGAGGGTCACCCCGCTGGCAGCACCAGGCCAGCGTGTCCCCATGTGCCCCTTCCCTTCTGTCACCAGTGCTGCAGGGGAGGTGTGAGCTCCTGCAGCCGTGCTGTGGGGCCAGGCAGGGCTGCTGCACCCACAGGATGAGGGCACAGCACACTCATGTACCCACAGTGGGGAGCCAGCCTGGGCTCCTGCATGCGCAGTGTGCAGCTGTGCAGCTCTTGCATTCTGTGGTGCTTCTGCACCCATGACCTGGGGCTTCTGCACCTGCAGTGTGTGTGTGGCTCAGCAAGGCTCAGGCTCCATGGGGCCTGTTCCAGTGTGGTGCCAGCATGAGTATGTGCCAGGCAGGGTGGTGAGGAATGGCTTCCTGCAGCACCTGCCATCAGTCTCACTCGCACTGGCTTCATTAGCAGCTCCATTAGTGTCTCCAGGGCTGGCTGGGAGCATCACCCGTGTCTCAGGGGCTGGCAGTGGCACCCACTGAGCCTCCAGCCTTCCCAGCACACCTCAGGTTGTGATCCAGCATGCTGGACCCTCTTTGGGGTTTCCCTTGGGAGCTGGTCTGTGGGGTGTGGGGTGACAGGCTGTCAGGGGATGATCCTTATCCTGCTCTGAAGTAATGCCTCATTAATTACCCATGAAAATCCTGCTCTTAGTTGCTCTAGGCTCTCAGGAGGATGCATTCATTGCCCCTCCATCCCTGGCTCTGGAGACTGATTCCCCCATGGCTTTCAAATCCCAGAAACTATGGGGTGCTGATGCCCTTCTATGGCAAGTTGAGGCCTTTATCTCCCCAAGTTACTTGACTGGAGCAGCATTCCCATTAATTCCATCTTTCTTTGCACCAGCACAGGATCACACCTTCTCCAGCAAACCCTCATGACAAACATCCTATTGTGGAAGTGCTTTCCCATTTTGGCTGGGAAGAGTCAATCCCCCAACCCCCACAGGGAAAAGCCATGCAGGAAGAGCCAGCAGGATGTTCCTGATGCTCCCAGTGGCTTGGGGCAGCCAGAAGGATGTCCCCAATATTTTATGTGTGTGGCAGAGGGTTCCTGTGGCTTATCTGGGGACAAGGGAACGAGGGGCCCCAACCTCCACACTCCCTTATCCAGACCAGATCCTGCTTCCTGGGCAGAGCCTGGCCAGGCTGTGCTGGTCCCCGTGGCTCTCAAGAGAGAGGGATGTGGAGGATTGGGCTTGCAGGAGTGCAGGGACACAGGGAGGTGGGGACAGAGCATTTCAGGCCTATGGGAGTGAGGGGTGTGCCCACACATCTCCTGATGCATCCTCCCCCATTGCTGAGGTGGTGGTCACCCCCAGGCTGCAACCCAGCAGCTGCTGCCTTCCCTGCCTGCCCCTGGCTTGGTGTGGGCAGCTGCAGGCACTGGGGTGGCTGAGGGTTCATCATCCACTAGCAACCTTTGACATTTTGGCAGAGCCAAGCAGCTGCCCTGGGAAATTGGTTTTTTTCCAGCCTAAAACCACTACTAATCTTCCCGGATGGTTTTAATGGAATTTAAAGGCGAGGAAGGATTATCTGAGGAGAACCCATTATGGGTGGCTTCGTGCCAGGTCAGGCTTCAAAATATCTGGCAGCACCAGGCACCCTACCTGCCTCTGCCCACTTCCTGCCTGCGGCAGGCAGGCTGGGAATGCTCTGGTATTCCCCAGCAGTGGCATGTTGGATCCACATCCTTTCTCCCATATCTCTGTGGGGTGTTCCAGAAGGATTTTGGGAGTTGAGAGGGTTGTCTGGGGGCTAGTTCCATGGTTTGGAATGGCAATAAAAAGCCCTGGGGACAGGAGCACCCAGACTTTTCTGTTTCTCCAGTGGCTTTGGGATGCATCCATGTGAGGTAATGGTGAGGTGGGTTCATCCCATGGGATGCTCCCATCCTGTGCGTGCCTTGACCCCATGGTCCCACATGCTGTCCCCAGGGCCAGGTGGATGCTGGGGTGCTGCTGCCTTTCACAGTGGTCTCTGGGAACCATCCTCAGGTGAAGGGGTGGGCTGGGGTCCTGATGCCTCCATTATCCAAAGCTGGGTCCTGGCAGTGGGTGCTGAGGGTTGGATGCACCTGGCACCATGGGGCTGTGCCAGTGGATGCTTCTTCCCCCAGGAACCCTTCCTGAAGGGGAGAGCTGGACAGCTCCATGGGCAGGGAGCCAGGAGCAGAGGGGGGTTCAGGAGTGGGGGGTAGCCCTTGCTCCAGCACTCACCTCCCTTTGCTGTTTTGCAGGGTGTTTAAGAAAGCCAGTCCTAACGGGAAGGTAAGGGGGACATGGTGGGGGAACCATGGGGTCACAAACAGGGCTGGGAGTGGGGGGTGGGCATGTCCCTGAACCCTGTCTGCCTCAGCATCCTGCCAGGGTGGCAGGAAGGGAAACTGAGGCACAGTGGGGCTGGTGGGTGGCTTTCCCAAGGTCAGGGGTCAAGCAGACAGGTTTTGGAGTGCTGGGGTGCAGGTGACTCTGCCTGTGGGGGTTTTGGGTCAGGCAGCAGGAGCTGATGCAGAAAACCTTCAGCCTGGCAGCTGCCTGCCCTGTGCCTCAGTTTCCCCATCAGAGAAAGGTGAGAGGGTGACACTGGGGGGCTCACCCCTGCCTGACAGTGGAGTACAAACCCTTGGGGTGCCACCCAAGAGCCCCCAGATGCAAAGTGTCTCCTGTTCTGGGGACATCTGGTTCCAGACTTTCACTGTAATGGGCTTTTGGCTACCACAGGGACAGGATGACACTGGGGATGATGAGGGCTATAGACCCCTGTGGGTGGTGACAACATGGGGGGCCCTGGGGGGTCTGCTCTGTGCACCCTGACACCCTGTTCTCCCCTGCAGCTCACTGTCTACCTTGGGAAGAGGGATTTCGTGGACCACATCGATGTGGTGGACCCCGTGGGTATGTGGTGGCAGGAAGGGGACCTCAGTTGCAGGGAAATGCATGCCAGGGTGGGCTGGGCTGTGTGGGAAGGATTTTGGGGAGCAGAAAACAGCTGATTTGGGATAATGTTCATGTCCTGCTGTGGCTTTGCATATGTCCTGGGTGTGGTAGGTGCAGACTGTGCCTGCTAGCAGTATGTTGCCCCCAGGCCCTAGCTGGCAGCTTGGAGGTGATGATTTTCTGTGTAAAGAGGGAGCATGGCCCCCCTTAACTGTGCTGGTGTCCCCAGAAACCCTGCTTGTACATTCCTCTCTAACCTTACCAGCATGTCCTCTGACCCTGCCATTGCATTCCCTGACCCTGCCAGTGTGTCCCCCTGTCCCCATGGCGCATTTCTGACCTGGCTATTCCGTTGCAGATGGAGTAGTGCTGGTGGATCCTGAATACCTGAAGGAGAGAAAAGGTAATGTCCACCCCTGGGATCCCTGAGGCCACAGAAGTGGCCCTGCCACAGGGTGATGCCAGCATCTCCCTGCAATCCTTCCCAGGCATTGGCATCTCTGGGCTCTTTGGTGACAATTTCCAGCCCCTGTCCCCACGACAGATTCCCTGTCTTGTGGAGAATGGGGGTGCTGTGATGGGCATCCGAAGGCACAGCTGGCTGCTGAATCCTCATCTTCTCAACACGGCCTGTCCTCAAGCCACCACTGCTTCCCAGTGCTGGTGGCACTGGCATGAGCCAGGACGCCACCTTGGCTTGGTGCCCCCATGCTATGATGGTCCCTCCATGACGCACACCCTGCTCCAACCTCCCCTTGTCACCCTCTGCAGTGTTTGTGACGCTGACCTGCGCCTTCCGCTATGGCCGTGAGGACCTGGATGTGCTGGGGCTGACCTTCCGCAAGGACCTGTTCGTGGCCAACTCCCAGGCCTTCCCCCCGGTCCCCGAGGACAAGAAGCCCCTGACACGGCTGCAGGAGCGGCTCATCAAGAAGCTGGGCGAGCACGCCTACCCCTTCACCTTTGAGGTACCGTGCTCTGGGCTGCTTGAAGGGACAATGAACCCTTTGGTGGGGACAGCAGGGTTCCATCTGGCCCTGTGGGGTCATGCTTGGGGTTGATCTGTGATCAAGACACAGCTTTTGGTGGTGGATCTTCAAACTCGTGAGCAGAAAGTAGCCACCAGTAGGGAAACTGCCAGTCTGTGTCGGCACCAGGGGGTCCATGGTAACACTGGGAATCCATGCCAGCACTGGACAGCTCTGGCAGGGAATGGGGTGGGGGTAGATCCCCTGCTCCTCTGATTTCCCCAGCAAAGCTTTGGCAATGCTGGCCACTGTGGGATGTAAGCTGCTGGCATCTTCCCATTGTCATAACTGTGTAATGAGACTGATGCTGGAAAATAAAACAGCTCAAGGCACGTTCCACAGCAGCCCCGTCCCGTTCGTGATTTGTACATAGCCCCCGGCTGGCGACAGCCACCCCCTCTGGAGCTCTGTGACATTTTACGGTGCTCAATCCTATGGCCTCAAAAATGTCCCTGACGCCCTGATTTCTCAAAATCCCCAATTAATTAAAACTCTCCAAAATAATGTACTTTTGCAACACTTTGGGATTTGGGAAATGCAATAGTAAAATGAGGAAGTCCTTCCCGTATTTCCCTCTTTCCATTGTGGATAGGATAGGGAAGTACTGGTAGCCCCCCAAAAAGCTCCTCACCCCCCTTTCCCTTCCAGATCCCCCCCAACCTGCCTTGCTCTGTCACACTGCAGCCAGGCCCAGAGGACACGGGGAAGGTAAGGTCCCCCATGTTCCCATGCCACTAGGCTGTGGTGAGTGGCCTCTGTTAGGGTCACCTCTTTGGGGAGTGCAAAGGGGTTTCTCTGCCTCCTTCTTCCCCATTCCTGGTTTTCAGGCCTGTGGAGTGGACTACGAGGTTAAAGCTTTCTGTGCCGAGAACCTGGAGGAGAAGATCCACAAGAGGTAAGCAGAGAGGATCCATCCAGCCTGGGTGGGAACAGCATCCTCCTGGTACTGGCAGCAGGAAAGGGGCACTGCGATTTGTTACCCACCTTGAGTGAGGTATTTTCCAGAATGGGATAGAGTTGTCTTCCAGGAGGGGGCTTGGATGGGGATGTTTTCCATGATGGGGCTGGGAGGGAGGTGTTCTCCAGGATAGTGATGGGTCAGAGAACATCTTGGGGCTGGGATATCCATCACTGTGCAAGGAGCCTGACACTTGCTGTGGGGCAACCTAGCCTGGCCATAGGGCTTTCCCCTTGTAACTCTGGTGGGCATCCAGACAAGACCTTCCATGGCATCCTTCTAACCCCGCAGAGCAGAAGAGGGATTTGATCCAGAATGGGCCAAGAAAGAGGGTAGCCTCTGGGCAGCCTGAGTTCTCTTGTCTTCCCCCAGGAATTCGGTGCGCCTGGTGATCCGTAAGGTTCAGTATGCACCAGAAAGACCCGGCCCCCAGCCCATGGCAGAGACCACCCGGCAGTTCCTCATGTCAGACAAGCCGCTGCACCTTGAGGCATCCCTGGACAAGGAGGTGGGCAGGGACTGGGGAGTGTACACTGGTGGGGTGACCCTGGGGACCTCACCATCCTCTCTGTTCTGCTGCCCTACAGATATACTACCACGGAGAGCCCATCAGTGTCAACGTGCATGTCACCAACAACACCAACAAGACCGTGAAGAAAATCAAGATCTCAGGTGAAGAGTAGGGCCCCACCCCACTGGTGTCCCTGTCCCCATCCCTGTGGGGGCCTACCCTGATCCATTTTGCTGTGTCTCTCCCCAGTGCGTCAGTATGCTGACATCTGCCTCTTCAACACTGCCCAGTACAAGTGCCCAGTGGCTGTGGAGGATGCTGAGTGAGTACTGGCTCCTTGGAGCCCTGGAGATCTCTGGGGGGTCTTGGAGGAGCATTGGAGGTCTTCTGCCCCAGTGCAGTCCCACTAGGATGTTGGACTTGAAAAGCAGGAACCAGTGGGAGGAACAGGGAGATGGAGACCTTTTTTCTGGTGGCATGTTGGAGTCATCACCCCCTATGTCCTCCAGGAAAGAGATGTTTATCAGTCTGTGGCAGGGATGGGAATATGTGGAGTTCACCAGGCTAAGATGGAGATATCTGGGGTGGGCTGTGGGAGCTGTGGGTGGCTGGGGCTCTGGCTGACCTTGGAAATCATCTCCAGTGATATGGTGGCCCCAAGCTCGACGTTCTGCAAAGTCTACACCCTGACCCCCTTCCTTGCCAACAACCGGGAGAAGCGGGGGCTGGCACTGGATGGGAAGCTCAAGCACGAGGACACCAACTTGGCCTCTAGCACACTGTGAGCCCCTCTACCCCCCAGGGCTCCTGCCTCCCCTGCAGCGTGGGGGGCAGGACCTGGCCCTGGGGGGCATCCAGCTCCTGCTCCAGGGGTGATGCTTGGAGTGGAGGAGATCCCACAGGGGAACCTCCAGGAGGACAGGGGGCTGGTCCCCATGGATGTTACCTCACTGATGCCCACCTGCCCCTTCCTGCAGATTAAGAGATGGAGCCAACAAGGAGATCCTGGGCATCATTGTCTCCTACAAGGTGAAGGTGAAGCTGGTGGTGTCACGAGGAGGGTGAGTGTTGGGCACCTCCCCACCGTACTGCACCTCCTCTCTAACCTTGGGACTGGTCTGTGCTGCAGGTGGGGCCCCATCATCCTTAAAGCTCCCCTGGGACTAAGCAGCATGGGTGGGACAAAAGGTGTGTGGGGGTTGTGTGTCCTTGGGAGGGGAGGACAGTGACTAACCTGTTGTATCCTTTGACTCATGCCAGCCTGCTGGGAGACCTCGCCTCCAGGTAACACCGCACTCCCCCCAGCGCCCCCTGATCCTCACTGCACCCCCTCAGCCCCTCAGGGTGCTACCTGATCCCATGCCTGTCCTGGGAATTCCACTGTGTTGGGGATGCTGTCTCACCTAGAGCAAAAAGCCTGGCAGAGGTGGGGCTGGGGTGATGTGGCTGGGAATGCTGGCAGGGTTTGAATTCTGCATTCTCCTGCTTGTACTGGAGTGAGAGGCCTGTGGAGTGAGCTGGGCACAGAGGTGGCTCCATAGGGCTGAGCATCTCTGGATGTGGGGAGGCAAATCTCTGGGGCTTCCTAGGTCTTCATCCTCACATCACTTCCCTCTCACAGGGAGGTCCCTACAGGGACCGTGGCACTACTCATCCTCTTTTGGGACATTTGTGTCTGAGCTCTGTCCTACGTGCCTCTGGGTGTGGCTGTGCTTAGGCTGTCCTGCCGTGATGCCACCATGGCCACTGAGCGCTGGGAAAACTTGATGCACCTCCTGCCATTCCCATGGCACTGCTGGCTGCAGCCTAAGCTCAAGGGATTTTGGATACCCCCCAACAGCTGCTAAAGACAGATTTTTGTCATGCTGCTCTCCCTCCTGATGCCCCTCTGCTTCCCTGGGGGCCTGTGCTGATCCCCCATCCTGGTGTCCATGCTCAGCCAAGAGGCATGAGAGCTGCTGAGCAGCTCCATGGAGATTGACACAGGGGGTTGCCCAGCTTTGTGGTCTCTGCAGCAGCTGTAATGGGGGTGCTGTTCTGCTCCCCCTCTGCAAATTTGCCTTGCTCTACATGTAAAGTGCAGGCAGGCCTGTGCTTTACCCTGGTGTCTCTTCCAGCGACGTTGCAGTGGAGCTGCCCTTCACGCTGATGCATCCCAAACCCAGAGAGGAACCAGTACACCGGGACAGTGAGTGTCTGTCCCTGAGTGACAGGGCCAGCATCCCTGGGGGTGGGTGGGGGAAAGGGAGCCAGTGAGGCTGCATGGAGGGAGACTCTTGGCTCCTGTTGGCCCTGGTCACAGGGCCTCAGCATTAAAATGATGGGGGTGCTCCCATCACCCCAGTGTAGCCAAACTCCAGGGGGGGGTTGCATCCACACACTGGAAGTGGTGATGACCCCAGGGGAATCTCAGCCACCCCAGTGGGATGGCAATGATGGTGGCGGGGGGTCTTGCCCACCCTGGTAGGAGGGCAGAGATGATCCTGGGGAAGGTGTCACTCACCTCGGTGGGATGGCACTCACCACCCTGTGACTAATCCTATGTCATCCCTTTGTTCAGTTCCAGAGAATGAAGCACCCATAGATACAAATCTGATAGAGCTTGATACAAAGTAAGAGACTAAAATACACCCCTCCCCCAATTCCCACATGTCCTGTGGGAATGTGAAACATGGCGGTTGCATGGCACCCCCCAATCCTCTAACACCTGCTGTGCCATGGGATTGGCACGTGTGATTAACCCCACGCATGTCACCTGTAATGCATGACGCGTGCTGTTCCCCTCTCTCTTCTCTCCTCCTTCGCCCTTCCCTGCATGGCTTTCCAAAAAACAGGAGAAACTGCAGTAAGAGGCCGCCGGGATCGTGTTGGGGTGCGGGAGGTTGTTGCCACAGCGTTCCAAGGGCTGGTGATATGTTTGGGAGGTTTTAGGGTACTTAACCCACCCAGCTACTTCCTGCTGGTCTGCGGTTCCCCTAGAGTGGGACAAATGCCCATGGCTCTGGTAAAGCTGCACCTGCTGGAGAGCTTGGGGTCTCTTTTTGGGGTGCATTGGGCAAGTATTTAATAAGGCTTTGAAAACCAAGGCTGTTTGCTAGGGATGGGGAGTTTTGGGGCCCCCTGAGCTGCTGTAACATGGTGGCGGTGCAGGTTGAGCTCACTGGGCCAGCTTTGTAGAAGAGGAGGTGTTTCACCTTGCACCCCACCTAAACCCACTTCCCTTGTGTCCTCACTAGCGATGACGACATTGTGTTTGAAGACTTTGCCCGCCAGCGACTGAAAGGCATGAAGGATGACAAGGAGGATGAGGAGGAGCGGACAAATTCCCCACAGCTCAACGACAGATAAGCGAGCCCCCCCCAGCTCGCCACCCTGCCCCAGGGACACCCCTACATTAGGCTGCTTCTCTTTTCTATAATTAATTAATTTTGTTTTCTACCTGTACTGGGAGCCTACCAATTGCCCGATGGCCACAGGACCTATAACCGTCCAGCTGTGCCGTGTTGTCTCTTCATCCAGCTGCCAGAGCTGCTGTTTCCCGTGCAGGGCACGGCCAGGGAGGTGCTGGAGGCACTGGGGCTCACTGTAACTCCGTCCCTGTCCAGCCTCCTGCCACTCACTAGAGCCCTTTACTATGAGATGCCCCTTTTATGAGTTTTATATAAGCCCAGTCTCAACAGCAGTTTGCTACAGGGAGGGAGGGTGCAGCAGAATTGTGGGGGGGGTGTTTTTTTTAGGCAGCCTTCTCATGGGAAAAGGCACCTGTGCACTTTGGTGTCCCTTCCTTTCGCCCATGACCAATCCCCCTCTGTCCGGCCCTGCTGCATGTGTTCCCTCCCTGGGATGCACGAGCCTGGCTTTGACTTTGGCCCCTGCCCCAGCTGCTCCAAACAAAGGGGGTGGGCAGCACCTGCCCTTTTCTTCCCCCAAGTACCCCCAAAGTGGCCAACCCCAGGGGTCCTCCCAGCTGCATCTGTTTTCACACCAGTATAATCTCCCTGGAGGAAACCAGCTCAGAGCTGGGAGCTGCTGGTGCCAGGTTAAGGCGGCAGAGGGGACCTGTGGGTCTGTGCCATCTGCCACACACTGCTTGCTCTGGGAGAGGCCTCAAATGCCTCTTCACAGCCATGGCAGTGTTGTGGCAGAACAGCCTTGTCCCCCAGCGGGATGTTGCCAGGGATACTTTTGTCCTGCCAAGCTGCAAAGCCCCTCTGGTTGATGTTTTGCTCTGCCTGCATGGGATCCAGCGCCTGTTTGGGGGTAGGGGAGAATCAGGGCTTTTGCCACCCTAATCAGTGTTTTAACAGATGCTTGTACCTCCCAGATTGGTGGTGCCTGGACCTCCTCTCCCCTCCAAGGGTCTCTGGTCTCCCACCATTCACTGAGAGGCCATTCCCACTATTTATTGTGCTGTTGCAGTCAGCGTTGTCATCTGAGAGCATTTTGTAGGGATAGCTCCATCCCCCCCACCCTGTTTGTGGGATGCTGAGCTGAGCCCACCCCCCCTCCCCCTGTAATTTTTGGGTAAAGCTGATGGGCAGCGTGGTACTTCTTTTTGTAAAGTGGTTCCTTTGTACTGATCATTGATACCTGCTGCTTTGGTTTCTCCACCCTGTCTGTGATGTTTCTGTGTTCTGTCAAATAAATTATTCTAGTTTATTAAACTCAGAAAAAAAATAGAAAAAAAGAAGAAACAGTAAAATACAGTCCCAATGCCTGGACACTTTTGTTGGCTAAGGATGGGGGAACTGGCACAGGCAGCAAGTCACAGAACCATAGAATGGTTTAAGTTGGGAGGGACCTTGAAGCTTATCCAGTTCCATCCTGCCTGCCATGGGCAGGGACACGTTCCACTAGACCAGGTTGCTGAAAGATCCATCAAACCTGGCCTTGAGTACTTCTAGAGATGGGGCAGCTTCTCTGGGCAACCTGTGCCAGGGCCTCACCATCCTCATTTTTTTCCTCCTGCACAAGGACCAGGGAGCAGCAGCTACCTGCCCTGCTCATGCCACCCCATGCCACTGATGACAGCCTCCCTGGTGTGCATGCAGAAGAGCCAAGGAGGAGAAGGATTCTGTATCCCACAGCAGGGACTGGGCATTATTTGGAAGTGAAATGCATGGTCATGCAGTACTTGATGAGCACAGGGCACTAACAACCTGCTTGTTAAACAAGCCATGTTCAGTCTGTGTCCTGCTGAGGAACTGCTCAGAGCTGATTGTTTTAATGATCACACCATCATGGAGGTTGGAAAACCCCTCTAGGATCATAAGAGTCTAGTGGTTCCCACCCTGCCAAGCTGGGACCATATCTCCATAGACCACATAAAAACCACAGACCACATAAACCATATCTCCAGGAGCCACATCCAAACATCTGTTAATGGTGCAGGGAGCTTCTCATCCCCTTTGAGAGCAGCAGGAGCCAGTACTGGGGAATGAGCCAAGTGACACCTCCATTTCTGGACCTGAATTTGGAGACAGTCCCTCATGGAAGGGCTGTGGTTTGTCCCCTCACAGCCAAGGAAGGAGAAACCCCGCCTCAAGTTGTGCCAGAGGAGGTTTACATTGGATATTAGGGAGAATTCCTTCCCTGAAAGGATTGTTCAGCCTTGGGACAGGCTGCCCAGGGCAGTGGTGGAGTCCCCATCCCTGAGGAGATTTAACAGATGTGTAGATGTGGCAATTGAAGACATACATGATTTAGTGATAGACTTGGCTGTGTGTGGGTAAAGATTGGACTCCATGATCTTAAAGACCTTTTCCAACATGAATGATTCCAGGATTCTGTCTCCAGCTGTGTTACCTTGCCCAGGAGTTAAAACTCTGAGGCCTCAGTGAAGACAGGCCTTCCTAGACGACCTTTCCATGGTCCCAGGGAGAGCAGATTCATGTCCCATGCAGCTTGAGCTGCCCTTGCCATGCTGATGCTATGGGGAGGAAGAGACTGTCCCTAAGCTGGTTCACTTCATGGGTTGGCATTTGTGCCAGAGGCTGTCCCAGCCTTCCCTGCCAAAGACAAATCTGGCTCCAACAAAGCCAAAGTCTCCATAGTCACACAACCAGACTCTTCTTGCACATGGACATTGCCAGAGACTCCATGTGGTGCATTCCTGAGAGCAATGTCCCTCCTGCCCAGCACAACTCTCCAGATCACTCCTATGTGCATAATCCCTTCCCACAGCATCTGTGAGTACTTAGTATTTTTTATATCTCCAGTCCCCTGTCAAATCTGCTTCAAGCTGGACAAGAAGGCTTAAGTTATTTTAGGAAAGAAAAGGGAAGTTTAGATGGGTACAAACTGAGCTATTGCTTAAGCCCCATTTTGAAAGCCAAGCAAATTCAGTTCCCTGTCCTTGTTGCACTCTCTGCATCACTGTGATGAGGGAGGGGGTCAGCTCCTCCACATATCCCAGCAAAGGAGGCAGTCAGGAAGAGGTAGCTGGAGTCCTGGGAAGGTTCCAGTGGTCTCTCTGCCTCAGAGCTCACCTCTCCAAGGTGAGACCCTCCCTCTGTGGGTGTTTCCCCCAGGAAGGAGGAGCTACACAATCTGAGTGCACCTCTGCCAAATTGCTCCCAGGAGTGCTTGAGGAAAACCCATTGAGCTCCAAGATCCCTCTCTGGGAGCCCTTCATGTCTGTGTACTACAGGCTGCCCTTTCTGGGGCTCCTAGGGCTCCCAGCCATGGGGCAGAAAGGCCACCTGCTAAACACAGGACCCTGCAGGTCTTGGTGCTGGGGAAGGGCACGCTGGCCTCTACCAGAGCCGGAAGGAACTGACTCAAGAGCAGATGGAGACACTAGAGAGCCAGGAGCCCTCCCTGCTGCCCACATGGGGCAGAAATGCTCCCAGGCTCTTGGTCAGAACCCATTTCCTCCAGTTCAGCTCTGGCTCAACTGCATTGGTTTTGCTGTGGGCCCCAGGAAGCACAAAGGATGCTCAGGCACTCCTGCAGGAGAGCTCAGCTCCTCTAGGATTCAAACAGGCTTTTCCTTTTTTTGATTGCTGGTGACACAAATCCATGCCTTTAGTAACTGACAAAACATTAACATCCCCAGCCTTGGGCAGGACACGTTGCCCCTGCTTCACATGCTGCCAGGCAGAGTTTTGGGACGAGCAGAAATGCTCATATGGCTTGTCCTGGGAGAAAAATGAGGCAGGTTCCCAGCTCAGCTGCCAGGCAGACAACTGTTGCCATGGCACAGAATGAGTCAGTACAGCACATTCCCAGTGTAAGGTTTCCCCAGGTGCTCTTGAAGTACAGATTTCACCCCCATCTCACCTGTCTTCAACCCCTCCTCACCTCAGCCCAGAGCAGAAGGGAGCCTTTATGAAGGCAGGTTGTTCCTCCCAATTAACACCTTGGTAAAAGTGTGAGTGTTGCACGAGCTGCAACACAGCCCAGGAAATCACATCTAAACATCTAACACATTTGATCAAATCTAAACGTGCAGTTGGTGGGAAAAGACCCAAAGGACACCAATGCCTTGTCTCAGACCAAGTGCTCTCACGATCTGGAGGAGAAGGGGCAGAGTTTGCAGTAGGCTGTGGCAGGAAAGATTGTTCCTGTTCCTTTTGCAGGCTGCAAGCAGGAACACAAGTGGTCACACTGAAATTTCCTGAGCGGAGGTCACTGCTCGTGACATACGAGCACGTGATAAATGTCAACAGCCCTCGGGGGTGCAGCTTCCACTTGGTGCTCTGGGCCTGGAATACAGTGGGTAAATATCCCACAGAAGAGCCTGTTTCCACAAATTCCTGGGGTTTTTTCATAAAATTGGAGAATGGTTTGGTTTGGAAGGGACCCCAAAACTCATCCAGTTCCAACTCCCTGCCACGGGCACGGACACCTTCCATCAGACCAGGTTGCTGAAAGATCCATCCAGCCTGGCCTTGGGCACATCCAGGGATGAGGCTGCAGCAGCTTCTGTGGGCAACCTGTGCCAGGGCCTCCCCACCCTCACAGCAAAGAATTTCTTCCAACAGCCCATCTAACCCTGCCCTCTGGCAGTGTGAAGCCACTCCCCCTTGTCCTGTCCCCCCAGGCCCTTGACAAGTCTCTCCTTTTGCTCCTCTCCCTTGCTGCAGACATGACACAAGCCTATGATTAAACAAGAGCAGGATGTTTTCTGCCAGCAGCAGAAACACAGGCAGAACCACAAGCACAGCTCTCATCTGAAGGCTGGTACACAGGAGAACAAATAACACAGGCAAAAATTTTTACTATTATTAAAATAGAAAATTTACAGTTGTTCTGCTCACTGCAACAGTCTCCAAACAGTATCTGCAGGCAAACACACACACACTGCAGCCCACACAAACTACAGCAGAGGCAGGAAATGCCTCATCTCACCAAAACACCACCTACCCACATTCCCCACAGGGCTGAACCCAGTCCCAGACATGCAAGGAACCATCACTCGCTGCTGACAACAAAGTTCTGGGTTTCTGCAGATGCCACGTGTGCACAGTGACCAGGGGAGCATCCCTGCTGCCACCTGCTCCACCAAATATATGGCCTTTGTGAACGAAGATGGGCTCTGCTTCCCTGCCAGAGCTGTCCCAGCTCTGTGTGTCATACACATGCACGGTGCCATCAAAACCTTGGATAAAAGGGAATCAAAAGGATAAAGAAGGAATAGAGAGTGCAGAAATTAACAACTTATTCTTGTCCAGCTGGGCTCAGGATCACCTCCCAGCAGGAACAAGGAAAAATGACCCAGACTAGAAACCTGTGAGAAGAAAGCAGCTCTGCCTTTGAGGAGAGTGTCTCAAAGAAACAGCTGCTGTGGAGAGCCTAGACCAGATCCCCAAAGTTTGTGGACTTATGGGTGTGAACATGCAAGGCTCTGGTCAAGAGGCAGCCTTGCTGCCCAGCTGGCATTATCAACACTGCAGCCAGGCTGTGACTGGCACTATCACACAGTGCTTGTGGTCAGCCTGGGGCCTTTCATCTCACAGAAGGGCAGCAGGCATCTTCCAGAACCCACCCAGGCCCCTTCTGGAGTTGTTGGAAAGAGGCAGCTGCAGAGGACAATTAGCTGGCATCTCTGCTGGCTCCAGAGGCAGCACTGAAAAGCCACCTTGTCACTGGGGGGTTTTAGGTGGAGTGAACTGGCCTTCACAAAAATACAAATCAACAAAGCACCCAGAAAATGAGATCTCTGCCCTAAGCACCTACCTGAAATGGCAAGGTAGCCTTCCAGAGCAGGAGCCCAGGAGACGCACAGGAACTCCGCACCTGAGCCGGGAGAGGGGACTCTGGCCTTTGCCACAGCCAAGAACTCTGAGGTTTTCCTGAGGTCTGTCAGGGCCAGGAGCCCCCTGCTCGAGAGGCGAGCCACGGGCTGGGAGCTGGGCTCGGAGCCCTGGGCTGCATGCCGGGTGCCCATGCACCAGCGCTCGCTGCCTGGCGCCGAGGGCGCTGGCACGGCCTCCGCGAGGCCCTGCGGCTGCCGCGTGTCGGCCAAGCACAGCCGGCCCGTGGCACCGCACAGCAGCAGCAGGTCGCAGTCCAGGAAGGCCAGGCTGCTCAGCTCCTCGCTGCCTCGGGGAGCTGCAAAACAGAGGCAGGGCTCAGGTCCAGGGAGGAGCATTTCAGGGTTTCTGTGCTGTAGTGCTGCCTGAGAGAGAAAGCAGGATGGATGCTCACGAGTAATGTGTCCAGCTCCAGGGCCTCCAGCATCAGAAAGAGTGGAGCTGCTGGATTGAGTCCAGAGGAGGCCATGGAGAGGCTCTGAGGGCTACAGCCCCTCTGTCCTAGTGACAGGCTGGGACAGCTTGGAGTGTTCAGCCTGGAGAAGAGAAGGAGGCCCTGCCAGTGCCTAACAGAGCTTTCCATGAGCTTTCCCTTGTCCAAAGTCCCTCTCCATCTTTCCAAGAGAACTGGAGAAGGACTTTAGACAAGGGCCTGGAGTGACAGGACATGGAGGTATGGCTTCCCACTGACAGGGAACAGGGTTAAATGGGATACTGGGCAGAAATTCTTGTCTGTGAGGGTGGTGAGGCCCTGACAAGGCTGTCCAGAGAAGCTGTAGCTGCCTCATGCCTGCAAGTTGGTCGGGGCTTGGAGCTAGTGGAAGATGTCTCTGCTCATGGCAGGGAGTTGGAATGAGATGAGCTTTAAATGTCTCTTCCGAGCCAAACCACTCCAAGATTCTGTGAGTCCCTCTGGCACAGGGACAGTGACAAACAGACCTTCCTTTTCCTCAGTGCTGTGATACTGCCACTGGACACACACATCCCCTCTTCCCTCCCCAGCAATGAGCTCTGTGGGAACTGAGTCTCACTGCACAGGTGAAGGCAGAGAGACCCCAGATCCCCAGGGAAACCAGACCTGCACCCACCACCTGTGGCCGTCACCTCCCTTGTTTGGGACAGCACACACAGCACCCCTCTGTGAACCCAGTTCTCCACACTGAAACTATCTGCAGGACTCAGGTAGTGCCCAGATATGGAGCAGAAATGTGAGAAATCAGTGTAATGTGAGTGGTAAGCAGCTAGAGATGGACCTGACCATTGTCACCTCTCTCCTCAAGGCAATATCCTTGTGGCAAATATCTTTATAACCACTTGCACATGTCCAGAAGTACCTGCTCAGTGAAATGTTTGCTACTCAAGCAATTAGCATTGCTTTACCCAATCTCCACCTTTCCAAAAATAAGACATTAGACTTGCCTTGAATACCTGCTGTGTAGACATTTTTCCTTGATTCAACCTCTGTAATTTGGACTCTGTCAAGTCTTGAACCATGAAGGACCCATGGGGCTCTGGCTGAAATGGTGGCAATTTTAGCCCAGGACTGCCCAGTGCCATTTTCTGTTGCTATGGTGCTTACAGATTTAATAACATCTATTAGGAAAAGATAAAAACAGATGTAAAACACATTGAGAATCAAGTAATCCATCCAATTAAGCTGCTTCACAACAATACCTCACAAAGGTAAAACTGACCTGCAAAACCAATAAGAAATCTAATTATGCCTAACCCCTTCTTGAAGGTAAAACCCCTTTCTAACTCATCCAGCAAGGCTGACAAAATGCTGAGCAAAATGAATGAAAATTTGTGAATCGAGATGTTTATGTTCAATGAAGAAGTTTTCTCCTTCTTTTGCACCTCCTTTCTGGTGGTTTACAAGTATTTCCCAGTAGCAGCCTCTCTCTTTTTGAGAGAAGGTGATCACAGACTATCCCAAAAGGCAGTGGATGGAGCTACATTTCTAACCATTGGAATTTTAAGAGGACAGCATGACAACTACATGCAGTACAAGGCTACTGTGATAGGCCTGAACATATTAATTCTCTGACAAGGTTTGTGCTGTTAACTCCAAACCACCAAAACTGGTGTAGACCCTCATCTTGTACCTTTCTCCAGCCTGTGCCACACAAGTGTGGTCACTCAGGACAGGGAAGTGGCACTCCTCTCCTCCTTTTTGACACACAGGAAGAAGGGGAAGCTAGAGATGTGAGATGCAACAACTGCATTGGGAAATACTTGAGCTCAGAAATCCTTACCAGAGTCCTCTGCTGACACCTGCCACACCTGGAGGGAGCTGTCGGGTGGGCCACTTGTCACCAGCAAGCTGAGGAAACAGAAGAATCTCACAAAAGAGTCTCCTCAGGAGCAGAGAACAGCCTTGTTTTCCCCAGCCTGGGACAAACTGGTCTGCTGCTCCTGTCAGCAGGAACTCCTGCCTCTGCTTGGAGCAGAGTGGAGGCTGGAAGGACCATAATCTCAGAACTCCTCATGCAGGGTGTGCTCCATGCAACCCAGGCAAGAGCATTTATGAGGATATTTAATGAGGATCTGCTGAGTAGTAGGTGAGGGAGATGGAGATGGTGCTCAGCCTGAAGAAAAGAAGGCTCAGGGGACATCTTTTTGCGCTCTACAACTCCTTGACAGGAGGGTGCAGCCAGGTGGGAACTCAGGTGCTCCCAAGGAACAAGGGACAGGACAAGAGGAAATGGCCTCAAGTTGCATCAGGGGATGTTTAGGTTGGATATTGGGAAAACTCCTTCTCTGAAAGTGTTGTCCAGCCTTGGCACAGGCTGCCCAGGGAAGCAGTGGAGTTGCCATCACTGGAGGGATTTACAAGTTGTGGGTGGCACTTAGGGACATGTGTCAGTGGTGGGCTTGGCAGTGACAGGGGAATGCTTGGAACCAATGGTCTCAGAGGGCTTTTCCCACCTCAATGATTCCGTGATTTAATTATCACATTTTCCAGAAGGACTAGATTGAGAATGATCCAGACAGCCTCAAAGTAGTCACTGGGGACTTGTGTAGGAAGAAACACTGAACAAGAGATCAGCCAGGAGTATTTGTTTGGTCTAAATCCAGAGCAGGACAGAAGCTCCTGAACCTGCACACACGGGTCCTGCAGAACAGTGGCACCAGCCACCAGTGTCCTGTTCTGCTGCTGAGCAGCTCCAAACAGTGTCAAATGCCAAAGGAAGGGAAGATAGACAGGAAAACTCTACAGGGCCCTGTTGCTCAGAAGTGGGGTAGGGAGCAGCAACATCAGCAGTTCTTGGTATGTAACTGGCCCATCCTCACATTGGTCTCAGAGCTGGCAGGACTGACCAGCTGGGTTGGGAAGCAGGCATGGGAAAGAAGCTTGCTCTCAGTGGATAAGTCCCTTCTCCATTTTCAATACACCCTGGGAAGGACCTGGTGGTCATACCTGGTGTCTGGCACGTATTTCAGGCTGTACACTGGGCGCTCTGAAAATCCACCACATTCTACCTTGAAATCTCTCTCTGGACACAGGCCCTAGAAGTCAAAGGCAAAGCCATTTCTTCACACAGTGGTGCACAACTTGTGCTCAGTTGTCACAAAAAATGACAGAGACACGAGGCAAACTCTTGCTTGGTACAGCTCTTCCCTGTCCAGTGCTGCCCTTTTCAACAGGAGATACAGGACTGAAGGATTCCAAAATAGTCAGAGAGAACAGAAGCCTGGGGAAAGGTGTTGCCAAGAGCTCTGCCTGTGTTTGTTGCCATCTGTGCACATCTGGCTCAGGAGCTTTTTTTACTTACCCAGTGACCAAACACCAGCTAGTGTGGAGGTCACCCACCCAAGTGCCAACCTTGGTGCTCTGCAGAATGGTCCCCCAGGCCTGAGCTGCTCAGCAAGCCCTTCTTCACCTGGCTTGCTGTCCTCATCTGTTCTCTTTCCCCATGAAATGCTTTCGTTCACATACCTGGAGATGAAGTGTCCACAACCCAAGCTGTCTGCAGAGCAGCTGCAGGATAACATGACTGGACAACACACAGGTGACTTTTGTGCTTTTCCTTTCAACCAAAGCTGCTCAATCCCTGGCCATGCCCTTGTCACAGCAACAGGTAACAGCTCATGAAGGCTACCAAGCCCTGCCTTGGTCTCTGAAAACATCAGGCCAAGGAGGTCAGAGAGGTCTGGCTGCAACACCCACCTGGGTCTCCTTTGTCAGCAGCGTTGGCGGTGGGATCAGCTGCAGGATCTCGTTCCCATCGGACTGTCCATACCCGGCTACACAGACACCTTGGTGGGGTGGGCATGAAGAGCCAGGAATATGGTGAGGGCTGCCCCCCTGCCGAGCCCACCCTCCCTGAGACAGACCCCAGTTACCGCACAGTCCATGGAGCGCCAGGCCCTGAGCTGAGCCGGAGCAGCTCCAGCCACTCAGCCCCACCTATGGGGTCCCGCACCACGGCCGCCCTTCAGGACCCCAGACTGGCCCATGCCCAGAGCCTCCTTTCCCCCTTCTCTCGCCCACGGGCCTCGGCCCGGCCCCTGGGCCTCCTTTCTTTCCTCCGGCCAGCCACGGGCCCCGCACCCCGGAGCCTCCAGCCTGGCCCCTCTCCTCCCCTCAGCGCTCCCCGCCTCGCACTCACGGTCCCCGCGGGCCCATTCGATGAGGCGGGTGGGCGCCTGGAGCTCGAAGGTGTGCAGGTCGCGGTACCTGCGGGGAGAGGGCGGCTGTGAGGCGGCGGTGCCCGGCTCGGTGCCGAGGGCGGGGGCCGGGGGTCCCTCACAGTCGCAGCGACTGCAGCAGCCACTCGTCCGCCGCCTCCATGGCAACGCCCGCCCGCACGGCGCCACCGTGACGTCACGCGAGGACGCGCGGCAGTGACGTCACGCAGGCTGAGGGCGGCGTGCGGCAGCCCTGGGAGGCGGAGTGGGCTGGGATGGCGGGGATGGCAAAGCTGAGCCGGCTACGTTCCCCTGGCATGGGAAGGGACATCTTCCACAGGACCAAATTGCTCCAAGCCCTGTCCTGCCTGGCCTTGAACACTTCCAGGGACGGCGCAGCGGCAGCTTCTCTGGGCAACCTGTGCCAGGGCCTCGCCACCCTCACAGCAAAGAATTGCTGCCCTATATCCCATCGAACCCTGTCCTGTGACCGTGGGAAGTCATTCCCCTTTTCCTGTCCTGCAAGGCCCTTCCCAAAGTCCCACTTCATCTCTTCTGGAGCCCTGTTGGCATTGGAGGCGGCTTCTACTCTTCTCCCCGGAGTCTTCTCCAGGCTGAGCATCCCAAGCTCTCCCAGCCTGTCTCCAGAGCAGAGGGCCTTCAGCCCTTTGTGAAAAATGCGTATTTTATGATTGGCTTTTTGCAAATATTAAAATGAATATTATATGTGCTGTGTTACAAAGTGATGCTGTATTCATTTTCTTAAGTAGTGGGTTATATATTTAGGTTATA
>JAHXMQ010012338.1:9082963-9093907 GCA_020466415.1 Ammodramus savannarum pratensis | reverse complement strand
CTATAATATTCATTTTAATATTTGCAAAAAGTTAATCATAAAATACACATTTTTCACAGGGAGGAACTTCCTTAAGAGAAAGAAAACAAAAGCAAAAAAACCCTTACCTCCAACTAGCATAAAATTATGATCTTATACTCCAGGTTCAAGACAAACCAAAGGGGAGACTGAACTGGGTTACAAAATACATAGAAAACACTTCTCTCTCAGGAACTGAATAATTAAGAGTTGAAAATAATTGAAGGTAGTGTCAGTATTAGTAGAAAGTACCCTATGTTCCTGCTCTATTCATATTCTTCTTGAGATATCTGCCTAGACTGGTGGGGGACTGGGACTGGGTGGACTCTTGGACTGACCCTGCACAACTATTCTGAACTTGGTGCAGAAATGCAATACAGAAATGCAACACCATTTCCCCAGCTCCCACGAGTCAGAAACTCTGTTATTGTCCTGCCTAGATCACAATGTGAACAAGACCTTGGAAGAATAGATATTTGGTGTGTGCAGTGAATAACTTGGGGTCTGGGATATATCAAATACATCTCCTCTGTGCTGCAGGAGAGTGAAGGAAAGAGATTTTCATTTTTTGCCATGCAAATTAGTTATTTTTGGAGTTAATGTTTGCATTTGGTGCTGTGAAATCCATGTCTCCTGAAAGGAGAATTCCACTAAAACTACTACTCATCAACTCCTTCCCTTTTGGTGGAACTCAGCACCTCTGTTTTCCTTAGAAATCTTTTCCCTGCTGTATACAAGCAGGAAAGTCATCCTTAAGTAGGTCACTGGCTTGTCTGGAACTTGGTCTTCTGTGTGGGTTAAAGGGAAGAAGTTAATCTTAATCTTATTCCTGGGATTACACCTCAAATTCGTTTGAATGTACAACAAATAAACTTCAACTTTGGTTGGTTGCCTCAAAAGAAGAGCACAAACTTTTTCTTTTCCCTTCTAAGGTAAAAAAAAATTAGCAGCAGGAATATTTGAACATTAAAGAAATGCAGAACAACTTTACCTTAATAATGTTAAGCCTCACCTAAATTACAGCTGTAAATAAGGGGTTTGGGTAACAAGGAGATCCTTTCATGGGCAAAAACCCAACCATCATCCATTTCTCCTCTGGGAGCAGCCAGGCCAAGTGTGCAAGCAGCAGCAATGCATCCTGCTAGCAGGGATCTTAAGGGATATCACAGGCCTCTTCTCTACTTAAAAGAGAAGGGTATCCTTAAAGGATATTCAGTAAAATATAATTACTCAAAATTATTTCAAAAAAGATTTTGCTATTCAATAAAATAGAATTATTCAAAAGTTTTTTTTACAAGATTTGACAAAATAATACATTGAATTTGAAAAAATAAATGTTCAAGAAATTCTGAGTTATTTTACTGTGCAGAAAGTTTCCTTCCCCCAAAATGAAGGGAAAAAGAACAGAAAAAACCCATCCCAAACCAGAAACAAGGTCCTGAAAAAGCAAGTGAGTGAAATAAGTGATCGAACACAGAATCACAGAAGGGTTAAGGTTGGAAGGGACTTTAAAGATCATCTCATTCCATCCCTCTGCCATGGGCAGGGACCTCTTGATTGCTGCAAGCCCTGTCCAACCTGGCCTCATCCTATCACAAAGGTTTAATTGAAATCTCAAGTTGTGAACCACATGTATAAATTATTACATCTTAAAAACAAACAAGCAAGCAAACAACCCCAGTGGCTTGTATATATGAAAATGAATAAAGCTAAAAATGAGATGGAAATTAGTCCATTACAGACCACTGTATCAAAATCAGAAATGAGCTGTGCCCTCTGTGTGTGTTCATGAGTGGAAAAATACAAGAGAGGATTCTGAAAGGGAAAATTGAATTCTTGTAACAATTTACATGACAAATATGTGCTGATTAGTACATGGACTCATTAAACTGTTACATTTTTTCCCCCACATAAGATATTACTGGGACAAAAGACTTATCAGCATATACATGTAAAAACTAGTGAAAGATGAAAGAAGATGAAAGTATTGTTGCTCCATGCTGAGAGGAATAGTGGATTTGTCTTTACAAACAAGCTGTGGGTCTGCTGGTAGGTAAAACTAGCACTGGGAGATAAAAGAAACAACGGGAAGGATTCCACTGATTTATGAATGGAAAAAGATATTTGCTTTTACAAATAAACTTTAGGTTTGCTGATAAATGAAATTGGACATTGAAAGATGAAAGAAACAATGGGGAAGAAAAACCCCTAAATTCCATAAGAATTAAAATTAAAAGGGAGGATTATACATTAGAGGGAAATCTTCAGTATCAGGTGTTCCGGGAAGTCTGTACCTCTCCAGTACCTCAGCCAATGGGGAAAGAGAGAAGCAAAATGTGCCCAGGAAATCAGGATAAAAAGGAGGCTGGGTCCTCCAAAAATGTGAGAGATCCCAGGGGAATCTCTCATGGCCTCTCCCTTTATTTGAATAAAGCCAGAAAGGACTCCTCTGTGTCCTTTTTGGGCATAAACCTCTGGTGTTTGTGGATTGATTTTCCTAGCAGTCACAATTACTGTGACTGACCGCATTCTGGCACCGGGCAGCCAAGGCCTGCAGTGCTGTGGCAGGAGGTGCTCAGAGTGCTGGAACCTTCCTGAAGAGGGGTCCTAGAAAAGACACCTTGGGGGCACAGGCATGTCTGTGCTCATGCTGGGTGAGCTCAGTTCTTCTGGGATCCAGGTAATGCAGAAGAAGAGATAGGGTCTTTGTGTGAGATCCCAAGGAGAGCCTTTTTTGAGCTTCTTCCTTGCAGGGATCCAGGGAGAAAAGAGCCACTCAGGTAGGGGAAGCAGGGCTTTATAGAGGGATCTCCAGGGGTGGGATGGAACACAGGAGGACATGGGATGAGGGCAGAGAGGCAGAGCAAAGGGGAAGGGCCAATGGGGTAGAAGAAATCAACACACACTTATACAAATGTAGAGAGCATTTTGAGCAGACGCTGGATAGAAGCAAGATGCACAGCCCTGCATATGTGCCTGATAGCAGAGACATGCTGCCCTTGGGCAAAAAATGTAAAGCAGTTTGCCAAGATGTACCCAAGGAAAAGAGATGTGAAGTAGGATGTTCTGAGGATGTGAAGATATGGGGCAAGATGTTCTGCTGACACTTTTGCCAAGCTACTCTACGCGACCAAAGATATGTGAGCTCTTTGTCTTACACATAGTACTTTGTAACCAATCAAATGTGTTCTCATGTCTCTGAACCCTGCATTACCATATAAATGTACCCTCAGATTTGCAATAAATTGAGCAGTGATCATACCTCCATGAGGATTGATCTCTGACTTTGGGGGCTCCTCTCTATCTCTCTATTTCTCCCCCTCACCCCCTCTCCCTCATATTCTCTCTTTATACAAAGGACTCTGGGGGCAATTTTCTTGCTCCCCCTAAGTTCTTAAGGGTTGTAGCTCAGGGGTTGTCCCTCCAGGGGAGTGCAGCAGGCTTTCCCTCTGCCACTTCTCTGGTCCCATGTGTAGGGTCCAGGCCAGGGGGGAGTGCACACACCTGCCCTGTCACAGTCTGCAGCCTCCTGCACTTGCACTCCTGGAGAACCCCAGCTGGCAGAGCTGCCTCCAGCTCCAGGGCCCCCAGCACAAGAAGGACATGGAGCTGCTGGAGTGCATCCAGAGGCTAGAGAGATACTCCAAGGGCTGGAGTCCCTCTGCTCTGGAACCAGGCAAGAAGAGCTGGGGTGTTCAGTCTGGAGAAGAGAAGGCTCCAGGGAGACCTCAGAGCCTAAAGAGGCTGCAAGAGAGCTGGACACGACTTTGAGCAAGGGCCTGGAGTGACAGGACAAGGGGAAATGGCTTCACACTGCCAGAGGGCAGGGTTAGATGGGATATTGGGCTGAAATTCTTCCCTGTGAGGGTGGTGAGGCCCTGGCACAGGTTGCCCTCAGAAGCTGTGGCTGCCCCATGCCTGGAAGTGTTCAAGGCCGGGTTGGTCAGGGCTTGGAGCAGCCTGGTCTAGTGGGAGGTGTCCCTGTCTGTGGCAGGGGGAATGGAACGGGATGAGATTTGAGGTCCCTTCCAACCCAAACCTTCTGTTATTCTATGATTTTATGAAGACAGTGAGAGCTGCATCCCTGGCAGCCCATGGGGTGTGCAGAGACCCTGGGCTCCATGCTTAGCCCTGCTTTGTTCATGCAAGAAGCCGCTTCTTGCTTAAGCTGAAAGAGCTGGGCATGCCATTTATTTTCATGCTTTCCAGTAATTTGAGCTTTCTGTGTCAGTCATTTTTGAGTACTTTGTGGCTGATGCACCAGCATCTTATTGGTGCATTTACCCAGAAACAGCAGAAGATGGAAAGTCATGTGGTGCTTTGGAGAACTCAGGGCAAGAGGGAGGTGAAGAGACAAATCAGTCTCAATTAGCTACCAAGAAGCAATTAGGAACAATAATGTGTATTCCCAAGCAAGTGTTTTAAAGGTGTAGTGTCAAAATTATCTTTACGCTTACTTCAGTCATATTTGAAACAATTGAACTGTTGAAGTGTGTGAAAAATGTGTATTTTAGGATTGGCTTTTGCAAATATTAAAATGAGTATTATATGTGTTATGTTAGAAAGTTATGCTGTATTAATTCTCTTAAGTAGTGTGTTAAATATAGTTTTAAGTTATAACATAATGTTAAATTGAAACTCTGCTATGTAAGATAATTTTTTTAAAGAGGGGATTTACACTGAGATGGCAGCCACAGGACACCTAAATCTTTCAGAGAAAGATTTATTGCTCCATTATCGAGTTCTTCCCGCCTTGCTCAGCCCTGAAGACACTGTCAAGAATTCAGAGGGGGAAATTGACACTGACCAGACAGAATCCTTTGTTTGAATGGAATTTGTGCATCATGTATGAAGTGTATGAATATGCAACAGGCTGTTGTTTTTAAGAGTTAATCCTCTGTTAACATGTGTCCTTTTTCCGGCTCGTGCTGCCCAGAGAAAGGTACCCGGACTGTCTGTAACTCTTTGTTTCTATTGTCTCGTGTTGTCCTAATTTTAATGGTCCAAATTTTTATTACTCTAATTGTATTGCTATTTTTATAGCCATTTTATTACTATTAAACTTTTACAATTTAAAAAAAAAGTGATTGGAGTTTTTCACAAGTGGATGTTATAGCATTGAGGAACACATTGGTTCCTGGTGAAGTGACTTCAATAAGGCACAGACCATTCCTCCTTTTCCCAGGGCAATGGTTTGGACAACCAGCCAGTGGTGCAGAATGGTGATTTTTATTACCACATCATTAAAATTCTGTGTTCAGGAGTTTTTTTATGGACATGAACTGATGTAGCATCATGATTTTGTTGCAGCTTTAAAATGAAAGGGGATAGGGCTACGTTAGGGTAGTGTCCACTGGGCACAGGCAGGATCTGGAGATAAGAGACCTCCTGGAAGTGAACAAATGACTCTGCAGCTATTGACGTATGTTCAGGAGCTTTAAAGCTTACACCGCATTGCAAAAGCCCAAAGTAGTGTTACTCAAGCTAATCCAGGATTTCCCTTAAGTACAAGAACACAGAGCAATTATGCATTAGAGAAGGATTAATGAGTATAATGGGTAATCAGCATGGAAACACAGAAATCCAGAGACAGAGCACAGTTGTAGATGGAGTTTTCTTGGCAGCTGGGAGATTACCTGGCATCTCCCATGCTAAATCAGCTCACTGCTGCAGGCTCTTGCATGTGCTTAGACCATTTTTAAATCATTACATTTGACAGCACAAAAACTGTGTCAAAGGGAGAATTGAGTGGAGCCAAGTATTTCTTGTTTGTGTTCTTTGCAGATTTATCTGCCCATGGGCAGCTCCAGGGTTAAAATTTGCTCTTAAGTGTGACAGGCCTGGGCTGAGTAGAGCTGATTGACTTCTACAGTTTGTACATCCAGCATGTTAATTGCTGGTAGCAATTGGATAATGGGTAATCTGAGGAGGCTATTCCTAAAATCACAGGATCACAGAAGAGTTTGGTTTGGAAGGGACCTTTAAAAGGTCATCCAGTCCAACATGCCTGCCATGGTGTCTTGGCTTAGAGACAAATTTTAGGAGAAAAGCACCCTGGAATGAGTGTTTCTGGTGTGGTTCTTCTCCTCACAGCAGGCAAAGTTGGTGGAGTTGAATGTCCTTTCTTTCACTGTCTCAGTCTTTCTCAGGATTTGGACTGTCCGTGGCCGCCTGCCCAGGCTCCTCAGATTTGAAGAAAAACAACAAACTGAGACACTTCAAGGAAATAAAAACTGCTGCAAGGATTTGCTGGTGAAAAGCCTCCAGGCCAGGGGAAGGAAAAAGCCAAAATACCAGAACTTTCTTGCCTAAATTGGTGAAATTGATCTAGCAAAGGCAATGAAGTAACAATCCGTGCAGCTACCTACCACGCCAGAGAGAGAGATTGAACAAAGCCCGTGCCTGCGGTTCCTGGGCTCCGGCCCTGCCCCCTGGTTCATCTGAAATATACAGCAGCCATTTCTGGGCATAAAGCAGGTGATTAGGGAATAAAGTGTCATCATAAAATCACCCCAAGATACACAGGCAGAGAGACTCTCCACTAGGCCAGGTTGCTTCAAGAGATATCCAGCCTCAAACACTTCCAGAGGTGGGACAGCCGCAGCCTCTATGGACAACCTGTTCCAGTGCCTCTCCTCCATCACAGGGAAGAATTTTTGCCCAATATCCCATCTAACCCTGCCCTCTGGCAGTGTGAAGCCATTCCCCTTTGTCCTGTCACTCCAGGCCCTTGTCCAAAGTCCCTCTCCAGCTCTCTTGCAGCCTCTTTAGGCACTGACAGGGGCTCTAAGGTGTCCCTGGAGCCATCTCTTCTCCAGGCTGAACACCCCCAGTTCTTCTTGCCTGTTCCAGACCATCTCTCTGGACATGCTCCAGCAGCTCCATGTCCTCCTTGTGCTGGGGGCCCTGGAGCTGGATGCACTCTTTGCCTCCCAGCATGGTGGTGTTCAGTGGCAGCATCGTCTCCTCTCTGACAAGGTGAGTGTGCACTAACACTGTCCAGGTGGCATTCCTGAGCTGCAGTTTGGCACAAGCTGGGAGATGGAAATGTGGAAGGCATGTTAGCATTCCCCTTGAATAGTTCCTGGGTGCTTTGGTGGTAGAAAAGAGGAGGAGGGTTTGCTATCTCTCAGAAACACAACTTTCTAAATGCTTTGGCTTTTGCATGGCTAAAAAGATGCTATTGCTAAAAGTCATTTTAAGGATGGAGACTCAGCTCTCTCTTGAACAAATAGCATATTATCATTATTATTATTATTATTATTATTATTATTAATTGTCCTCTTGCCCTGGTAGGTTCTCAATAAATTCAGTGAAACTGCAGCAATTTATAAAATTGTGTGAGTGCTGATAAGTATTTTTTTTTCATCTGAATGCTTCATACTGTTATCAGGAGGCAGCATCTCTGAATGTCACTCCTTATTTTGTTCACCTAATGCAGTCACGGTGCACTGGCATAGGCCAGGCTGTTGCTATAAATATTCCACACTGAAAGGTACAAAAATAACATTTTATCTCAGCTCTGTTGAAAGCAGGAACAGCAATGACAAAATCCTCACTAACTTCAAAAGCATTCATATAAATCAAAGCAAATGTACTATTTTTTTAACTAAGGTGTTTCTGAAAACGACCTTATCAGTCATATCCAATATCAAATGATATCAGAGCAAACTTATTTCCTTTGAAAACATGGAAACTGAGTTTCTCAACAGAAAAGAAGCAGCAGAGATATGCATTTTGGCATTGCTAAAGCACTTTTGTTTGGTATGTTTGTATTTAAACAAACTATGGTAGTAGAATTTAGATTTACCTTAGAATTTGGATTCACTATAAGGTGAATACTAAAAAGAGACAGAGAGAGCAGTTGTTGATCTTTATGGCCAAGATGCAGAGATGCATTAATGAAGTGCTTTTGCTCTGGTTTTGTTTGCTTCCCAGAGCTGGTGATGGCCTTGCTCCGTTTGAGGGGCAGTTAATAGTGGTGGGCAGATGTTTTCAGAGAGCTCACATGGTTGTCTTCATGCCTTTTCCCAAGTGTTAACACCTAATTTCCAACTCGGTAGTGCATGCCCTGTGTAAATCAATGTCAGCACACAACTGCCCTACAGTACAGGTTCACAGCAGCTCTTTCCAAATCAATTTTGTTACCCTTCATATTTGTGTCATGGGAAATTTCCCTCCTTTTTCCTTTTCCTTCTTTGCCAGAAGCATGACAAACTACATGGATTCAAAACAGACCCTGAATGTCTTCCATTTGCTTTTTATCCTTGTGAACAATGTCTCTATTAACCAGGTACAGAGAGGAGACCTTTTTTTAACCTGTGGTAGTTTTGTTCCTTTCTTTTTTTTTTTTTTTTTTTTTGTGTTGGTAAGAGTCAGAAAGTGAGGATTAGTCATGGAGGAATTGCACACAGAGATGTGTGAAGTGGATGGAGTAAAGTTGACAGGCTTCTGTATACTCCCTGTCTTGGTTTAAAAGAAATTATGGGTCTATCAGGCAAAGATATGGGAAAAGGAATAAGAGTTCTTTACTAGAATATATACGTATGTATATATGAGACAAGGCAAGCTAACAACAAACTGGGGCAATGCTAGGAGGAGAGTGAAGGTGGAGCAGGGAGACGGGGGTGGTTTTGGTTTTTTTTTTTTAATTTTCTCTGTCTGTCTTGTGTCCCGTGTGACATCCTGGTGATGGCAGCAGCAGCCAGGCTCCTGCAAGCATGCAGGAATACTTCCTCTGGAGAGAGGGAGGGGGTGGGTGGTCCTGGGGTTCCCCTGAGGCACCCAAGCAGATGGTGAGGGTCCCTCCCAAGACCCTTGAAATGTTCAAAGTCCCAGTTCAAGGACCACTCCTGTGAGCAGAGGCTCACCCACAGTAAGGAGAAGCGGTGAAGGACAAAAACCTCCACAGCAGCAGTGAATCCTCTCTGCAGCAGCAGTCCAAAACCACAACCATCTCCCCTCCAGGCCCAGAGGGAGAAGGAGAGCTGAGACCAGTCCCTTGACCCCCAGCCAAGTCTTGGTTAATGCCCTCCCCAACCTCTTGTGGTATCTCTGCAGTTTCCAAGAGAAAACCCCTCCAGCCAGTGAGCTCACTCCCCAGCTAAGAGACTGCCGCAACTGCACCCCTTCCCTCCTTCCCATCCTTTCTACATCTTTTTTCTTTTAAGTATTGTCGTTCATAATCTCTTAGGCAACAAATGGGAGAAAAAATCCCTGAGAGAAAGAAAAAAAGAGAAAGAAATTAACTTTCAACACCCATATAAGATAATTTTAAAAGCTTAACAGCCAGATGTAGATAGGAACTGGCCTGGGGAGATGGACCAAGGAGAATGGTCTCAGCAGCAAGGGGGAGGAGGGGAGTGCTCTGTTGATCAGGTCAAGTGGAAGAGGAGCTGTCTCATCTCAGACACAGCATCATCCCTGCTCTGGAAAGTCAGGTCACCCTCTCCAGATATGGGAGAGGTGACATTTCAAATCAGAGGTATGCAGGGAAGAGCAATGATTTCATGACCTGGAATGTCTGAACAGAAGGGCTGACACTGAAAGACCCTGTAAGATGCTCAGCTCTCCCCAGGCATTGCACAGATTTCTGAGGAAGAAATGGAAGCTGCAATAAAGCCTGGTTTGGGAATGGCTTCCCGGTTGTTCCTGGGCTCACTGGGGTTCAAATAATAAGGCTTTTCTTCTCTGTAAAAGAAAAAAGCCTTGCCCTCACTTCTCAACTGTTTTCAGACTCCCATGGTGTGGTAAATGCACTGCAAAGGTCACAGAGCTCCCTGGGAGGGGAGGGAGGCAGACAAAAGCAGAAGAATATATGCAGATAGCACAGGGTTAAAGACAGATCTCTGTGTCACCAAGTGCTGCATTGTTGGTGTAAATGGATGAAAAATGGTGTTAGACCACCAAGAGAATGATGAGTTCCTTCTCCATATCCTGGGAGCTCTGCTGTGGCACATCCCAGTGCAGAAGCTGTGTAACAAGGGCTCTGCTGCAGGTGCACTCACTTCACAACCTGCAGCTTTACTTTTTTATATTATAAAACCTCAATAAGTCAAAATATGTATCCCTCGACTGCAGATGTTATGACATTTCCAGCCCAGATTTTAATAGCTCCTAAATTCAGAAACATCCCTGGAAACCTTTGTGTTTCCCTGCTGTGATGCTGCAGGAGTTGAACAGGACTGATCTGCCTGAAGGAGGGAGGTCTCTAGCCCACTCATCCTGGTGACTCCCAACATTTCCAGGTGCAGACCCTCCTGCATGGAGAAATACAAGAGGCAGGATGACTTAGCCTTGTGGATAGCTCTTTTTGCCCTTGTTGACTATGGAGGAGCTCAGCAGGAGAGCTTGGCTCTGAGGGATGAGAAAGGGAGACATCAAATGAGGGGGATGTTGCTGGTGGTACTCTTCACAGACTTCTGAATGACTCCAGTGAGATTTGTGTCTTTTTTGGAGGGAAGGAGGTGCATCAGGGTACCCTTGGGTGCATTCTCCATGGCATGTGGTAGTAGGTGAGGCAAGCTTTCAACTCTTGCCTAGCAAAACCAAACAAAACCAACAAAATAAATGTGTTTTGAAGTTCTTGTGTTCAGGTGTGAGCCTGAAAGAGCTATGGAAAAAAGATTTTCTGCTTTTACAAGAAATTAATGCAGAAAAATTCTGATTGCAAAGTACATTACGTTAATATTATAATTTTAAGCTATTGTTATGTCTCGGCTTGAAAGACAGGTGTCTGCCAAGGGAGGTGGGAACCTCCCATGGAATGGAAAATATGACCCCCTTCCCTCTGAATTAGTACAACAGTGGCAGCAAATCCTCAGGGCAGCGATGGTCCAGCACCAATCCCCACCTGTGTCTGCCCCAGTCCTGAGAGAAAGGGAGAGACTGGAGCCAAGCCCAGTCTTTCACCCTCCAACCAAAATC
>JAHXMQ010012338.1:9065358-9082863 GCA_020466415.1 Ammodramus savannarum pratensis | reverse complement strand
ACATAGCATAGTTTCTATTTTAACATTATGTTACAACCTAAACTATATTTAACACACTACTTAAGAAAATTAGTACAGCATTACTTTCTAACGTAATACATATAATATTCGTTTTAATATTTGTGAGAAGCCAATCCTAAAATACACATTTTTCACACAGATATCTCTGCTCTTCCTTAAGAGAATGCCCCTCAGCTACAAGAGAGCACTCAGCTGCACCCCTCCTCCCCCTTCTCAGCTACATCTTTTGTCTCTCTTAGGCACTGTCCTTATCATCTCTTAGGCAACAGATGGGATAAAAAAAGAAAAATCCTAACCTCCAGCATGTTACAATGGCATAAAACAATCTGGCCTTTGCTTTGCACCCATGTATACATAATTTGCATGATGTGGAATCTTGTGTCACAGGAAGGAAGTCTCAGGCACAATGAAGCAGCAGCAAGCTGAGGAGGAGAGGACTCTCATGATGGAAGGGGAGACCTTCAGATGAATGTGGACACTGATAAGCTCCTTGGCATGCAAATATTTTTATATTGATGCAAACCTAGACATTAATTGATTTGATTTCTGGATTTTCTTTCATTTTGAAATGAGATGTAAAGAAAAAAATCATACCACGGTTTTCCTGCAAGGTAATAATAGAATTACAGAATCACAGAATAGTTTGGGTTGTAAGGCACCTTCAAGATCCTGAAGTCCATCCCCCTGCCATGAGCAGGAACACCTTCCATGGCCTCACACTGCTCCAAGGGCTGTCCAGCCTGGCATTGAACACTTCCAGGGGTGGGGCTGATTCACTCCAACGCTGAGCTAAAAGTCACCTCAGAGACTGATTCAGTGAGGTGGGGATTTGCTTTATTCAGTGCCGGGTACATGGGGATCACTCCTGCTAACATGCACACCCAGCACTTTTACACAGTACAATATATGGTTAAATTTTGTGCATATTCATGACATTCCTTGGGACAAGTGTGGCTATACAAATTACTTCTGGGAAATCATTAATATAATTAGCATATGTAACAAGCTGGTGCAGTGTTCTCTGGTGGTCCCACTGAGTAAGGCTCCGAGTCTTCCTCAGCAGTTGTTCCAATGAAGGCCAGCAGTCTTCCTCACTTGGCACTTTTCACCTTTCTTTCTGAGACGTGCAGTCTTCACTGTCTGGTTTAATGTTTTCTGCTGACAACAGGTTTTGTTCCTCTTACCTTGGCAAGGTGTGTTCTGTTTCTCTTACCTTGACAAAGCTAAGGTGCTTCTTAGGCTTGTGATTAATATTTGCTGACTCTTAATAGTTAACTCATGCTTACATGGGTTAAGTATTGATCAACTCCTTTCAGGGCAGCCACAGCTTCTTTGGGTAACTTGTGCCAGGTCTTCCCCACCATCACAGGGAAGAATTCCTTCCCAATATCACATCTAACCCTGCCCTATGGAAGTGTGAAGCCATTCCCCCTTGTTCTATCACTCTAATACCTGGTGAATTGTCTCTCTTCATCTTTTTGTAGGCTCCATTGAAGAAGCTTGAGCTTCTGGAATGGGGAGGGGAGGCATAAGAATAGAGTAAAACAGGGCAACCCTGACAATGGGGAGAAATTACACATCTGACTCCAATGATACCAGAAGGCAAATTAATTATTTTCTTATACTATATTATTCTATACTATATTACATTACATCTAAACTGAATCTGCCCAAGCACTCAACTCAACTCAACAGCATCTCATGACTGTCTGCCCAGAGTCCCAACACACACACCCGGATTCAATTTGTCAGTGGATCAAAACACTCACACCAGAATCCAGTCACCAATTCCCTTCAGGTAAGCAATCTTCCACAAAACATTCTACTTGTTTTAAAGCATAGGAGCAGTAAATGAGATAAGAATTGTTTTTTCTTTCTCTGAGGATCAGAGCTGCGATTCCCAGAAATATCCTTGGGAAGTTGTGCCTTTCTTTTCTCTGTGGAGAGAAATGTGGCAACAGAAGAGGGGCTGACATCCCCAAAGACGAGGTAATTTAAGTGCAATAAGGACTAACAGGCAAGAAAATCTGCTGCTTGGATAGAGAATAAGGTACTTTGCAGTGTTGTTCTGGCTCACACAATATTAGGGTATTGTAAATATTTGGGGGTTTGTATTCATCAGCAGAGTGCCTCTCATGGTTCAGTCATGCCTGGAAAAAATGACACTCACAGCCTGCAGCTTCTTCTGCTTGTTGTAATTCTTATTTTTTGTTCCATATGTAACTGAGATGAAGGTGTGGAGCAGAAAATGCATTATGGGAATGCAGTGTTTTGTACAAGGCAGCTGAGTGACCCTGTGGATATTAGCATAATGCTATTGCTGCAGATAACAAACTATATTAGTTGGAAATGGTTTCTAGCTGCTAGGCAAAGTTATTGTCAGATGTAATGAATATTGTCAGGCTAAAAGTATCTAGCATCCCATCGTGGGAGTTCTGTTCTGTGATGGTATTCTTCACTGGCTGCAGGCCTCTCAGCCCCCCTGCTCTGGCCTCCTCCCTTGACACAGGTGTTAGGAGCCAGCTGAGGTATTTGCTTCCCTTTGAAGAGCCAACAGCACTTCCAGGTGAAAAAGTTCCTCAAAGTGAGGGAACAGGTCAAACTGTAAAAGGGGGAAACTGTTTCAAAACTGTGTACAATCGTCTGGTTGGATTTTCTTTTTTTACATAATGTGGTGGTTTAAAACCAGCTGGGAATTAAACTCCAAATAAGCTGTTCCTCCTCTCCCCTGCCCCCCTTCCAGTTAGAGAGGGGCAAAGGCAGAGACTGTGGGTTGAGATAACAATTTACTGGAAGCAAACAGCAATAGGATGAACAGTGTGAACAGTAACAGCAATATTAATAACATGAGGATGTACACAAGAGGTGCTTTACATATTGAAGATGCTCATTGCCTGGCTCAGTTAATGTGGTGGCCAAGGCAAAGACAAGGTGGTGGTGTTTCCACAGCCTGGCAGGGACATGCAGGTTTTCCTGAGACAAAGGCAATAATATTGTGTGCAGTTTTGGGCACCACAATACAAGGAAGGCATTAATGATGAGAGAGAGTCCAAGGAAGGTAAAAACGATGGTGAAGGGCCTCGAGGGGAAGCTGTTGGAGGAGTGGCTGAGGGCATGTGGTCTGTTCAGCCTGGAGCAGAGGAGACTGAGGGGTGACTTCATTGCAGTTACAGCTTCCTCATGAGGGGAAGATTAGGGGCAGCTCTCTGATCTCTGCTCTCTGGTGGCCAGTGACACTCCTGAGGGAATGGTCTGATGTTGTGTCATGGGAAGATTAGGTTCGATATTAGGAAAAGGTTCTTCACCCAGAGGGTGATTGGTCACTGGACAGGCTCCCCAGGGAAGTGGTCACAGCCCCGAGGCTGCCAGGGCTCAAGAAGCGTTTGGACAATGCTGTCAGGCACAGGGTGTCACTCTTGGGGGTGGTGCTGTGCTGGGCCAGGAGTCAGATTCAATAATCCTTATGGCTTCCTTTGAATACAGCTGTTCCCTCAGTACTGCCAAGTCCACCACTTATCCTCAAGTGCCACATCCACAGGGCTTTTAAAATCCTCCAGGGATGGGGACTCCACCACTGCCCTGGGCAGCCTTCTAGGATGTGCTGTGCCAATGTTGTTCTTCTTTCTCCTCCCATCCTATTTTGCCCATGGGTGTTGGAAGGGGAGGAGGGCTGCTTCTAAGGTGTCTTAGCTTTTCACTTCTGTGCCTTCAGTGGCTGATTCCCCATTTTGCTTCGTGGTTCTGAGCCTTCCCCCAAGACCACCATGGGGTTTTTATGGCAGCTGGTAACATCCTCCCTGCTGGCACTGGAGAAACCCAAATGTGTCCTTTCTCCTTGATGTAGTTTTTCTTTGCTGGTGACTAGCTGTGGGAAGAGCACAGAACTCTCCAATTCCTCACAGGCTATGTTCTCTCTCCCTCTGGATTACAGTGAATTTTTAATCCTTTTCCAGCATCCCATCCTAGAGTTTTGGGAGGAGTTTTCTAGCTGTGGGTGAACAATGCCTGCAAGCAAGATTGGGTACTAGGGAAAATTCCTTCCCTGAAAGGGTTGTTGGGTCCCAGGACAGACTGCCTGGGGCAGTGGTGAAGTTCCTATCCCTGAGGGGATTTAATGGATGTGTGAATGTGACACTTGGGAACAAGGTTTAGAGGTGGCTTGGCAGTGCTGGGGGAATGGTTGGACTCAGTGGTCTCAGAGGGTTTTTCAACCTGAGTGCTAAGAACCTGTGCCCTGATGGCTTGGGAGACACCCCTCTGGGATAAGCACCTCCACAGTGCCGGACTTTGCACAGCTCCCTGTTTGATCTGCTGTCTGTTTCCCATCCTTGGGGCACTTATAAACATTCATGCAATAAAATAGCAGCTGAAATTCATTTTTCTAGGGCTTTTTCCTCAGGAACACTTGTCTCTGAGAAGTGACTTGTTGAGAAGAGTCAAACTGTCCTATATGTATCAGGAGGGAAATGCTGGAAATTTACTCACCATGCTGGGTAAGGATAATCTCTGTTTTATGATGCTGCAGCGAATACAGGATTATTATACTGAGTTTTTATGGATATTCTTTAACAAGGATGTTAAAACATAAAGAGGGCTGGAAGAAAAATCCAGAGAATTGTTAAAAGTTTGGAAAGTGTGTCTTAACAGTCTGGGCCTCTGGGCACTCATTTCATATGGAAGAGTTGGATCATCTTGTGTGAATTTACATGGGCCACAGGGATCTGGTGTCAGACAAAAAATAAAAAAAGGTCTTGTGGTGGGAAATTAATTACACCAAAGGGGGAATAAGACAAGTTTTTTAACAGTGAGAGAAAAACAAAAAGAACATTTTGCTGGTCATTATGAACTGTTCTTCATTGTTAAAACACTTTGTTGGGGGAAGGATTTAAACTGAAAACAATTGGAGTAGATCAAACTATATTGTTGTGCTGCAAGGAGATGTCAGCTCTTCTGGACACAAAGGTCACAGTATGCAAAAGCTGGGACCAAGGGTGAATTTATGATACATGGCACTTCTAACTCAGGCTAATCCTGCAATTCCTCCAAGCTCATTGGAGACCTCCTTGTCCCATGAAAGCCCTTCAGGCACCTCAACATGGTGTGCTGTTAGTGTGTCAGCAAGGTCCCTGCTGGTAGTCTCTCCTCTGACATTTGTGCAGGTCTCCTCTCTTGCAAAAGGGGCATCGGTGCTGATTTTTATGTGCTAACTGATACACAGGCCTCTTATTTTCCCTGGCTGGATCCCATGGTGTCTCTTGATGCGGAGGAAGAGCATGGTTGCCACTTTCAGACAACCAAGATGATGCCATGCCACTGCCTGTGGTGGCTCTTACACAGTTCCTGCTCACATGCTTGTGATAGAGAGGATGCTCTCTACACTGGGGACTCAGCAGGAAACAGTGAAAGTCTGTAGACATTTAAAACCAACATCTTCCACCACTCTGTTTAGATTAATTCTTTCTCATCACTTTTTTTCCACAAATTCCCATCCATGTGTACATTTTTGGTAGTGGACAGTGCAGGAAAGTCCATGTCATAGCACATCTGGCTGTTCTCTCTGGATGTGCAGGATAGCACATCTGGCTGTTCTCTCTGGATGTGCAGGATGTCATAGCACATCTGGCTGTCCTCTTCTCCAGCACCCTTGGATGGAGACCCATTGCTTGGAGGCAGGCAAGACATTGATCACAGCAGAGTGATATCACTGCATGGGGGAGCAGAGTAGGCTTACATGGACTGGTGAAGCAATGGGTTGAATCTGAATCATCATCTCAAGTTAAAATTATTAATGAATGAGCAAGGAGGTAGCACAAGGCTACTCCCATATCTCTGTTGCACACCCCAATGCCTTTAATGAGCTTTGAAAGGTTCTGTTAAACAGATCCTGTGGGAAAGACATAAATTTCAGTCTGCTAATCTCAGAAAAATCCCAGCATTTCTCAAAAGGTCAGAGATTTGCACTAGACTAATGGCCTTCCCTGGAGGAAAAAGGAACTGAATAAACTCTAGATGAACAATAGCCCTTTCTGATGCTTGATAGTGTTGACAATTGGTGGTTCATGGTGGTTTATTGTCTGTTGCTTCATGTTGGCTTCCCCAGTGCAGGAGCCTGTGACTCAGGCTATTGGATGTAAGGAGTGGTTGATAGCCCTGTATTGCACACAGACATGGTTTCATCCAGCTGTGCCTCCTCTCTTTTTAATTATCTTTTACTTTCTCCACACCTTTGCAGTCCTGTGAAGTGATTTTTAAAGTTTCCTTACCTGGGAACAATGAAGTCCAGGGTCACCTCTGTCATTTGTAGGGAAAATAACTTCTGTCACCCAGGAAGGCATTAAATGGAGGAATTGAAAGAATGCATCCTTCATGGTGGAGAAAAGTGTAAAGAAATGTGGTAGTGCTCTGGTTCAGCTTTATTTAGTGCATTGGTGATTTAGTCACTGAAGGATAGAGAACAAACTAGAAAATTATAAATATTATAACAAGTTGATTAAAAGAATCACGGAAATAGGCTGAAATATGTTTATACTACCAGCATGTGCCCTCGTTTGGGGAAACCACAGAGAACGCCTAAGGCAATGATGTCTTAACTAATCAGAGGAGTGAAGTAATAAATAAAATAAAGGTTTCATTCCTCCTTTGGAGTTGATCTGTAGTATTGAAGGGATGACATGGATAAATGACAGTGTGATGAGGCCAAAGGGATGACCAACACTGTCACAGCATCAGGGAACCTCAATGTCTGGAAATGGGCACTGAAGTCGGAGCATGTGGATTGTCCAGCTGCCAGAGGGTCCCAAAGGCAGTGGTGATCCATGTTTTTGTGTCTGTGAGCTAGTGAAGGGGTCAGTGTGATGATGGGCCCAAGTGATCACAAAGGCAGTGGTGATCCATGTTTTTGTGTCTGTGAGCTATTGAAGGGGTCAGTGTGATGATGGGCCCAGGTGTTAGCAGAGCAGGGATCCAGGTGCTCACTGCTGGCTGGATGCTCACTCTTCTTGTCACCTTGGCTGGGTAATGGGGGTGGCTGCAAGTGGCAGGTAGTGATCATAAGCCTTCCAGATCATAAGCTCTGAGAGTGCTGGAAAGGGATTTTGGACATGGGCCTGTAGTGACAGGACAAGGGGAATGGCTTCATGCTGACAGAGGGTAGAGTTAGATTGAATACTGCGAAGAAATTTTTTCCTGTGAGGGTGGTGAGGCCCTGGCACATCTTGCCCAGAGCAGCTGTGGCTGTCCTGTCCCTGGAAATGTTCAAGGCCAGGTTGGGTGGGGCTTGGAGCAACTTAGTCTAGTGGACAGTGTTCTTGTCCATGGCAGTGGGGTGGAATTGGGTGATCTTAAACCTCCCTCCCAAACCAAATAATTCTGTGATTCCATGATGATTCCACAAAACAGGCTGATGTTCAAGATATTTCCCTAAGGAAATTTGCAGAGCTTCTGTGATAAAAACCTTATTTTGGACCAAGGCTCGTAGACTGAGCACTTTGCAAGATACAGCTTAGCCCCTCTTGTCTCTATCTCATAATTAAGATGATTTGAATTCTGTGTTGGAGATGTGGAGTTTGTCTGTAGATAGAATGTTCTTCAGCCTTGGGCATAAAAATCAAAGAAAGTCAAGGTCAAACCCACCTTGCTTTGGGTGTTCTCCATTCAGAGGCTCCCCATGTGGACTGGTCATTTGGGATCCTTTTCTGCTCTGTGGGGAAAAGGCACATTTGGAGCCATGCAGGTCCTTTGCCCCATTCTGCACTGAGAAGTTGAGCCATGTTATGGAAGGCTTCTCTAAGGGAATTGGCTCAGGAGCAGTCCATCAGCCTCCTTTTTCTGCTAGATTACAATCTTTGCTACCCAAAGTCCTCCTCACTCTTTTTCATACTCCAGCTGCCGCTGGTTGGATACTTGCAGCATTTTCCATGACCATTGCAGTCGTGTTCTGCTGTTGTTGCTGATTTTCAGAGGAAAATGTAGAATTTCTTTTGACTTCTATGTTGTTTCCTGGTACATAAAATACTAATGATAATAATTTGCACTGTGATTCTTTTGGCTGATGGAGGCCATCATCAAATTCTTTACCATACTAAGAAATGTTTCATGGCATTCAAAGGCACAGTAACAAAAAAGTCAGAATGAGCAAGTGACTTCAGCTGAGATGGAGGGGGACACACCCTGGCAGTTTACAGTCCTTACACATTTTTATTTTTTTTGTAGTGTAGATCTACAGTTGTATTATTCATATAAACTTATGATGCTTTTTGGATATGTCCAGGAAGGTTCAGACAGTGTGTGCAACTCTTTCCCATTTATTTTACATTTAAAATTCTCGAGGCACAAAGATTTTCTTCCTTCTCAACAGAAATACTTTGTTGCTCATAAAGATTTAATGCAGAAAGGACTGTTCTCTCAAAACCTATAATATATGCTCTTATTTGCTGCAGAAAAAATTAGCATTTTGCAACCTTCCAACAGCTTTGATTCAAGCCACAAAAGAGCTGCTGCCCTTTCATGGGTACAAATTCCTTGGGAATTTCTCTCTTTTCTCTAACAATTATTTCTTATAAGACAATGCTTTTAAGAAAAAAATACCCTTTTATTTGTTAGGTTTAAGCTAAAAAAAAAGGAGAGATCAGGCTTAATTAAGGTTTTATGCCATTCCTTGGTTTCCTTATCCCAGTTTAAGAGAGGGGAAATAAAGCTCACTTGGAAACGTTTTGTGCATGGCCATGAGTAATGGTTGATCTCATACAATTTCCGAACTTTATTAAATCTCTGGTAATTTAAAGATAGTTTTACCTTTCACCTAGAGACTCATCTCCATAACCATATAGGAGGGATCCATTTAATATTACAAATAAATAGATTTTCTGCCATTCCAAGATTTAAATGCAATTGATATTTTGTTTACTTTCTACCTCTCACCTAATCTAACCTTCTCCACTTCTCATCCTTTTTTTTTTCCAAACTGGTAAGCTTTGAGGGTGTAATTTATACAAAAAATTCTGTGCTATTAAAGAACCCAAGGTAGTGTATTGTACCAAAATAAAATTCCCAGCATGTGAAGTCCTTAAAATTAGCATTGATTTGAAGTCATTTTCAGATGTATTAGATCAAATTCTCATCCCTTGGAGCCTGTTGACAAGGATTACAATAATATTTTTCCATCCTGGTCCCCAACAGAAAAAAGTAAATCAAAATGAAACACTTAATTAGTCTGAAACATATTTTCCTATTAACTGGATAGTTGCAGCAATAACTCACTGGTGCTTTGGAGTTAACATGGTTTTCCCCTTCCTCAGTGTTGTCCTTAGTGGGAAATGCATAACTCCTGCAATAAATCAACGGGCACAGCTACTGCTGATCTGATCTCATTTCAGCAGGCTGCCTTGCCCTCCAGAGATGCTCTCCAGGAGGTTTTCTTGGCTTGAGCCCTCACATTTGTTTAACCCACATGTTATTTTCCCAAAGGAGCATCTCAACAGTTTTGAATCCCCCTCCCAGCATATGGGGACAGTACAACCACAAACTCCAGAGCAGCAAAAGAGGAATTTCCACCACCCAGCATTTGTCATGCAGTGTAAGTGGGCTGTTGTGTCAAGGCCAATGGGAATCTCTGAAGGAAGACTGGTTGTTCCTTCCCAGCTGGTATCTTTGCTGTAAACCTGCCCTCTCGCAGTGGGGAGCCGTTACCCCTTGTCCTGTCCCTCCAGGCCCTTGTCCAAAGTCCCTCTCCAGCCCTTTTGGAGCTCCTTTAGGCTCTGGCAGGGGCTCTGAGGTCTCCCTGAAACCTTCTCTTCTCCAGGCTGAACAATTCCTGTCTCAGGAACAGAGGAGCTCCAGCCCTCAGAGTATCTCTGTGACTTCCTCTAGCCCTGACCCAATAGGTCCATGATGTTGTGGCCAGGTGGGGATCAGTCTTTTCTCCCATGTAACAAACAACAGGACAAGAGGAAAGAGCCTCAAGTTGTGCCAAGGCTTGGGTTGGATATTGGGGAAAATTCCTTCTTGGAAAGGGCTTTTCAGCCCTAGCACAATTTGCCCAGAGTCCTGGTGGAGTCCCCATCCCTGGATGGATTTAAAAGCCACATGGATGAGGCATTTGGGGACATGGGTTGATGGTGGGTTTAGCAGTGCTGGGGGAACAGTTGGATTTGATGATCTCACAGGGCTTTTCCAACCCAAATAATTCTGTGATTTTATAGCCTATGATTGTCAGAGCAATTTCCCACTTGCATTTCTGATTGCATACAAGTGGAGATGGTGTTCCTCACGGTGGAGTCCCTGGACACTCATATTAAAAATCTTTCCTGTAAACATTTGGGAGAAGTTGTATTTCCAAACGTGGTTGGTTTGAAATACTAATTCTTACACTTGGGGGGCAATACAGTAAAAACAGTGCAAATTGGTCTCTCAGTGACTAGGAGCTCTTTGGAGTTTCAGGGTTGGTTTTCATAATAATTAATATCCAGGGACAAACACAATCGAGGCTTGCACAGCTAGGGCTGGAGCGTGCTGGAGCCTCAGGCAGCCTGAGCATCAGATGGCCTGGGTCCTAGGGAGCCTGCAGTGAGACTTGTAATGAGATTAAATCCTTTCAACTCTATTTTATTTTTCAGCTCTGCCCCATGAAGGATCTCCAGGGGACTTGGGCTGTAGAGAAAGGTCACACTTCAGGCTGCTTTACAGATGTGGAGCATCATCCTAGAGCCATTTTTTTTTGTCCAGCTGTAAGTAAACTCATGAACACCACTGTGTTCTATGGATGTCCCAGGGAACATCAAGGGTTTTCAATCTCCTAATTATGACTTGATGGGAAATACTTTCATTTTCACATAGATCCTGAAGTTAAAGAGAAAAGATTCAGTGAAGCATTAATTTATGTTAAAAAATTCTTACATTGAGGCTATCAGAATTAACTTTTACTCTCTTTATTTAGTTTTTTAATAAAATTAAAATAACATGTCTGCATGTCTTTTTTTTAACTATTCATAGAACCACAGAATCACAAAAACATGGAATCACAGACTGGTATGGGTTAGAAGGGGCTGTTAAATGTCATCTAGTCCAACCTGCTGCCATAAGCAGGGACATCTTCCACTAGACTGGGTTGCTCAGAGCCCTGTTCGCTTCAGTAGATTCCTTTACTGGTTTAGAGCATCCCCTTCTCCAGCCTTGGGGAGAGGGGGTGGGGGTTCAGATTCCCCAATTTGTACATTTGGGGAGTTCAAATGTCAGCTCTGCATTCACCTTATCTTTTTCCCCTTCACCCTGCTCCTTACTAGAGCTGGGCACGATCCCATATAGGACCCAACAAATGCCTCAGGAATAATGATCCCAGCTTGCCCCAGTTAAAAAATTTACTTACCCTACCATTGATTTGGAATTTCAAAAGTTCTGGATAGGAAAATACTAATTTCTTTTTATTGATATAAAACACTTGGTATTACTCTTCAGCTCCCCAGGCTCCCCACTCTTCAGTTTTACCAAACGTGCACAATCAGTTCTTAACTCAGAACTGGCCGTTTAGTTTTTTATTTTGCTTAGCAAAAGATTTTCAGTAAAGTCATTATTTTTAATTTTCGCACTTTTCCCAGAGATATGCATAGAAATAAAACTAATGTGGAAGCCCAGGGCTCTCTGGTGAGCTGCTGGGCTGCAGGATACAGGATGTTCACGTCTTCAGGCATTCCAGCTCTGGGCCTTCACAGGCTCCCGACGGGCATGGAGGAGTCTCCTCCTTCTGTGCTCTAACACTGCCACCCCCTGGCACATCGACACTTCCAGGGATGGGGCAGCCACAGCTTCTCTGGGCAACCCTCACAGGGGAGAATTTCTTCCCAATATTTAATGTAAATCAGAGAATCACAGCATGATTAGAGTTGGGAAGGGCTTTTAAAGCTCATCTCATTCTGAGACCTCTGCCATGAGCAGGAACACTTTCAATAGACAGGGACACCTTCCACTCGACCAAAGTGCTTCAAGTTTTGTGCAAATGGCCTTGAATATTCCCAGGGATGAGGTATCTACTACCTCTCTGGGCAACTTAAATTCCCAAATTTTGTACTGTGACTCCAGTTGCATCTAATGAAGCCACCAGTGTGTGCATCAAAACCTGTGTTTTTAAGGGCTTTAACGTGTATTTTACTTCTCATTATCCTGCTCTGCTTTTGTTACCAATAAATTCATGTTATATCTCAAAGTTGAACCTGTTTTGCCCTTGATGGTATTTAGTGAGTGATCTCTCCTACTCCTCATTTCAATTTACAGAGCCTTCATTAAATTTTCTCTCCACTATTCAGCTGCAGCAGGGAAGTGAGTGAGTGGCTTTTTTTGAGTTCCTGGCATATGGCCAGTGTCAACCCATGACATGTGGAATATTGCTCTGGCCAGTTTGGGTCAGCTGTCCCAGCCATGCTCTCTCCCAGTTCCTTCTGCAGCTCCTCACTGGCACAGCATGGGACAAGGAGAAGTCCTTGATTTAGAGTAAGCACTGCTGAGCAAAAATGTCAGTGTGTTCTCAACCTCATTCCCGTTGTAAATCCAAACCCCAGCTTGTTTTCAGGTACTAGGAAGGAAATTAACTCTATCCCAGCTGAAACCAGGACAATGGAAAATGCTGGCAGCACAGAAAGGCATAGGGTCTTCCAGGAGAGGAGTGGATGGGCTGCACAAATCCTTGACCACCTGAGCATCAGAGAGAAGAGAATATGAGGAGGGTGAACTGGGAGGGATAACACAACGTTGATGGAGAAGCATAGGCTGCTGTGTGTAGGGGAATGGCAAGGAACACAGGCAGAATGAAGGGAGGTAGATGAAGAAGAGCTTCATTCACTGCTCAGCAGGAAAGAAGAACAGACAGAGGAGGATGCAGGGAATGCAGAGGAGTTTGGTAATTTTTTTTTTTTTTTAGCTTTAATCTTCATAAAAATGCAGATAATGAAAGGGGAGATGAGAAAATGGGCCACAACAGGAGAGGTAGGATAAAGGAGAATGTAGATGTATACTATGTATTCAGTGTAGGGTGTCTGGGAGAGATTTGAATTTGTTGGAGAGAACAGGAAGAGGAACAAGCCCAGCCAGAATAAGAGAGTTTATCAACCCATCTTCAGGGTGATATTGAATAACTGTTCACTGGATGCTTTTGTGTTTGAGACCATTTGTGCCACAGGAGATGATCTCAGGAGGTTTTTGGCTTGCATGTTTGGGTGTCCCTGTCAGATGAAAATCCAGAGCCCTAACAGAGCTATTGCTAAAACCCAGACAGAAGAGAGATCCTAGAGGTGTGCATGTATAGCAATCACTGCATTGCTGTGATTGGTGTATGAACTCTGGCTGCTTGGGCCTGTGCCACATCCCCAGCCTCAGGGCCTCCACACTCCCTCCAAGGACCAAATCTCCACTGGCTCCTGAAGAGGATGATAACCTGGAGGCCAAGTTTTGGGGCATCTTGCAGGAGTTTGCTGAGGGCTGTTCTGAAACAGGGGACTGGGTTAAATCACAGTGCTGAAACTGTGGGCAGTTACCTTCAGGAGCCAGCTCCATGCACACAGGATTTCAGATGGCGTCATGGAAGGGGTAATTTTTCAAGGCTAAGGAAGTGCAACTACAGAATGAAAATCTACAGTTATTCCCTTAGTGGAGCCAAAATAGAGCATCATTCCCCACTGCAGCCCACAGCATCAGCCAGGAAGACTTTCCTCATCCTTAGACCTCTTGTTTCCAAGTCAGTCCCAGAGAGAAGTTGGGAGATTGGGCTCAGTCCAGTGATTAGGCAGGTCTTGTGAAAATGAGGGGCTGCAGGGCCTGGCAAGAGTGCTCAAGGTGGCCAGACTGTATGTGTGAACTGATGTGAGCTGGTCATGGCAGGTACCTTGAATGGTGCATGGGGAGAAGCAGGAGCTTCCCTGAGTTCATTCAGTCAAAGCAGATACAGGCCAAGGACTAATTCTGACATATGATATCCTCATAGGCCTGATGGCCAAATGAAGGCCACAATACAATGTTTGAAATTCCAGTTGGTCTTCAGTATTTATTAAGGATTAAAGCTTTTTTGGCTATTGTTCAGATTTGCCAAGCTGCAGATGTTCTGCAATTTTCAAGTGGAAAATGGTCTGGTCTTCACAGTTTGTTTGCCAGACACCTCAGCTGCCTGCCCTCTGGGCCATCACAATCACTGATTCCAAAGCAACCCTGTAGACAGTTTGCTGAGATCCAACCTCCACATCTGATTTCCTCCTTTATTTGTTTTTTTTTTGTTCAAAAGCTTGAACTGAAATAACATTTTTTCAAAATCTTGAAATGCTTCAGGAAACCAACTAAATTTTCTCCACTCCAGTCAGAAAACCGTGGGCAGGAAGAGAAGGCAGCAAACTGACTCTGGGGGCTGAAGCTCCAGCCTTGAGGCCTTCACTCACCAGGAGCAATATCTGAGCATTGCAGAATAATATCTGATTGCAGATGTACTGAAATTAACATCTTTAATAACCATGCTTTATTGAAGATTTCTTGTGCTGTAGTACCAGATGATTTAAACCATGGACTATGAGTCTGGTGCTGTAAATCATAGAATCACAGAATATCCTCAGTTGGAAGTGACCCACTCAAGTCCAATTCCCAGCCCTGCATAGGACACCCCAAAAATCCCACCATGTGCCTGAGAGTGTTGTCCAAACAGTCCTTGAGCTCTGGCAATCCTGGGGCCATGACCATTCCCTGGGGAGCCTGTTCAGTGCCTGACCACCCTGAATGAAAGAACTTTTTCCTGATACCCAGACTAAACCTCCTGTGACTCAGCTTCAGGCCATTCCCCTGAGTCCTGTCGCTGGTTACAAGAGGGAGGAGATTGACACCTGTCTCTCTGCTCTCTTCATGACAATGTTGAAGATTGTAATGAGGTTTCTCCTCAGTCTCCTCCAGGCTGAACAGACCAAGAGACCTCAGCCACTCCTCATACAGAGCCTTAAGGCCCTTCACCATCCTCATTGTTATCCTTCAGATGCTCTCTAATGACAATATTTTTTCTATTTCATGGGGCCCAGACCTGCCCCAGCACTCGAGGTGAGGCTGCCCCAGAGCAGAGCAGAGAGGACAATGTCCCCTCCTGCCTGGCTGGCCATGCTGTCCCTGATGCCCCCAGGACATGGATGTCCCTCCTGGCTGCCAGGGCACTGCTGACTCCTGTTCAGCTGGCCATGGACCAGAGCCCCAGGGCCCTTTCTGCAGCTGCTCTCCAGCCCCTCACTCCCCAGCCCATGCATACAGCTCTGTCCCAGCTGCAGAATTTACTTGTACACAGAATCACAGAATGGGCTGGGTTGGAAGGCACCACAGTGGATCATCTGGTCCAGCCTTTCTCCTCAAGCAGGGTCATGTAATCTCAGAATACGTGGCATTGGGTTGTGTCCAGACAATTCTGGAATATCTCAAGTGAGGGAGACTCCATACCCTTTCTGGATGATCTGTTCCAGTGCTTGGTCACTGCACAGGAAAGAAGTTCTTCATGTTCAGGTGGAAATTCCCCTGCATCTATTTCTGCCCGTGGCCCCTTGTCCCATTGCTGGGCCCCACTGAGCAGAGCCTGGTCCCTGCTCTGACCCCTCCCTGCAGGCACTGACAGACGCTGATGAGGTCCCCTGTCAGTCATCTCCTCTTGAGGATGAACAGCCCCAGATCCCTCAGCCTTTCCTCATAAGAGAGAAACTCTGGTCCCCTCATCATCTCTGCAGCCTCTGCTGGACCTGCTGTAGGACCTCTATTTCTCTGCTGTCCACAGGAGCCCAAAACTGGACACAGCACTCCAGAGGTGCCTCACCAGGGCTGAGCGGAGGGGCAGGATCAGCTCCTTCGATCTGCTGTCAGGGCTTTCTCTTCCTAAAGCCCACAGGGATTGCCCCATTGTCCAGTGCACCCAGGCTGGGAAGCACCTGAGGGGAAGGAACCAGCATCAGCTTTCATGCCTGTCATCTCCACTGCACAGTCACAGAATCACAGAATGAACTAGGTTGGAAAAGACCTTTGAGATCATCAAGTCCAGCCTATGGCCAGTGCACCCCAATGCACCCTCTGGCCTCCTTGGCCCCCAGGGCACTGCTGGCTCAGAACATCATGAGGTCCTTCTCCACAGAACTATACTCCCTTGCATGTGAACTCTGCTTCAGTACATTATTGCTTTAAAGAACAAACTTGAAAACTGTTAATGTAGAGTTCTGATTTTAAAGGGAGCTCAGGCTTGGCTCTGAGCATGCATTTTGTGACTTGTGGCCGTTTGCAAAAAGAAGCCTCACAGGAGCACAGCACTCCTTGCCAATCTTTGTTTTGAGCTCGCTGTGAAATCTTGGCACCATGTCCCAAGAGCACTGTATGGAAATAAAGCTTTTGTTTAACCTACTTATGTGGGCTCACCTCCCATTGAAGTGATTGCCTGGTGAAATCTGTAACCCTGGCTGCCTGAACACCATCATCACACAGAAGTGCTGGGGGGAATAACTGCAGGTGATTATCCAAATAAGGTGCCAGAATTTATTCATGGAGAGATGTCATTGAAGATACTCTGATTGACTGCAACACAGCCAGGACAAGAGGGAAATAGGATCCCCTACTCATGGTGGGTTCAAGCCTCGGGTGCTGTTTGTGGGCTGACCCCAGGAACTCCATTTCTCACACAAGGGAGGGAGGGATCAGCCTGAAAACCTTCTCCTCTTCACTCCTGCTGCTTTGTCCTTGGCTGATATTATGAAGACTGCAGACTGTGCACACTGGTGTCTGTGGGTGTGGAGAGGAACAGGAAACATGAGAATAATGCCCTGACCAGGTGAGGTTAGAAGACAAAAATGTTTTCATTTCATTAGGATCAACCTGCCTTGGTTGCCCACCCAGGGACTGTTGTCCACATGTGCCCAGCCAGCAGAGAATGGGCGGGAGGAAAGAAAATGAGTGAAGAATCTCTCCAGACAGAAAATCCTCCAGCTGTAATGAGACAGGAGGTTTCACATCCTGAGAGGTCTCCAGCAGATCATTCCCCATATCTGGAACAACAGGAGGCCCTAAGCAATGAGAGGAACAAGCCTTGCATGTTGCTTCTGTGGACTTGGAAAAGGAAAGGCACAGATGGATGCTCCTCAGAAAGCACTGGAGATGCATTTGTGATTAAATGGCATCTGCTTGATACCTTTCCCTGGCCAGCTAATAAACTGCCTTCCCCTTCCAAACACCCAAACTCCATGTTTGGAATATCTGTGGCCCCAGATGTGCCCCAAGGTTCTTTAGGGTGGTGCTTGTTGGGCTAGGGACCAACTGCCCATATTTTATGGACAGTTTTATGAAAAATCCTTTTGTTAGGATTTTTTCTCCTGAGAAGCTGAGATGCCTCAGAAACGAAATGTAAACAATGATTATCTGCTGCTGTGGAATGCAACAGGTGCATCTTTGGTCTCGTGGTTGTTTTTGATTAATGGCCAATCACAGTCTGGCTGTCTCAGACTCTCTGGT
>JAHXMQ010012338.1:9005259-9065258 GCA_020466415.1 Ammodramus savannarum pratensis | reverse complement strand
GAAACATGGAGTCAAGATTCTCATCTCTTCCCTTGTCCTGGACTCCTGTGATCGCCACCACAGTCACCACAGAAAAGGCAAAAAAATACTGCCCTGTCACTGGACAATGTACAATAAATAGTGGGTTTGGACAATATGGAATCATAGATTAGAATCACAGAATACCCTGAGTTGGAAGGCACCCACATGGATCATCAAGTCCTTCTCCTAGCCCTGCACAGGACCATCCCAAGAGCTCCACCATGAGCCTGAGAGTGCTGTCCAAACACTCCTCCAACTCTGGCGGGGTTCCTGTTGTGCCTATGTCCCTGGGGAGCTTGGGACTTTGGACATAATCTCCTAAGGCTATGGAAGTCCAGAGACATAGTGTGCTGCTCCCTGTACATGGCTTCAAAACAAAATCCTGAGTAAATATGTAGTCAGAATGATAATAAATGCACTGAGTGGTGAATCAATGTGTTGTTGAAAAGTTACTCTTGTTCACTTCCCTCTGGATGTAGAAAAGGCCCATCAATATGAACTGTAATCACTGTAATAGGTCATCTGAAGAGAAAAGGCTGAACACCTTGTTTGGGCAATACCTCTGATATTTATGTAAGTGACAGGAGATGCAGTGTTGAACACATTTACCCTCAGTACCTCACACCCAGTGCTGGACACATTTCTAGGAGGTGTGACAAGCTACATGGCTGCTCTCTGCAGCTACAAGGGGAAATGAGTTTAAAATTACTTGGAAATAAACTGCACCAAAGGTGAAAGAATATATCTTCTCCAAACCTTCCCCTTGTGTGCCCCTCTGCTATCCCATACTGGCATTGTGTAGGAAAAGGCATGTCCATGCTCTGGCAGTTGTTTTTATGCTGCCCTGTATTTGCCATAACAATTGGTCCAAGAAAAACATTTTGCTCTTGATTTTGTACAGCTCACTCAGTTCCAGCAGAGCTTATAGAGAGGAAGGGAACACATGGAGGCCTCCCTAGTCTCTCCAAGCTGGAAAAAAAAAAATCATTATAGTCTTATTATTTTCATGCTGAAATATTTTATCTGAACTAAATTGTAACCAACCACAGGAAAATCTTCAGCATTAAAAAGAGCAGTTACCACCAATGGGACAATTAACTACTGCTCACTTCTGTAACATCAAACACAAGGTACAAATCTGACTAAAGTGTTTTCTGCTGTATATGTCACTGCACACATATATATATGTACATATACATCCATATGTGTCTATAGAAATGGATATGCATGCATACACCTAATCAGCACTCATTCACCACGAGAGGGCAGGCAAAGAATATGAAAATCAGTTGTCCTGTGTGTTCCCTGCAAATGCCAATGAGCAAATAATTCAGTGGCCAGAAAATATCACCACTGTTGTCTTTAATCATCTCCAATGACTTTCTTATTACAGAATCATAGAATAGTTTGGTTTGAAAGGCACCAAAGTCATCTAGTTAACTCCCCCTGAAATAAGCAGGGACATCTTCAACTAGAATAGGCTGCTCAGAGCCCTGTCCAGCCTGGCCTTGAACACTTCCAGGGATGTGACAACCACAGCTTCTCTGGGCAACCTGTGCCACTGCCTCACACCCTTCATCAAAAATGTTTCCTTAATATCTAAACAAAATCATCCATCTCTTAACTTAAACCCATCACCCCTTGTTCTCGTGCAACAGGCCCTTCTAAAAAAATTTTATCCTGAATCTCAATCCTTACAACAACCTCCTAGGGTACAATTTGATGGCTATTTTTTGTTTTGTTTTTTTTTTTTTTTACTTGCTTAGAAGGTCTCTGCATTTTTCAAGGATGAAATGGTCTAAGATAAGAGTAATGGGTTAATACCAAGAAATGTCACAAGTGAAAGATGAGAAACTTCCTCAGTGCTGTGGCTAAAACCTCTTTCCTGGTTGGAATGGGTGTTGGCATGTGTGTGTGGAGAAAGGGAGAGGTCAGTAGGAGCTGTACATCTACTCACTTTTCATTAGGCATAAGTGGATATTCACTTATGTGTGGTAAAAGGACTGGTCCCTTATCAAGAATGTCTTACCTGAGAACTGAAATGACTGAGATCCAAACCTAGCATGGATAGGTTTGTCCATTCTCAGAGTCCTGAGTCCTGGGAACAGCTGGTTCCATCCATTAAGCTGTGAAATGTGCTATGAGCAAGAGGGACCTTTTGAAACTGTCTGATGAGAAAAGAAGAGCTTCTCTTCTTTTCACTCATGATATGGAGAGAATAAAAATACAGTAATCTTGATGCCAGAGAGCAAATCCAAAGAAGCACACCCCTTCATCCAGGAGAAATATGGCATGGACAGACCTTCCAGATGGGCCATGAGACCTGTAAGGATCACACAGTGCCTTTGACCTGAGGAAGAAAAGGAGTGTACAATCTAACCCCAGAAGCTGCATCCCAATTTCTTAACAAAGATCTTTACATTTTTATGTGAGGACTTGCTTTAGAGGGGTACTGAGGCTCTTCATGGAGGAATCCTTCAGGGCTTTGCTTAGTGGGATAACAGATGTCAGACCCTCAAAGCAACAACAGAATGGCAGAATCACCTATAACATTTGTAACACATCCAGAGATACCATCATCAACTGGCTTCTCTCAAGGAAACCTGGAAGTTATCTTAAGGAATTGATCCTGGGCTGAAAATCTGGGATTTACACCAGCAAGAGGTACACCCACAATCAGCAAAAAAAATCCCCAAATTCTCTGTTTCCTGACTACAAGAGGGAATAATTTCCCTTAATTTTGAATCTGTGTCTGTGTTAGTCATTCACCACTCCCTTGTTCACAGGAGAAAGTTGGAGCTCCTTGTGGGTGATAAATCTGCTGGAGAATGAGATGAATCATGAGCAAGAAGAGCTTCTATTTCCCTCCATGAGCTGTGGAGGTTATCAGAACCAGTGTCCTTTGATAGATCCTAACCTTGTACATGTCCGTATTTGATCAGAGATATCACATCTTTTTCACCTATGACATCATTCTGGGGTTACAATTTTCTATGAGAAAAAGGAGACCAGGAGTTTACTCAGCTCTTCAAACTTGCTGCCATCACTTCTACCTGTCAGGGAGCTGGTGATACATATTTGAGCATAATTTGAGCATAATCTATGCTTCTGTGTTGCCCATATTTCACCTTTCCAGTGCACTAAACTTCCTAGTGGAAAAGTTGCCTGTGCCCTGCCTCTGGAGTTTGTGCTGAGTGCATCCCACCTCTGAAATCAAGATGTTCAGCAGCAAATTAGGTTTCAATGTTTGGAAAAACCAAATCGATAAGCAGGATTGTTTCCTTCAGTTTGTTGCCCTATGTCTGCTTTCCCAGTCCACTGAACTAACTCCAACATTCCCCTATGTCTCCCAGTGTATCCCCAGCTTCATTCTTTGGTCCAAGTGGGTTGCTATGGTGCCTTAGGATTTTGGCCTTTATATTTTTCAAATCCTGTACTGCATTAGTGCATAACTCTAAACTCCATATAAAGTGTTAGTTAACTGTCTTCACATTTTGGTCAGACAAAACCATCCCTCTAGGCCTGAAATTCAAGGACAGCTTACAGCCTCAGGCCCCAAAAAGTATAAACAAAATTGAGTTAGGGAGGGAAGCAAACTCAGGGAATATGACTTGTTTACCTGAAGCTGCAATTGGGAGATTAACCTCTGATATGTAAATGGACCCAACTTATAATTGTGTGAAAAACTTGTGACCCTCGTCCAACTTGGGTGTAGCCTCTCTCAGAGGCTTTCCCCTACCAAAGGTGTACCTATTTACACCCAAATATTTAATAAATACCTACTTTTCATTCTCCTAATCATGTCTAGCCTCTGTTCTAGGTAGTTGTTGGAGGTTGGGTTTTTCTGTTCTTTCCCTGTTATTCGTGGAATTTTGTTCCCATGGAGTTGCCAGTAAGCACTGATGGCGGGGACGGGGAACTCCTTGGTTTTTTTTGGGACTTTCTCTGATGGGGGGAAGAGATACCTTGAGAATGCAGGCAGGTGAAAAAGGAGACAGGGTTGGGGGGGATAGATGGATAATGGGATGATTGGCTCTCGCAATTAAGGGATGAATATTGTGTGGATATTGAGAGTAGCTTTATTGATGTATAGTTATGTTATTAGAGTTTGCTGTTTAGATGTCCTCTGTTCTCCCCACAGTTCCCTTCTTCCCCCTCTGTATTGTTGCCATCAGACAGCCTCGGTTATCCAGGACAGGTACAAAGGAGAAGTGTAAAATACAGGGTTGTGCTGGGGGCCGTGGCATGGCAACACCTGACCTCCAATCAAGGTACAAGACAGCAATCTCCAACAATAAACAGCAAAGAAGAGCTGAGTGACAGACTTTGGGAGGGGCCAGGGCTGGCTGATGCACACCCTCACCCCTGGGATATAAAAGGTGAAGCCTCCATCTTGAAGATGCGCCATGTGGTAGGCAGCCATGAGGGAGGCTCCCAGGCCTGCTTCTCCTTTATACAGTCCTTTTGATATAATTTTTATTAAGGTTTTAATAAACCCTTTAAAGCTTTGAAAAGTGAGCGGTTGTTTCTGTGAAAAATGTGTATTTTATGATTGGCTTCTTGCAAATATTAAAATGAATATTATATGTGTTATGTTAGAAAATTATACTGTATTAATTTTCTTAAGTAGTGGGTTATATATAGTTTTAGGTTATAATATAATGTTGAAATAGAAACTATGCTATGTAAGATACTTTTTTCCTAAAGAAAGGACTTGCACTGAGGTAGCAGCCACAGGACACCTAAATCTTTCAGAGAAAAAGAATTTATTTCTCTTTATCAGAAGAAAGGAACTTCTTCCTGCCTTGCTCAGCCCTCAAAACGCTGTTAGGATTCAGAGGAAGAAGTTAACACTGACCAGACATTCCTTTGTTTGAATGGAATTTATGCATGTGTATGAGGTGTATGAATATGCAACAGGCTATTGTTTTTAAGGGTTAATCCTCTGTTAATGGGTGTCCTTTTTGGGGCTTATGTTGCCCAGAAAAGATACCCAGACTCTCCATAACTCTTTGTTTTTATTGTCTCATATTGCCCTAAATCATAATTGTCCAAATGTTTATTACTCTAATTATATTACTATTTTTATAACTATTTTATTGCAATTAAACTTTTAAAAATTTAAAAACAAGTGATTGGTGTTTTTCACATTTCTCACTGGGGCAGGGCTCTCTCGCTTTCTGGCATCAGAGAAGCACAGCCAGGCTGTTCCTTACTACAGGGAGAATTCACCAGCACTGCTGGAGCTCAGCCCTGAGACACCTCCCTCTATCTGCCTAGCAGACACCTCTCTTGTAAACCAAGACACACAGTAGCCCCTCCAAGACATCAGCTAGATGGTGCAGATGCTTTTCTCCTCCTGCAGAATGTTCTTCCTGAAGCAGCACACACAGGGACTGGCATGACAGACTGTCTGCACAGCAAGGACCCTGCTCAGGGATCCTTTAAGTCAGGATTTCCATCATTTTCCTTCGTGGAAAAAAAAAAAAAAAAGATGTCATTGGGGGTGGAAGTTATATTATTCAAGAAAAAGCTAACCCACTGCGCAGGATGCAGAGGCGTTTTGGAAATAACACACCTGTAAGCTATTTAAAAAAAAATGACATAGTGATGGAACAAGGGCTTGTTATGGGGAGGATCAAAGGGTTTAAGGAACATGACAAAAATAGAGCATTTCTAAGCAATTTCTTCTCTCCCTAGGATTATGACTGCAAATTTCTTTTCTTTTCAGTACTTGCCCAAAAAAAAGACATAAAAGGAGCAAAATCACACTCTCAACCAACGGTGGTGAAATCCTTTTCTGCATGATCTGTGTCATCATCAGTTTCAAGGCCTTGTACACAGAATGCCAGTAATCCTTTCACTAGCTTCCCTACAGTAAGATATCACATAGCCAAAATAAAGAGGTGGAAAGGAGGGGCAACAAAAAGGGAAAATTGATTATTTCAATGGTGTTTGATAGTTTAAACTGATTGTCATAAGGTATTAATCAATAGCAGGGACTGAAGATGCTAGATATGAATGACATTCATTCCCCCACCCAAAAGGAAACCAAGAGAAGGAAGAATGGATGACATTTCACATTTTAAATGGAGCAGGAGGTTTAGAGTGAAATGTGATCTTTAACCCCATTAGCACAGACAACAGGAAACTGTTCTGCTGCTTGATTGGCACCACCTGATTCATAGATCCCCCTGCTATTGCAGTGGTAGAGTTACGAGAAATATTTGCAATAGAAACCACATCAGTCTCAATGGTGTGCAATTCAAGATAAACTAGATTTGTGCCATGGAGCACAGTTTCCCAAACCTGCTGATTAAGCTTTGGGATGTTCAAACACAGGCAAGAAGATATCCCTGGAGATAGTAGTGGGCAGAAAAAGTGGTGGGCATAGAGTAGTGGACAGAAACACCTGAAATCTGGGTTGGATGCAAGATGTTTCCAACCATAGGAGCTGTCAGGCAAGTGCAAGCGAGGCAGGAGCTCTCTGTCCTTATTGCCATCTTGAGACATCCACCTGGCAACTCTGCTTGCAAGCCATATGTCAAAGTCTTGCTGGGCAGTGGTGTATGTCAGAGGTCCACAGAGGATGGAAAATAAAACCAGAGGGCCCTGGAGACCCTGGAATTTTGTCCCCTCATGCAAATTCCATTTGCCCCATTTCAACCCTCCAAAAATTATGAGACTTTGAAACTCCCGTGATGTGGGTTTACTTGTCTGGAAGTTTTGCCCATAATTTTTCCTCTCCCTTTTCCTTTACTGCCTCACTGCTGCATGCCCCAGCAACCCTCACATCTGGGGAGATGCTTCCATCACAACTTATTTGTATTATCTTCTGTGGTCACTCAGTCTGCAGAAGACCCTTATCACCAAAGCCACGTCATCTTTATCCTGCAGTAGTACCCTCTTATACCAGGAGTTTCCACAATATTTGCCACTCCAAGTGATGTACAACATTCCAAAGCACTCCACAAATGTCTTGACCACTGTGAACTTTGCATTCTTGCTCAATTTTTTTGTCATTGCCTGCCAGCGCATCAAGCAGTGCCTGGAGACCCTGTCACCCAAGAGTGACAAGGTGAGCCAGGACCATGCTCAGGATTGTGCTCATCCTTCCAGTCACTGATCCATAATGTGGGTGCAGCTGACTGCTTCACAGCTGGTCACATCTGGCTGAAGAAGGGTGAAGTGTCCCAGGCGAACTGGACATGTGTCTTTTACCCTGCTTTTGGGATGAATTTCACAGCTATTTGGGTCATCGGTAGCTGATTTGGAGCTAGTTAATGTGTGCTTCTTTTGCAGCTGTTCCTGAAGCTGTCTGCATCTTGCAATGCCAATGTCCTCATGGCCCAAGGTGAGGTGGACCTGAGGAAGATTTTGGCTGGGACCACAGGGGATTGAGCCAAGCCTAGTCCAGGGAGATGCAGCTTATTCTTCGAGTTCAGCTGAAGACACAGTACCTGATAGCTGAAGGCACCATATGATGAGACTGATATGGGACAGGAATCACACCTGACCTGGACAACTTCCCTTTTCTGCTCACCACCAGCATCAGCACCAAGACAAGCCAAAATCCCAGCATGTGAAACATCATCATATTCCCAGCATCAAACTTCCCTCAACACTGAAAGAATAGAAAATGGGGCCAGAGCAAAGCTCTTGGACCTCTTGTTCCTCGTGTTTGTTTTTTTTTTAAAGACCAAGCTATAATCGGATCAGGAGGAAATGGAGCATAAATATTAAACTTTGTTTAGTCTTGGGAAATATAATTTATACTTAGAGCTGGGCATCCTGTTGACATGATAGAACCTATTTTAAGTGTGAGGTGTGCACATGGTCAACCTGTAATCTTTTCCAATTGTATAAAAACTGCCAGTTCTTTTCTTCTTGTCTTCTTTACTTTGTCTTATTTTTCTTCTTTTTTCCCCCCGTTTTTAATGTAATTTCTAGAAAGCAACTGGGCTAACATCAGTTCAAGATAATGAAACTTATAGAGGCAGTGATGTCTTGGAGCATCGCAGCAGCAGGAAATTTTGCTTTCTGTTCGTGCATTTCTGCTTGTCTTCGTGCCAGCCCCACCAACCAAGCCTGTTCACCTCTGCTATGGAAGAATGGGAGTCCCATGAGACTTGGAGGGGTGAGGATATGGTGAAGATTGACTTTGTGTGACCAGCACTGGCCTGTGGGCTCTTTGTTTTGAAGTGGCATTTGCCAATTGCCACATCCTGCAGCCCTGGTACAGAAGAGTGTAGGATTTGTGCACAGCAGGTACCAGCAGAAATTATTGTAGGACTGATGCTTCCAAGCAGTTTTGGAGGAAAGATCCTACAAATCTGTGGGGTGTGGTGTCCCTCCTAGAGTGCTCAGGTTCTTCCATGGGGTGTACATCAGTGCTGTCAGATAACCCAGCTCCTCACATCAATCCCATTGAGGGTTAGCTCTCTTCTGGGCACCCTTCCCCACAAAATCAGATTGCTCTTTCCAAGCTGGATGTAGTCCTTGGGTTTTCTTCAGGGCCTGGATCAGGTTGGCTACTTCTGTTCTGCACTGTTCTAGGACAGCTTTGCACACTGTCCCCACCTTACTCAGGGCACTCCAAAAGAAAGTGAAACAACCATCTCAGGGTAGTGGGGTCACCATCCAGAGGTGGATAACTGAGTGTTACACACCTGGACATGTCCAATTTCCACTAGAAAAGGGCGAGGTTTGTGTGGATTAGGCCAGGGATCAATCTTTAGTGAGAGAGACATAACTGGAAAAGCCATCTGCACTTAGGTGTCATTGGGAATAAACCACAGGCTGACCCATGTTTCTGCTGCCCACACACCAGAGATGGAGTCTAACAACAGCAGGACCTGTAGGAATTATTCCTGCTGCTTCCATGTAGTCTGAAATTTCATGTTGGGAGACTTCCTATCCTTTCTGTGATGCACTGTTTTGCTATTAGCTGGCCACGCACAATCTGGGAAATACAATTGGCTTTCCACCTCTAAGTAGCAGGTCCACTGTGGTCCTCCAGGCTTGGCTACTGTGACATCAAATTGGCCATCAGGTGGTCCTGCTGTGGTGACAGGAGGGGATACAATATATGCTTGTTCCTTGGTCAATCCATAAGCACAACAGCTTCCAAATAAGCTATTGTGGGCTATTAGGTGAGTTTTGGTCCATAATAATAATAGTACCAACAACAATGCATATACAGCTACATCTGTACATAGGCAATAGTGGAGGGAGTAAAAAAAATTATTGTTTTCTTTGTTACCATGATGTATATGTTGCTATTAAAATGATTAGTCTTATTACAGTCTTATTGCAACAACATGAGCAAAGTGTATTTACTGAGATATTTATCAAACCACATTTTTCACATCCGTAGATGTTTTCATCTCGAATCTCCCAGTATGCTGCAGTTCTGAAGTAACTCTGACTCAGAGGAGCTGGTGTGCTACAGAGAGCAAACCTGTTGCAGAGAAACAAAAACTGGAGCCTGCAAATGTTTAGCAGAATTCATGAACCTGTTTGGCACATGGTGTAAAAGGATGTAGCTTTTAGCTGATTTCAATATGCAGATCTGGGAGAGGGGGACAGAATTGATGCTGGTTGGGAGAAGGGAGCCAGGACTTCATTTTTTTGGATGAAAATTCTTGGCCGTTATTGCATATCTAAAAAAGAAGTTGATAAAGCACATGATGCAGAAGGAAAACCTCTACTCTGAGGGGGATCAGATGTTAAAAAGTTTTTTTAACCTTAACAAAAAATAACAACAAAAGGACTAAATAAAGAAAAATTACAGCACTGGGAGCCCCCATGACTATCAGCCATGTGCTCCCTAAAAAATGGATGCTCTGCGTTTTATATCCTTAGCCCTTCCCAAAGTTTTGTCAGTCAACCCCTTCTCTGCCATGCATTGCTGGAGATTACCTTCTTATATCTCGATTGGAGGTCAGGTGTTGTTACACTGCTCCTCTTGGTAATAAGCCAGCCCTCTCTAAATGTCCTGACTACTGAGGAAGCGGGAGAGGAAAGAGGACTATGGGGGGACATTACAATAACATCACTATACATTTTAACATCTACAAAATATCTCTCTCTTAATTGTGAGAGCCAACTATTGCATTACATGTCTATAACAACACCCAAAGTAAAGGAAGCAAAATTCATCCCACAGCCCTTCTTAGAAGGTATTTACATTATTACCCATTCAGGCATTAAATTGAGTTTATCCTTTCCCCCAAGGCTGTGTTTGGCCATCCCACTGCTGTGCCATGAAGACACAAATGACCTGTTGGGACACCAAACATGATGTGCTCGCCCTACTCCCATATACCCTTTTCCTACACACCCCATCCTGCACAGACTTGAAATGTAAGGCTTGCAGCCAGCAGTGCCCCTGATTTACCCCAACCCCTGAGAATCTCCAGGCTGACAGCCATGGGACAGGTGTGGATGACTTCAGAGACAAGCACGTGTCCCACAGCCTATGGAGGGGATTTTTTGTGGTGTTCACAGACTGTTTCATGTGTCAATATGAGAGGAGCGTAATTACCAGCTGAGAAACTGCAGGAAATAAGCCAAGGCTGAATGAACAAAATGGAGAATAAAGAGAAGAGCAGAGGACACACATATCTTAAAAGCATTACAGATATATGTATTTATGTAGTCTGGGGAGCCTGGAAATATATAAGAACTTATGACTGCAAAGGAATGAATTCAAGGATTAGTCTATGGGGAGTATTTTTTTTTCCCTGTGACTTCAAACTTCTCTCAGCGCTTGCAGAGTTTTAGTCAGCTGGCATGCAACAGAGGTACGACTTCCCCAAGGAAACTCTTCCTTGGCTTGAGCTGGAAAGGCTGCTGGGAGAGCCGGGGGAAAAAAAGGCTGCAAGCAGAGACGGAACCTTCTCCTCCTCCAGCCACAGAGCAGGTATGTGGAGATGTGTGTGAGCCCGGGAGCCTGCTGGAAAGTTGCACTTTCAGCTGTGGGAGAGATGAGGGCTCTGGTGACTTTGAGCTGCAGCCTTTGAAACTAACACAGATGAGGAAGGTACTGTATAAATAAAATGTTCTGTGTTTATGAATAGGCTGGGGAACTGGCTAAGCACGCTGTGTGGATGGCTCTATCCACCCAGTTTTATATTTAATCCATCAGGGACTTGCACTGTGTGAGTTGGATCGTTTATATCAAGGAGGCACCACTTAGTTTATAACAGTACAGTTGTCATACACAGTATTTGTTATTACTCTTTGTGTTTGCAGGAATAGATAATGGGGAGATGTTTGGTTTGTTTTTTTTTTTTTTCTTTACAGGACTTCAGTCTATTTATGGTACTACTGCATTATAGCCTTCTGAACTAGGAGTGCTGCACAGATCAGCACTGTACACTAATTAAATGCCACTCAACCAGCTCTCCAACACTGAATCCTAATATAGCCTTGGGCAAATCACACAGTCCCTGGGTGAAATAGGCAAAATGCTGTTTGGCTGCTCTGCTCTTCCTCCTGTCAGTGCTGTCATTGAGCTCTCCCAGTTGGAGCACGAGGTGTGAGATGGCAGGGTTATTTTGCTGCTCTTAAGATCCTCACATCTTGAATGTCACCTTTGGGTGAACGATAATTTACTGAGATGGTTTTGCTGGATCTGGACTGTTATCATGAGAATGAATGTTTTGGCAATATTTGGAACTAGTAAAGTTTTAGAAAATCATAGTTTACATAAAAATCACAGTAAATTTTCTAAGGCTAAGCCCAGCTGTAATTTAGATAAAAGTATTTTTGATAAAAGACAAATATGCTTCCCTTAAATAGAAGCAATAATTTGGCTTTGTACAGCAGTGATAATTTGGGGTTTTTACTAAGATATATTAATTTATACTTGAAAATAAACATGTTACTCTAAAATGCTGAAATCCTCTAGCTTTCAAGAACAAAAATTTACAACCTGTCATCTCTTTTTCAAGCAGATGGTTACTTCTCAGTGACTGTATCAGTGCCTGACCTTTTACTAGTAAAATGATGGGTGGATTCAAACATGGATATCAGTATTATGTAAATCAAATCTATTAAAATAATTTTCCTCACCTCATTTTGTTTTCTATTGGATTTTATAAAATCAGTACACCTTTTCCAAAATAGTGACCTCACTGTCTTTAAAAAGTCATATTGCTGAATTAAAAGTGTATTTTATAAGCTGGTAAGAAAATATTCTGGTTTGGTTCCTGAATTTGAATTTTGTTCTCCAGGGAGAGTATTTAATGCTTAGATAGTTTAATCTGCAAATGCCAATACATGTCACTTTTTGCTGATGTAAGAGTTTACATTTTCCCATCTCCCTCTGTCCCTTCGCCCATCACTCACAAATTCTCCAGGCTTGTGGGTTTCCTTCAGTTCTTGTTCATTTACATTTTCTTTCCTGAAGACAGTAGGAGGAAAAAGGTTGAATAAAATAGGGAACCTGGCTAAAACCTCAATAATTGGAAATGTTAATTTTTGGTGGGGAAATGCTGTTGGCTGAACATCTGATGAAGATGCTCATGGAGAGAAGGCAGAAATAGAAGAAAGGAAGGCAGCAGTTCCAAAAGACAGGAGAAAAACCTTGTTGGCTTTACAAGAGATGGAGGAGTCTCTATTTTGATCTGTGGACTTGACACCAGCAAGACTAGGGGCTGCATCTGCCTGTGAGATGCCAAGCACAGTGCACATTGCAGGAACAAAATCAACCAGGAGAATCAGCTTCTGGAGATTCTGGAGTTGTAGAGTGTTGGGAGCTGTAGCTGTGCCACCTCAAAATCTGTGGCTCAGAATGGTATTGGGTATTTTTTTTAATAGGGTTAATATTAATGTCATCTCCATCTCCCCTGTGGGACGAATGACCAGGGAGCTATTCCAGCCAAAAAGGAGCAAGACTTGTCCCACTCCTGCGTTTACAGTTCAGACCTACTTTCTAAGGCAGGAACTTGTTTTATGTCCTTCTCTAGAGAGTTTGATTCATAGAGCTTGACACAGGATTCAAACAAAAGCAGTGCCTTAGAAAGCAGCAGCATTATGAATGGACAGACTCCAAAAAGTCTGGAGACTCAAGACACAAAATCGTCAAGACATTTTCTTGTTCCTCTGAAACCCCTGGAGACCTGCAGCAGTTCACAGACTGACTGGTAAGAGCCAGCAGCTGGGATTTGCTTTTCCTTCTTGCTCTGGGCCATGGTGGGGAAAGGGTTTGGAGGAGAGGAGAGTCTGATAAGGTGCCCCTCACTTTGGGTGACAGAGGATGAAATTCAATGTCAGAAACTGAGTAGGAAGTGACTGCTGAGACACCACTGGAAAATAAGGATTTCACAAGGTTTGCAGGTGCAAACCCTTTGTGGTGGGTTTCAGTGCTGGCCAAATGCCAGTGCACTCACTTGAATATACTTACTCATTTCCTGCTGTGAGATAGGATTAGGAGGAAGGCAAAGTAAGCTCAAAAGTTAAAAGGATATAAATAAAACTTTATTAACAGCAACTAAAAAACCCCCAACTATATATAATAAGAATCAGAATAAACTTTTAGAACATTTCTCCTCCCCCTACAACCTTTTCTTTCTCACTCACAACACACAGAAATAATTCAGTCAGTTTATCACTTCTAGAACAGTTTTTCTTCAAAGTTCACTTAGGGAGAGGAGTCCCTCTAGTAAATGTATGGAGACTTTTCTACAAGAAAACAGTTCTCTCGTGGCTTCTAATTTTCACTAATAGCAGCTGACCAGAAAAATTAAATCTGCGATTGCGAAGTCCCTCCCATTTTTCACAGGTTTCCCAACAGTTGTGTTTATGGGCCATGTCAAGTTATGGAATACTATTTTAAGGATGAGCTGTTCAAAAGCAAATTTCTGAGATCATCTTCATCTCTGAGAATAGAGGTCTTTTTCTTCTCTCCCTGGGGGCATAGGGTCTTCATCACTCTTCTCTCTCTCTCTGTTTAAGCTTTTAATTAAATTCACAGCTATTTCAACATTTGCCTGCTTTAACACAGGTTTGAACAATCCATTCCCCTCATAATTCTTCAATGCGTTATAGGGAAAAAAAAGTTTGATGGATAAATTAAATTTTTCTCTATAGCTTTACAAGAGGATTTCAGTCCTAAGATTAAGGCCGAGACAGGGGGGCCAGGCCGGCTGAGTTATGTTATAGACAGGTAATGAGATGATTGGCTCTCACAATTAAAAGATAACTATTGTGTGAATATTAAGAGAGGCTTTAGTGATGTACAGTTATGTTATTGTAGTTTAGATGCCCTCTGCTCTCCCCACAGTTCCTCTCCCCCTGTATTGCTGCCATCAGACAGCTGGGGCTGTCCAGGACAGGTACAAAGAAGCTGCCCAGGTGTCCCTGGCATGGGGCAGTGGGGAATGGAAAAGCTCATGGGTTGCTCAGGGGGTGCAGCATGGCAACTCCTGACCTCCAATCGAGTCACAAGAGAGCAATCTCCACTGATAAATGGCAAAGAAGGGCTGAGTGACAGACTTTGGGAGGGCTGGGCTGGCAGATGCAACCCCCAGGGGTACAAAAGACTGAGCATCCATCTTGAAGATGAACTGGCCATGTGGTGTGCATGAAGAGCACTTCCCAGCACTGCAGGTTTTTCCTTATATAGTCCTTTGCTGTATTTTTATTAAGGTTTAATAAACCTTTTTAAATTTTCAAAGTGAGCAATTGTTTCTCACAGTTACATGCTCTCCGGCCGGAAAAGGCAAGGCTGAATTCCCGAAATTTTCATTTTTAATATGAGAATTTACAGTGCTTTAACAGATTGTCAATTCTCAAAGCTAATTACTGATTGATTTTTTTTTGGTCAGACACAGAGGAAACTGTTGGCAGCTTCTCTTAGAACATCACTTTTGTGATGCAAAACCAGCACACCCTTTGGCATTGCTGGGATGGGACAACCCTTGCTATTTTGTGGGCAAAAATACCTTGATTCTCCAATCTGTGTGATGGAGATGATAATGACTGGGGCTTTGAGCAATGTGGTCTAATGAAATGAGTCCCTGCTCATGGCAGGAGGGTTGGATTATCTACAAGGTCTCTTTCAAATTGAGTCATTCTCTGATTCACTGACCCAGTCTCTGACTGATGCAGGTGACTCTTGCCCTGCAGATGTATCTTACCCATACCATGCTAAAGTTTCAACACCACTTTATAGTGTAAAATGGTGGGTAGCCTAAAGCAAAAAATATTGAAAATTTGGGAAATCAGCCAAATGCTTTGGAGTCTTTGAAACTATTTGCTGCCAGATCCCCTTTGGGAAAGGACAAAGATGGCATGGACAGCACTGATCTTTCCCACTGCAGCTGGTGTCCTCTGAGAGTGTGGTTTTATTGAAGCAAAGCCTGAGCGGTAGAATCAGTGCATGCCCTTCCCTCCTGCTTTGGCATTTGTTTCTGTCCAGGCTCTTCTTTACAGTTCAGCTGGCACAGCTACTTGGTTACTCAATAAAACAGCTTGAGGAGCAGAGCTGGCTTTTTGAAAAGCACAAAATCTCTGCTATTTTTATCCCTGTAAATCCAAACTTCCTAAAGTGCTCTGAACATGCAGGTGTAGAAGCTGCCACCATCCTGGCCACCTGCTGCTCTTAATTAGAGGCATGATATTTGTAGTTAAAATCAGATCAAAATATTCTACTAAAAAAAAAAGTATTTATTTTCCTTGGAGACCTCAAATATTTGAGGTTTGCCTTGCAAGGTGTCTGTGCTTTCCAAGTGCTATTGCACATTGCTGACGAGGCAAGCTCTAAACCCAGAGCATCCAAAAGGCATTTAAATATCTGAATAGCACAGTGATCCCCAGCTTCAACATGAGTTTGCTGCTTACCCCACGGGGTTTGCAGATGGAGATCTTGACTCCAGGGAGCGTGCCAAAGGGATGAAGTGAAAAACAGCACTGCAAAGTGAAGCTCAAGACATGACAAGCTTGAGGAAAGGTGATCAAAACTAACGTGATGAGAGCCCAGTCAAGGGAAACTTTTCTGAGATTGTGAGAATCTCACTGGTGGACAGTTCTCCTGAGAGCTTAACGAGTATTTTTCTATCCATTGCCCTCCTCTATCACCTTGTCATAGTATTTTTATTGCTAGACATGCAACCTGGTCCAGTGAAAAGTGTCCCTGCCCATGGCAGGGGGGCTGGAACTAGATGAACTTTAAGGTCCTTTCCAATCCAAACCATTCTGAGATTCCATAAATCTGTGATTTATACCTCTCATTTCAGAGTGCATTACCAAGCAAACTAAGAGCCCAGCTCTTTGGTGTAGTATTTCAGCCATGGGAAAACTGTGTTGTGGCAGTTCAGGCTTGTGTCTCTGGGAGAAAACAGCAGGGAAATCTGTGTAGAAGTGGGTTTTCCTGAAGCAGGACTTAATTAGCAAAAGGAAATGAGGAAACCTAGAGCTGCTCCAGCTCTAGGGGGCAGCACAAAATAATAAATAACAACTGAACTTGGGCAATTTGAAATCATCTTCTGCATGACAAAAACACCCCTTTCCAATGGGAATTCTTCCCACTCGATCCAGTATATTCAGCACTGTCTACTTACAGCCAAAAATTCATCAGCTCATCTGAAAATACCTTTATGGAGGCCTTTAGCCCTAATTCCTGCTTCATGCCATGAAAATCCATCAAGGATGTTGTAGCCAGCAATGGACCCCCCTCCAGCCAGCAGAATGCAATCACACTCGCATTAGTAGGCTGACTGCAAAAAGAAAGGTTATGTCTTCTAGAATAGGTTTCCAGATTTTGGGGCTTATAATTATCAGCCACGAATTTTAAACATTTAATCTGCAAGCACTGTTTCCTTAAAGATGCAGAGAGGGATTTCGGTGCAGGAGCCTACAGCTCTCCAGGAATGTAGCTTGCAGACACACCCAAAACAAACACACTGTCATGCCCCACGCACACAGCCAAACAATGGCATCACCAATAAGTTACTTTTTCTCTGGAGAAAGCCCACAGCCTGATCCTGACGGTTCCTCTGGCAGAAATCCCCCTGTCTCTCAATGCCTGCCCCAAGGAAGGGCTGCAGGATGTCACACAGTAGCTGACTCCGTCCCGAGCACAGCGGTGGCTGGGACCCAGCACGAGCCCAGAGAGGAGTGGAAAGGAAGACAAGCAACATAATTTAAAGCAGACACTGTCCCAAATAAGGTTGTTTCCCTGAAAATGCCTTCATTCTGAAGTTATGAGTGAAACTCTAGGTGTCCTGAAGGGGTGAACATGAACCAGAAGAATAATTGCATCGATACCAGGACTGAATTGATTTTGAAGAGCTGGACATGCTTTTTAAAGAGAGGATAAGCACTGTTTGGGGATGCAAGAAACCCTTGAAACAAGGTAAAGGTGAAATTGTCGCTCTTTTTACCCCTGAAGGCTCTAACTTAACAGGAAAGAGTCTTGTGTGGAAAAGGATCAGACCCTAGGGAGTGTGGTTTTTGTTCTGTGTGTTCTCTTGTATTTAACTTTCCTTGGCAGAGGAGAGCATCTCCGTTAATTGTCTAAGCAATAACAAAAATTACGTTTGGGGGAAATCTGGAAAGTGCTGCTTTTATTATGCAAACAACATCTGTGAAGTAGTTTCAGGATTAATATTTTGATAGAGATGAAGGCAAACATTGTTCTGAAGTGGAAACTGGGAATGAATTGTTATTATTCCATAGTTTGAAATGTCTGTTGGGACAAATTACTGGTCTTCTCTGCCTTCTCTGTCTTTCCTACTTTTTAAGTGGGCATGCTGACATGGTTAGGGTATGCTTTTTCTAGAATTATTTGACTGACTTATTAATACTCCTTGGGGATGATACTGACTTAAACCACCTGTATTTTTCAGCTGGGGTTGACACTGCGTGATTTTGAAGTGGTGTAATGGAAAGCTGTGGATTTAAATGGGGTTCAGGGCTCAATCCACTGACTTGTGCTGAGGTTTCTGTCACAGCTTCTGGTGGGAGCAAACTGGCACTGATCATGAAGCTGCTTCAACTCTGGGAAACTCTCAAAGCAATAAAAGCCCCTTTGAGTTGTTGCTGCTGCTGCTCCCAAACTGTTTTTGTCAGCTGTGGGTGGAGAGATCCATGCCAACAGGAAGGGTTATTGTTGCTAGACGTCCTCTTGCACACCAAGGGAATGAGGGTCCTGTAACCCTGAGCTTGGCACTGGGAGAGTGTGGGGGGATGCTGAGGCCTGCCCAGAGGGTAGAAAAGAGGGGATGCACTGATGTGTCACGCTAGAGGTTGCTGAGAAGGATCTAAAGGTTGTTCAGAGAAAAACTATGCAGGAAAAGCTCCTCTGCTGGACAGCTGAACTGAAAACTACCCTAGGGAGGGAATCTCCTTAAGCAAGGAGGTTGGGCTGTAGCATGACAGGTCAAGAGGAAGTAGCTTCAGGTTGTGCCAGGGGAGGTTCAGTTTGGATATTAGGGAAAGTTTCTTCACCACAATGGTGAAGCACTGGCACAGGCTGCCCAGGGCAGTGATGGAGACCCATCCCTGTATGGATTTAACAGATGTGCAGATGTGGCCCTTGGGAACATGGGATAGTGATGGCCTTGGCAGTGCTGGGAGAACAGTTCGAGTTGATGTCTCAGAGGGCTTTTCCAAACTAAATGGTTCTGTGAGGACAGGGTCTACCTTGCTTTATGCTGGAAGAGGCCACCACATCCTTGATGAGCTTCAATATGTGACAGCCACCTTAGAAACACCTTGAGTGACAGCTTTCTTGCATATTACAGATTTTCCTTACACAGCAAACAATTACATTTTTTTTTTTTTTTTGGTGTTCAAATACATCAGTTTCCCAGTTGCTTTATAAACCTAAAATTTAGGAAGTTACAAAGTGTGTTAAGACTCTGGATGTGCCAAGTTTATTATTTAAGAGGCAAACAGACCTTTTTTTGCACTGAAAGTGTGGCAAGGGAAGACACTGAAGAGCACATGGGCCACATACTATTCCTCAGGGTGGTGCCCTGTTGTGGCTAATATTCTCAGCTTAATTCATTTTGTCTGAACAGGAAGGATTCCCCTTTGAGGGCTTGGAGAAAAGCCATGTAATCATTGGTGCATTCATCTTCTGTTGCCACCTCAGCACACTAATACTCAAATGATAAAAATAGATTTCTCCTCCTTAAAGGAGGTTCCAACTGCTCTAAGCTTGGGGAATGAAGAACAGAGGGGGACAACAGAATCATTATAGATGGTGATATTGGCAATTCCTCCTTCCATCAGATGATTTCAGCATATGTTGCAAACATTGATTCAGTGGTAGAGAATTAACATCCTTGGTTTGGTTTTAACAGGGAGGAAAACACTCCTGATCCCATCACTGAGACCTGTTCTTTCACCTTGGGGGTTTTCTTGTGAAATGGAAGGAATACACAAACTATACAGAGAGTAGCTGTGTTCTAATCCTACCCAGTTTCTCTTTTCCTAGTACACAGCTCTGTTCTCTGGTTCAGGAGGGTAGAAATGGGCAGATTCCCATCAGGAACTTGTTGGCATTGCTGTTCAGTGACTGTCAGTGCTGTAAGGGGCCATCAGCTGCATCCATCAAAGTGACCAAGCAGAGGGATCTCCATCAGCTGAGAATGATCTGATCTCTTTTGTTTCCAGCTGTTCAATGCTCTGTGTTGGAAGCCACTGAGCAGCCTTTCATTGATACCAGTGGCTTGTGCATGGGATTGGGGTTGCATTTGGAGCTGTTTGAAGCAGGAATGCTTGCCTTTGGCTTTGGTTCTGTTTTTCCCCATTGTCCAGTGACAGGCCTTTCAGAGGTGTTTGCTTCTTTTGCAGTTCTGTGCTCTTTTATGGAGTGGTTTCCTAACAGTTAAACTCTTAAGAATTCTCTATTTCACACAAATCTATTATATTTTATCTGTCTCTTTGTAAGGCTGACAATCTGTCCTTGTCCATGGCAGGACAGATGGCTTTTAAAGGTCCCTTCCAACGCATGCCTAAGAGAGTTCAAGAAGCATTTGGACAACACTCTGGGATACAGGGTGTGACTCTTAGGGATGGTGCTATAAAGGACCAGGGATTTGACCCAATTATTTTTGTGGGTTTCTTCCAGTTTTACATATTTTGTGATTCTGTGGAACATATGGTTCTGTGATCTCCTGTCAAATGTATTTAGAAGTCTGTCCATACCTGGTGTAAAATAAAAAATCTCAGTCCACTCCTGTTCTGGTTTGAAAGCAAAACCGGTGAGAGATTACAAGTCAGAAATACAATTTATTAGGAAAAGAAAAAAAAAATCCAAAATACATGCAATAATACACAAGAAAAACCACTGACAGAGTCAGAATACAACCTGACACGCTGCTAGTTAGGATGGTGGTAGCAGTCCAGGTGAAATAGTCTTGTTGAAGTGGTGATCCTGTAGAAACCATCTGGTAGCTCTTGTCCTCTGGAAACCAATGAGTAAGGGCAGTTTGCTCTGTCCCAAACCCCAGATTATACCCAGGTGGGGATGCTTAGCTCCACCCCCATGGGCGGAGCATCTCCCAATGGGCTGACATCATTCTATGAGTCATGTGGTGGGTCCATTAAACAGAAATGGTTCCTAGAAGGAGTTATCTCTGAGCCATGGGCTCAGAGCTCTTTCAGCAGCTCTTGAGGATGGGAGTAGAATACATCTTGATATTGTAACCTAGGACAATCCTTAAGCTGTTGTCATTAACTCCGCAAGGATACACTTGTAGAAGCTCTTTGATGCACTGGGATAAGAGGCGTAGAAAGTGTTGTGGATGGAAATGACAACTATTCCCACTTCTGGTTCTTACTGAGCAGCACCTATTGGCTTTGCTCAGAATATGGCACCCAAAACTTATACCCTGCTGAAAGCACTGGTGCTGCATCTATGGGTATGTGAAGATAACTCAGTCTTCAGTAGTTTTCTTTCTCCATGATGTCAGACACCCTGCCCAGCTTGAACATCTGGACTTCATTGAGTGTTCTGGATATCATTTAGGCAGCAGCTGAAATCACACTGGGGAAAACCCACTAAATGCCTTGGACCTTCCTTTCAAGTCCTCAGAGATGGCCTAATTTATTGCACTGCTTGTGTCCTTCTGCATGTTAGATGATGACCTGGTGCCAACTTTTGCATGTGTTGACCACTGTGTCCCATAAGAAGTTTAACTGTAATTTTTTTTACCTGCAGAGCCATGAAACTGTACATCGTCTTCTTCCTGGCAGTGGTGAACAAAGAAACCTCTAACTACCAACTACCCAACGGGACATCCTGTGAAATGGTAAGGCTGTCTCTCTGCTTAGGTCCCTTGGGATCCTGAGTGAGGTTGGGACTCCCTTGTTACAGGCACTGCACAAGCAGCTGCAGTCTCTGAGACCCCCAGGACCAGGCTTCCTGAGATGGCAGAGATGGGATTTGCAGGTTTAGGGGATGCTTGGCAGTCTGTCCTCAGGCTGTGTCCTTGTTGTGACAGCACACAAAGGGGAGGGGTGGGCAAAGAAGGGTCATTATCTCAGCTTTTTTCCTAAGGCGGAACTGGTTAAAAGAAATTTGACTTGATTTCCCTAAGATTGTACAGAGTTTCTGTGGATAAGACAGAGAAAGAATTAGTCTTAAAATCAACTTCTTTATATCAGTTGCTCTTTGCACTTTCATTAAAACATCTTCTGTGAAATACTTGTATTCCAGCTCTTGTATTCTACTCTAACAAGTAGACAGACCTCCTCTGCCCTGACACAGCATTTCTGCCAGAGAAGTTGCACCTGACTTCTGCTGGAGCAAAGAGAAATGACAAAGACTCTTGCTCCAGTACAAAATCTGCTCCTTGAATTTTTGCAAACATCTGGTACAATATTAAATGTTATTTGCAACTGAGCTTTCTCCCTTCCCTCTCCAAGTGCTTCTGACTGTACCAGGATGTTTAAAAATACTTGTTTTTTTCCCCCCTTGAACACTGAAGCTGTTCAGCACAAATCTTCAAGAATTTCCAAAATAGGGAAAAAATAATTTGCTAGCTGTACACATCTCCCTTGTGGGACTCATTCCATTCCTGCCCACCCTGCCATAGTGCTGCACTTCCTGAATTCCAGAGAAATGAAGACCTAGTGTATATATAAAAAGATCTTGGGAAGGTGACTGGGTAGCTCAGCTCCTTGGCTGGAGAGGGAACACTGATGTAGCCACTGTAAACAGGACAGCCTGGGCCCCATGTCATAGTCACATGAAGGCTGGATGAGCCACGCAATAATCCAAGCAATTTCATCCCATTTCTTGATGGCTCACAGACCAGGCTGATTGCTGAGAAGTAAACACATGCTTGCTTGCACTACTCCACTGTAACTTGCTTTCATCAAGCCAATGACACAACTAGGCTGGGATAAAATGAGCCCTGACAGAAAACACACTGCAGTCAGGGGCCAGGATGCTCATGTGATGTAAATCAACAGCTCAGTCAGTGTTGCTAATGTCCATGCTGATTGCCTTCCTTCACTGGCATTTGGTGTGCCCCTAAACACACTCAAATAAAGAGGGAGCTGCTGGATTGGCTGCTTAGCTGTCATTGACAGTCCTGCGTTGCATCACAGCCTCACTGCTTTATATGGTACTTTCCCTATGGTGACACCTTTAGAATAGCAAAGGCTCAGAAATGGAAACTTTAATCTTAAATATCACGGAAGAGGCATGAGTCAGAACCTGTGCCACTTTCTGAGTGACCACTGGTGGTTCTGTTGCTGAACTAAACTCTCCTACAAGAGGAAGTAAGCAGTCCCTACCAGACCCCTGACATGGGGGTGAACTGCACTGATTACACCAGTCACAGCCCATCTATCAGTTTGTGAGGCAATAAGGAATAGATCAAATGTCAGGACATTTTTCCTAACTCACATTATTTTCCAAGGATAGGCAAAGCTTCAACTGTATCATATTTTACCTCCCAAAGAAAGATGACTTTGCTAATTCCTGTTAATTGACAGAGGAGGAAATTTCAAATAATTCATAGAAGGGAAGGGATTTTAGAAAATTCTATTTTACCTTGCTTTGAGGTGATGCAAGGACAGATGTATAACCAGATGTCATTGGTCAGCTGATGTGTGGTACCTGGGCAAAATGCCAAGGTTTGATTGTGTAGCTAAGCCTCTCCCTGAGCAGCTCTTCTAAGAATGATCAGGGACACCATACAAGTACAGGTCAGTGCCAAGTGGCTCCAGCACAGATTCTTGGTTCAAATGTTTTTGAATTGATAAAGAAGAACTCAAGAGCAGGCTTGAGTCCAACTCCTTTTTGAAGGGCTCTTACTGAGGTGGCTGACAATTTCCACCCTGTGCTGAGCAGTGAAGGACTGGAGTCAGAAACCAAATGATGCCCAGCTTTTGAACTGTTGGGTAATTTTTTTTTTTGTCAGCATCTTAATGGACCAAGTGGTCCTCACCCTCCAGTACTTCTTGACAATGAAACAAACAAACAAACTGATGGCAGCACTGGCAGAGGTGATGAAGTCAGAACATGAGATTGACAAAAGTCTCTTTTCCAGTCTCAGGTTACCAGCCCATTGGACTAAGGGGTGAGAGGCAAGATAAACCAAACAGATGCTGTTTGCTCCATCCCACAGAGACATGCTTCATCTGTTTTTTCCCTACTGCTGAGGACAATGAAATTCATGCAAGTTTGTGCCTTGAGGGAGAAAATATGGTGCAGAAGAGACAAAATAAGAAATTTAGCGAGGGTCAAAATAGTCAGTGAAAAGGAAGGAGAGTTTAAAAAGAAAAATGAGAGGGAAAATGATATGGGAACAAATGGCAGATAGTGTGAGGTGTAGATTTTATCAGTCCCTTTTATCACTGGGAGGGTTCCATGGATGCAGATTAAAAACCAAATCACACAAGATACATGGTGAACAGTGGCTGACCTCTCCCCCAGCAACTTCAATGAAAAGCAGATTTTTGGCATTGGCAGGAGTTGCATCAGGACTTTGGTGAGATTCCTGCTGCCCAGGGGGAATGGAGGGTGCTCAGCACTTGCTGAGATCTGGTTGAAAGTGTGAGAACAAACCTGGCATCTGCCTTAGGATGCAAAGCATTTTCTGCTTTTTCACTCTGATTTTTGTATCTTCCTGGCTTCTTCCTCTTCCACAAATGAGTAAGAAGAGGTTTCCTGCCCTGCTATTTGTGCCTAGGAAATAAGGCCAACTCTGGGCATAATTTAACTCAAAATGAGGAATTGCACAGTGGCTTTGCAGGAAAGAAAAATTTTCAGGGAGAAGTCAGAAAACTTCCTTTTTTTTTTTTAATTTCTAATTTTTATTTATTTTTTTTTTTTTAATCTGAGGGAGATTTGAGTGAGTTGGAGGGAAAAGAGGAAGGGGTTTAAGTTTTAATAGGCAATTTACTTGGGATCATTGGGAAAAATGTGTCATGGGAGCAACTTGTGTACATCTAGAGCTTGAATGAGCACTTGCACATCTCTGGCACATTCTTGTGTGGTCTCCAGAACTGAGATGATGCAAAAGAGATTCACAAAATGCTGACTAGTTACCCACTTCTGCTAAACAGATCTGCCACTTCTTTCACCTCAAAGTTCATATAAAACAGATGGGATTTAATATCTTTGACTTTTAATATTTGCTTGATTTCTGAAAAGCTTCATGTCATGGAATCTGGATCCTGCTTCTTCATAGAAGTTAAGATTCAACAGATCTTTCTTTCTCTCTCTCCTTCTTTCCTTCTTTCCTTCTTTCCTTCTTTCCTTCTTTCCTTCTTTCCTTCTTTCCTTCCTTCTTTCTCTCTCTCCTTCTTTCCTTCTTTCCTTCTTTCTCTCTCTCTCTCTCTTTCTTTCTCTTTCTCTCTCTCTTTCTCTCTTTCTTTCTTCCTCTCTCTCTTTCTCTCTTTTTCTTTCTTTCCTTTTCTCCCTTCCCTTCCCGGAACTTTCCTTCTCTTTTCCCCAGACACCCAAATACATTAATAACAAGACTTTCCCTCCAGTAAATTAAATGCTGCCTAAGCCTTTCACATTCCATTTCCTCCTGCTGTTGTATGCTCTTCTTAACAACAAAATAGAACTTGATGGTTATGTGAGGATGGTTGTGTTCATGTTTCCAATGTTTCTCATGAACGCACACATAAATTTTGCCCTTCTGCTGGGAATTGGCCTGAAAAGGCCTGACCCTAACTGCACATCCCATCTTTTCCCCTCTCAAGCACTCAATTGACATAATTTATGTTTTCAGTGTTGTATCACAGTGTCTTATGTGGGTGGCTTCATAAGGCATGCTCTCCATGCAAGTAGAAGGGAACTGTTGCCTTAGGAAAAGGGTAAACATGGAAGATAAAAGTGGAATGAGTTTGGAGATTGGTGTCAGAAATGTCTCAGTTGTTGAATGACCCTATTTGATTAAAGCTGCCTTCCTTAACTAAACCATGGCTAAGGGAAGGCATATTTGAACATGTGACTGTGAAGGAGAGACAGGGTTTGTGCTATAGGATCCTTATAGGGTTTTATACCTCCTTGCTCAGGAACCCATGTTGCCAACAGAGTGAAACTCTTCCAAGTACTGCCTACTACTGCAAGTGGAGTCTGCAATACAGTGATGAAAGTGAGAAAATTAAACATCAGCACAAAAATGAGGAAAAGTTGCTTGATTGCAGAGAAACTTGGGACTATTCCTTTTTGTACCTTTCTCCTGGACTGAGTTCAGGAGAACAGTACAGAAAGGAGAACTTTCAGGAGGTATCACATGCAGATTAAACTCTACTATTCAAAGTCAGAAATCTCTTTAAAATGAAATGTTAGCTGCAAAGGAGCTAATTGGGATTGTTGCTCTTGCTGTCTGAATGCTCAGAAAAAGTGATCAATGTTTCAGAAGCAGCATCTGCATCTGCTGTATGTTATTTTTCTTATATTTAACGCAAAGACGTTTTTCATTTGTCGTGTGACATGTCCTTTTCTCTTTTTCTGGCAGGCAAACTCTCAGGCATTTTGCCACAACAAAGACCTCCACCAAATCCCTCATGAACTCTATCCAAATGTAAACAAAATAGATCTGTCGGGAAATCTGATTCAAAGCATTCCTGAAATGTCACCATCATTTTACTCTTCCCTTCAGTGCCTGGATTTAAGCTCTAACCAGATAAGTTTCATCACGCCTGGAGTCTTTGCACAGATGAAGAGTTTGCTGGAAATAAATTTAGCCAACAATCACTTACATGAGCTTGCTCAAAATGGCACAGAGGGGATTGGACTCTTACCCAAGGTGGAAGTACTGGACTTGTCCCACAACAATCTGTATAATGGGATGGCTGAGTATTTCATTAAAGAAGCTCCAGCACTGCAGTATCTTTCCTTGGCAGACAACAGTATTATAATGATTTCACAAAAGATGTTTCAGGGATCTCCCAATCTTGTGGAGATAGATCTTCAGAGCAACATCATCATGGAAATAGAAGAAGGTGCTTTTGAGACTCTAGTGAGCCTGTCCAAACTCAATCTCTCAAAGAATTCAATTACTTGCATCTCTGATTTTAACCTCAGGCAGCTGGAGATACTTGACCTTAGCAGGAACAGCATTGAGACCTTCCACACCACAAAATCAGATGATGAATATAGCTTAAGGTGTTTGGATCTGAGTGAAAACAAACTGTTTCATTTCCCAGTGTTCCCTCAGGTAAATAAGCTGGTAACTCTGAATTTATCAAAGAATTTAATCCAGCTCACTGCTGAATCCCCTCATAATAAAATGGACTATGTGAAAAATGAATGGCTAAATGCTTCTGTCCATCTTCTTGACCAGAAGCAAAGTATAAACAAAAGTTCTCTTTATTTATCACAGCTTGTATATTTAGACTTAAGTTATAATGAAATCAAATCCATTCCAGATGGGTTCTTTGAGTCAATGTTGTCCCTTCACACCCTTAATCTCAGTAAAAACTGTCTTCAGGCATTTGCAGTAAGTTATGACAGTGCACTGATCTCTTTAACTGTCCTTGACTTGAGCTACAACGCTTTGCAGAACCTTCTCCTTGATGCTGGTACATTGTCAAATCTGAAGGAGCTCTATATTCAAAACAACTATCTTCAAACGCTGCAGTTTGACATCTTCTCAAATCTTCCCAGCCTTAGACTGCTTAACCTACAAAGCAATAACATCAGCCTTTGCAGCATGTACTCAGGATTGGCTAAGCAAAGACTTGCTGGAGAGCAAAGTGGTTGTGTGTCGTTTGTCAATTCTCCCACTCTTCAGTACTTGTACCTAGCTGACAACATGCTGAACGTCCTGCCAGCATACAGCTTCTACAAGACTCCTCTGGTTGTCTTGGACCTCTCCATGAACGCTGGACTGAAAATAGAACCTAAAGCATTATCAGGTCTGGAAAAGTCTCTGGAATGTTTGTATTTATATGGTAATAGCCTGGTAGATTTAAATATTGACTTGCCTTGTTTTAGTCACCTTAAACATTTGAACCTCTCTGAAAATCAGCTGAACTGGCTGCCTAAGTGGGGTAGTGACTCTTCACTAGAAGTTCTGGACCTACGGAACAACAGGTTCAGTACATTGCAGAACAGCAATATTTTAGCATTAGAAAATTCACTAAAAAACTTGTATCTCACTGGGAACCCACTCAGCTGCTGTGGAAACATCTGGCTTTCATCCATGATCCAGAACAAAAATGTCCAGATCCCCAACGTGGAGCATTTAACGTGCCAGCACACTCAGAATTTCAGGTACCAGGATGAAATGCACATCAAGAACATTAGACCAGAAGATTGTGAAAAAGAGGATCTGAAGAAAATCAACTTCCTTACTATATTAACACTTGTGTTGGTTTTATCTGTGATCGTCATCGGTGTGGGTTCATTTTTTTGCTTCCGCAGGCAAAACTTTACCCATCAGTTTAAAGCATAGTAACACAAAATGTCTTGAAAACTGAAGAAATCAGGTGCTACACTGACGGTGTGTAGAAATAAAGGGTAAAATTATCATCTTTGATTTTCAGCTGTGGATTTTAAATGCTTTTGAAGTGCCCCTGCATTACACCACCGGTATGGGTTGCAGGGATTTGAAGGAGAATTTGCCATGTTTTGCAGATCCATGGTTTAACTCAAAGAGGAGAAATTTGGCCCTTGTGTGCAATATATATTTAACTGAGTTTAATGTGAAGAAAGTCATCTCTGGGGTGAAGTGTTTAAAAAAAATCCTGGAGGATGAATTTCAACCAGCTAACATTGAACTGAAATGTTTATATTTCTAAGAAAAACTGTTGGAAAATCACTGCATATGGTTGCATTTCAATGCAGAAGAATAGTATATCTATTTTTAAAGGCCATGGCAGGTTAGACTGCAAAAAAGTGTTTTGAAGATACCAGTGTGAAATAATGCATAGGGAACACAGTCCTGGGCCCTTATTCAGATCTGTCTTTCTACTGTCTTTCCCCAAAAAATATATTATTGTCTAGAGGATGTGCTGTGAGAAAAGTTCTGCAGGTCCTCATTCTGTGATGTGTTTAACATGGCTAGCCTGTTGCCTTGCTAAAAGTTGACACTGACAAATGTTATGTCCCATACTCTCACAGAAAATTCACCCTTTTGGAGGGAACATGACAGTAAGTGGAAGCCTGACCTGCTAACAGGGTTTCGTGGCTTGAAAAGGAACTACATCAGGTCTTCTGTTAAAGCCAGGAACTGTCCATTCAGGCACATACACATAGTGGTGAAACTGAAACCTGTCTAGGTAAATAACTCAGAGTCAAATTGCTGCTCCATTTCTGCTTCTTCCAGCTAGTGAATGTCAAAACTACCACACTACAAAATGGTGTATAATTATATTTTTAAAGCGATTGTGTATGAAACTGGCTGGTGGTTTTCATTGTGGAATTTCGTACAATAAAAACAACCTTGAATTTTGTAAAACGCACAAGGCAGTGGATATATTAAAGCACTAGCTTGGAATGCTCCACAGATGAAAAGAAATGTCTTCCTATTTTTCTATGGTATTTGGACTCCATCTTGGACCTTTATCTTCTGGTCCTGAAGCAGAGACAGCTACTTCATATTCTAGAGTACAACCAATGGAGAATAAGGAGATGTACTGGAAATGTAGCCAAGAATTTGGGACAGGTTGCCCAGAAAAGTTGTGTATGCCCCGTCCCTGGATGTATTCAAGGCCAAATTGGATGGGGTTTGGAGCAATCTGGTCTAGCAGAAGATGTCCCTGCCAAGGGCAGGGGATTGGAACAAGATGATCTTTAAGGTCCCTTTCAAACCAAACCATTTTGTGATTTCTGAGATCCTGTGAGTTTGAACAGACCATCAGCAGCAATAGGGCCTGATCTAACATTTGTGGAAGCCAATGGCTCAAGCACTTAATCTCGTAGAAGGCTTGCACAAGCAGCAACCCCAGGGATTAGCTGGAAGCTCAAAAGCAAGCCAAGCTCCAAACTGTGCACTCAGATGCTGATTTGCCACAGACTGAGTTCATGGCTTTTGTGTCAAGCATGGCAAGACTAATTCTCCTGTTGTGAGAGCCAGTGTTAGCTTGGCTGCTGTGACTAGAATCAGTTAATTACCTGATGACAGAGCCAAACTCATTTAATTAACAGTTTTAATACTGCTATTGTTTTACTCTACAAAAAGGAAGTTCTTGTTATTACTAAGGGACTAATTAGACTTCCATAGACTTCCTAGGGAGCAGAATAGTTTTTGGAGGAATAAGTCTCAGAAGTGCAGCATGGCTCATTTGGATTTTTCTGTTAGCAGCATAAGCAACCAAGTAGTGACATGAGCATGCTTCAGCCAATTCTTTTAATCTGGGTGAGAGGAGAATCATGAGGGGAAGAAAATATGAATACATTTACAAAGAGAGGGAAAACAGGAAAAATGGGAGCTCTACAGTACATTATTCAAAATTATTCAAAATAGGGATATGCAGATGACAGCCCCACCTTTTGCCTCCCCTGTGCGTTACTGTGCCTACAAGAAGAGCAAATGACAAAGTACCTGATCCTACATCAAAGGTAGCCATCACTAAGACATTGCACATCTTTCCACCAATCAGCCCCACTGTCCTAGTAGGTTGGTGTCATGGTTTAACAAAGCAGAATATGAACCCCATCCCAGTGGAATCACGACATTGGGCATAATACAGCCTGTAATTTTGCAACCAAAACTGACACCCTCATTCATTGCTTTTTCATAAAGTCCTGGCAAAAAGCTCTGTTGATGCAAAGAGCTCCTTCTGCTAAGCCAAGGGATGTCCTTCTGTGATTCTGGCATCTGTAAGAGAGCATTTGGGATTTATGCAGTCAGTGCGAACTCTGTGTTCTTTAAGTTGCCACATGCAACAAATGGCTTCCTTTCTGCAGCCGTTTGCATGGGACAGGACAATAGAAACACAGAATCCTAAACTGGTTTGGGCTTGAAAGCACCTTGAAGACCATCTAATTTCAACCCCCCTGCCATGAGCGGTGATGCCACTTACGAAACCAGGTTGCTCAGAGCCCCATCCAACCTGGCTTTGAACACTGCCAGGGGTAGGACAGCCGCAGCGTCTCTGGTCAGCCTGTGCCAGGGCCTCAGCAACCTCACAACCAAGAATTTTCTTCTGACACTAATCTAGACCTCCCCTCTTTCAGTTTAAAACCACTGCTCCTTGTCCTATTACTATCTGCCCATATAAGAAGTCAATCTCTCTCCTTCTTAAAAACCCCTTTAGGTACGGGAAGGCAGCAATGAGTCTCCCTGCAGTCTTCTCTTCTCCATGCTGAACAACAATAGATCTCCCTAAAGCATTTCCTACCAGAGTTTGCTGTATTTTCTTCCTGAAACAATCCTCTGTAGTGGGATCAATTAAGTCCTGGAAGCTCTCGAAACACTCCCAGAGAGGGTCCCTATGAGCTCAGCAAGTCATGATTCTCATTGGGCATCCATGGAAAATCAAGTTTCCAGAAACTTGGCTTTTTTCTGCAAAGCCAAGACAAAATAACACCCTCACAGGGTACCAGTCTCTGTCCACAGATTTCTACTGGGACCCTGGTCAGCCCTAAACTAGCCACGATGGGTTAGTACACACAAGGGAATAATTGCCTCCTAATATTTTGGGAACTCAAAGTATTTCCTCGCCATATCTATTCCCCATGTAATTCACTACTCTTTTATTTCTCTGTGGAGAAACAAACGGAAATAAAAGTATCAGTAACCAGGGAAATGGGTTGAAACCAAAATGGGAGGAAGAAGAAACAAAACACATGGAAGAGCTTTCTGAGGAGGATCTGTCAGGCTATACTACATTCTTTTACAAGCAAAGACATTTGGAGGCTAATGCAACATGATATCAAGCAAAATTTGGGCCAATATAAGGGAACAATCCTGCAACACTGCGTCTCTTTTCTCACAAGCTATTTACCATGGTTGTTCTGCTGTGTTGCAGAGCCACAGATTCCCTCCTCTGGTCCACTTCTAGCAGTTGTCATGTCAGACACATATCTGGGAGACAATTTGAGACCTGATTGCAGCCTTTCCATACCTAAAGGGGGCTTGTAAGAAAGAGGAAGAGTGGCTTTTTATGCAGGGGGATAGGACAAGAAAAGGGGAACAGCTTTAAAATAAGAGCAGAGATTTAGATGAGGAAGAAGTTCTTTAATGTGAAGGTGGTAAAACACTGGCACAGCTGTGGATGCCTCATCCATGAAAGTGTTCAAGACCAGGTTGGATGGAGCTTGGAGCAACCTGGTCTAGTGGAAGGTGTCCTTGCCTATGGCAGGGGACTGGAAATGGGGGTTCTTTAAGGTCCCATCTAACCCAAACCATTTGGTGACTTCATGATTTTCCAGTTCACAAGCAGTATACTCTATGAAGAAATATTCTGGAAGGTGACTAGGGAAGAGTATTTACTCTTTACTCTTCATGACTTTCCCAGAAAAGCAAGTGGAGAAGGGAGGCCCTGGTCCTGAAGACCTGCGAAGGAGACACTTCCTTTTTCAGGTAGAAAACCCACCAAAGGGAAGAAGGTTTGGAATGGGCAACTAGGCTGGAGGTATGGCACAAGGAGAAGAGAAGGGGAATAAGAATGGTTAAACTAGGAATCTGTAATCCAAATTACAGAATCACGGAATAGTTAGGTTTACAAGGCACCTCTGGAGATCGTCTAGTCCAACCCCACTGCTACAGCAGGTTCACCCAGAGCATATTGCACAGGGTCGTGTCCATGTGGGTTCTAAAGATTTCCAGGGGAAGAGACTCCACCATCTCTCTGGACAGCCTAGTGTAGTACTCTACCACCCTTACAGTGAAGAATGGGGAAGGAATGGTCTGGATGAAATTAGAGCTAGAAGCAGGAGCTAGGCTTGTTCAGCCTGGAGAAGAGACAGGCTTGAGGAGAAGTCCTTTGCCGTTAGTGAATGGACAACTACAAGGAAAAGCATCAGCTCCTCCCAGGAGTATTCACTGAAGGGACAAGATACAACTCCTGAGAGCTGCAGCCGGGACAGTTCCCATTAAACGTAAGAGAAAAATTCTTCATAATGAGAGAGGTCAGACTCTGGAAAGGCCTTGGAGACTTTCAAAACTCATCAGGGCAAGGCCCTGAGCAACTACTTCTGACACTGCAGTTGGCCCAGCTTCAATCGGGGACCTGGATTGGAGTTCTCCAGAGGCTCCTTCTGTTCGAAATTATTATCCTGATCTCTGGAAAACAAGAATGGGTCATGCACTTAGGCAAAGAATAGAGTAGTAGAGAAACAGAGCCTGTAAGTAACATCTGTTCCCTGCACTGAAGCAGTGGAAGGGATTTGGCAGGAGAAGTGTCCAGAAAGATGGCAAAAGTGGCTGATGGTGTCAGATGTTGACAGAGCTAGTCAGCTCATGGAGATCTGAGGTCACATAATCTTTCCTTTTTTTTCCTGCCCTAGTTTTATAGCTCAAAATTAAAGTTAATATTTCCAACATTTTCCATGAAAAATATGAAGGTGGCAGATGTCTCCTTTGTAATGCCAGAGCTTCAATTTTAATTCAGATATTCCTACTGCTGACAGCATATACAATTAAAAGAAAAATCATTGCTACATCCAGTTTGCTTTTATTGTATTTGTTCTAGAGAAGATAAGGAAATATTTCAATCAGCTAATGCTAAATAACATCCCTCCCAGTTATCACTAAATCAAGCAGAGAAAATAAATCAAAATAAAATAGGCATAAAATATTAGGCTGTTGAAATTATACTAATCTTTTAATGTTTTAAAATATCAATTAGTGCTGGGACACAATAAAATAAAATAATGGTAGTTACCTTTCAAAATTCCAGAAGAGACCTATGAGGTAAGGTTTTCATTAGAAAATGTTTTATGTTGTAGAAATTCCTTCCATCATGAGTACCTACATTATAATTCATATTTTTAAAATAATATTTACAAGCTTTATGTCTTCACTGCCTTTCACTTTAAAATGTTACCAAAAAATCTGACAAAAAGCATAGATTGAAGAGTTTCAAACCCTCATTTTCACTGATGGTTTCCTCTTGGAAAACACTTCATACCAGACTTTAGCATAAGTTGCTTGCCTCACATATGTGATTCAAGACCCCATGTTTTCTTTAATGTGTCCCTGTGTTACACCACAGGCATCAGGCAAGTAACTGAATTGTTAAAATGGACCCATCATCCCTAAATCAAGCTCCTTTCCTGTTTGGAAGGAATGATGCCCACTGAGGTGAAGATCCAGAAAATTATTTGGGCACTTTAATTGCCACTCTAGATATTTAAACCCAAAATATAAACCTTTACAGTCCTGGTTTAGCTGCTGGTTCTTCCACCTGGTGCCTGAAGTCTCTAGAGGACTATGTTTGATGTGGAGATTTCCTGTGAATTTCTGCTTCTTGGAATATTCAGAAGTGCCACAAACAGCACAGAACCATTTTCATAAGCCCCAGCAGAACTTCTATTTTGAACTTTCCTCTACCAAGTCTCCTAAGTAGATAGCTATTGCCAAGGGAAGTGTAGCTGGAAATGGAGCAGCCATGATAACTCTATGTCTCCATGGTTTGCCCAGTTCTCTCTCCTATCCTCATGGGTATTTTCTCTTTAAATGCTGTCCTCCTTTCCAGGCCAGTGGGAGTGCTACATGGATCTTACCAATTTATCCTCAGTTTTGTCTCAATATGCGGAAGATTGTGCTCCTTAAAGGAGATTTAGGTAACCTCTGGAGGACAGAACTAATCTCTCCACACAAAAATCTGACTGCTGGGACTGCAGAAGGCAGTGGGGAAGACCTTGAACAAGACACTTGGGAAGTACCATGCTCCCATATTTAATGACATATAAATTAGAAGTTCCTTTCCTGCAAAGGACATTAACTCATGATGTGTCATATGTACTCTGAACGTTATGTTATAGGAGAAAAGAGAAAGGAAAATCATCACAACCTCCATCTAGTGTTTCATAAAGAAGGCTGAGGTGTGTGAACCACCAGTGATTAGTTCTCTCACTCTATAGTCCACATTACAGCATTTAAGCCACTGAAGGAGGCTAAAAAAAAGTACCATCATGAACGATTAGGACATTTCATTTCTCTGACAGACATCTAAATTCCCATATGGTCTCTACATCCACGAGCTGGAGAGTCAGTTTGTCTGGGAGAGCCACAGCCCTGACACGGAATGAGCCAAGCCTCTCTTCAGCTTTGTTGACAAGACGTCCACAAAGAGGTGTAGAGAGTTGTGAGGGCTTGGGTGGTGAACAGATTCTAAGTTGACTGCAAGCACATATGGTGATGTTTGCATTTATGTGTATCTTAGAATCATGGAATTATTTAAGTTGGAAAAGACCCCTAAGGTCATAAAGACCAAGAGTTTCCCCAGCCACTAAGGCCACCCCTAATCCATGTCCTCAAGTGCCACACCCACATGGCTTTTATCTCCCTCCACAGCTGGTTGTCACCACTTCCCTGGGGAGCCCGTTCCAATGCCTTCAATTATTTTTTCAGTGTTCTTTCACTGAAGAAATTTTCCTGCTAACCAATCAAACCCTGGCACTACTTGAGACTATGTTCTTTTCCTATTCTTCCTGTCACTTGCTAGAGGAGCCCAACCTCCACGGGGTTACACCATCCTTTCAGGAAGCTGTAGAGAGTAAGAAAATCCCCACTGAGCCCCCTTTCCTTCAGGCTGAGCCCACCAGCTCCCTCAGACACTCCCTCAGCAGATTTGTGCTCCAGACCCGTCCCCAGCTCCATTGCCCTTCTTTGGACATGGTCTAGCAGTTCTGTGTCCTTTTTATCATGAGTCAGTCCCAAAACTGACCCCAGGATTTGAGGCATGACCTCAGCAGTGCCCAGCACAGGGGATGGCCACCGCCAGGTCCTGCTGGCAACATAGGCTGGAGCTTAGTCTTACCCCAGAGCTAAAGGCTTGAATTAATTGTCTAAACATAGACAGCTAGCTCAGTCTATGGCAAGAAACTAGTGCCATTGGGAATGTTCCTGGTGTTTGGGATATCAATACAGAATTTGCAGATATTATATGGGATAGGGAGGCAAATGAGCTATACTTGACTCTCAGCTGGTGCTCAGGCAGCAAAGCCCAGGGTAACTCAAAGGCAATTGAATACTAATTTGTGGGCAGACTGTCAAACTCACAGTTGGACAAGAAACTCAGAATTAGTGTGAAAAACAGATGTTCCAATTGCTTTGCTTTAGCTGGCTGATATGTTAGATCAGATTTCTGAAGCCTAATGTCAGCTTGCCCTCTTAAAACAAATCAAATCAAAAAATCAAGACCAGCTTTCAATGAGGAATGTTTTGCACAACTGTCTGCACATCCAATGTCATATTGCCATCTTTTCTCACCATATAATTGCCTTTCCAACCTCCTGCTTCTTCTCAGGAGGCTTCTGAGTAGATGCAATCAAGTGCAATGGCATTGTTTGTGCACTGCAGAATGTGTCACTTCATTTGACTTACAGCATACTCTTCCTACTACTCTTCAGCAGACCTCTGGATTCACCCACACAAAGTATTCTCAGATGTCTCCTAGCAGAGCACCTGAGTCATGCACAGTTAAACAGATCACTGAGGTCTGTGGAGCAATGCATTCACCATCTCATTGCCCAAATGGTGCTGGTGGTTTTGCTTCACACTTCTTATTTCACAACTTGTTCGGATTTTGGTCTTGTGCAAGAGTTATTGTAGGAATGAAGACCTATCTCAAAGAAAGAGCTTACTTTCTTTGGATGAAATAAAATGAGCAGGTCTCCCTAACTTCTTAACAACAACAACAACAATAATAATAATGAAGAAATATATATCTATGTTATTGTTCTGGTTAAACCAGTGTAGTTTTTGAAGATGCCTCAGCTGTAAATGAACGAGGTGAATTTACAATCTTTTCACCAGCCGAGCCCTCACAACTCTCTGCATCTCTCCTTGCTTTTGAAGTAGTATAAAGCATCAGTTTAAATCATCTTCATGTTACACTTGACAAATGGACCAGGCAAAGACTATGTCCAGTAACATTTACATACTGACTAGGGATAATTTTTTAGGTCATAAGTCTGTCTCCTGGAAGAAGATTTATGCATGAGAAAGGGAGCAGATGCTTTCCCATCAATTTGGACTTACAGGTGTAGAATGCAAATTATTCAGGCCTTCAGAGGCAACTCTCATTATCCTTGAGGTTAACATAAGAGCCTGAATAAAAGTTATCCCAGAATAATTACATCAGCATTTCCAAATTCCCGCTTCGGAACAACCCTGCGGTGGGATAGTTTGTGTCCCATCAGTAAGGCCCTACTGTTGCTGGTGCTCACTTTTTGCTCTGCAAAGGTACCAACAACACCCAGGGGACTGATGGTGACTGATGCTCAGCAAGTTCAATGTATCAAGGAACTGTTTGGACTGTGATCAGGGGACATTTTGAATGAAAACTGGTGACACCATAAAAACTGAGGCTTTGTACAAAATATTCACTCTTCAATGCATTTGTTTTTCTTCCAGCTGCTCTGTTTATTCCATCTTGACCACTGCCTTCCTCTCCCTCTGTTTTTCACTGAATTCCTCTTATCTGTTTCAAGCTGTCTGTCCCAAACAGGACATAAACTCAACAAAATTTGATCCCAAGCTGAACTTTTGAGCTGTATCATATTTGAATAGACTGGAGATTAGGTCAAAGGAATTTATGCACACATATTTCATCAAGATGTGAGGCCTCTCTTCCTTGTTTATTATTCTAAAATATTTAATTATTAAGAAATAATATTACTGACTAGGGAAAAAAAAAACCCCAAAGCCCTGCTCTAATTGAAACAGTCAAATTATTACAGTATCAGCCAAATCTGTGTTCCAAAGGATGCAGGGAAACATGAATTATGGGCTGGCACTTGGTCAAAAATGCAGCCATTGTTCTCAAAAACAGGATGCAGACCAAGGGGAAATGGTGTCTAGTCTTGACTGTTCATAGCCTAGGAATAAAACCCCCACCATAGTCCTATTGAAAAGAAGGAAGGTCAGATCTTTATGGGAGAATTCTTTTATAGACACATTCTCCTGAATCAGTTGATTTCCACTCTGGATCATCAGGCATAGATGAAATGAAAGCATTTGCTTCATCCATTACGTTGTGGAGTGTGTCATCCCTGACATACAGCACATACAGAAGACTTGAAAGCAGCAATTGATTACTTATAAACTTGAAAGTACTTTTTAAGCCATATTTTTCATCAGACTCTACTTAAAATTAACGTAAAAATCAATGCAGTGTTTGTACCTAGGTAGAGAAAGAGGAACTGCTCTTTTTACATTCCTCTGATGAGAATTTGTCCATGTTACAGTTGTACAGAGTCCTGCAGGGATTGGGTGTGTTTGGTGTCTATTGAAACATGTCTGAAAATCTTCTTGTCAAACCCAATCAGAAATAGGTGAAAAATAACCTGGCTTCTTCCACATATGGGGAGGTCCTGCATGAGTTCCTCCAAGTACACAGAGAGGCTACAAAATGTGCCTCCATTTACAGCATCCTCATCCAGTAAATTATCTGCTTGCACACAGTCCTCACCCTGCAAAGTGTATTGGTAGCTCACACACCATATTTGCAGCAAAACACGTTTTGCATTGGCCAGGGGTGAAACTGTGCACAAAACGTGGTCTTCGCACTAACCTCAAGACATATTTGCTGAATTTCTTTCAATAGCCATTTCCCAGATACCCCAGGACTGGAGCTAAACTTGGGGCTTCCAGTTTAATAACCAGAGCAATGATCTGCTCCTTGGTCAAAGTTCAGCTGAATGGTACTTCCCTGTATTGTTCTTGTGGCAGGATGGCTGCCCTCTACCCTCCCTTGGGTCAGGAAAACCCATGTGAGAGCACCTTTCTGTTGTTTAACAATACTTAGATACATTCAAGAGCAGGTCCTCTTTGTAGCAGAGGGAAGGAGGGAGGAATAGAGCAGGGAAAACAACCCAGGAGGCTCAGCAGCAGACTTGCTGCCCTTTTAGGATGCTTTTGGATCCAGTGGTGGGGAATAAATCATGCCAGTCCCAGACTGGGCCTGCTCACTGCTGCTGTTTTCCTTTCATTCAGTAACATGTGTCACAAATAATTTCTTTATAACCCAACCCCCTATCAGGCTGAGTATATTCCTCAGTTTAGACCCTTGAGGAGGGTTGCTCCAAACAAGTTCTGTAGCAGGGAAAGTGCTTTTTGGGAAAGGTCTTGGACAACCCTTGCCAGCAGCTTCATCTTTTTCTCTGACCTCCCCAGGGGTATGGCTACACAGACATGTGCAAGCTGTGTATTTGCTCCACCTGAGTGCTGAGCTGGCTGGCCTAAAGCGGGTTCTGGCTGGGATCTGCATGTCTTCATGTGCCAGAGCTCAGCTTCCACAAAGGAGCTTTCATGGGCACACAGCCCCAGTCAGGGGCAGCTCATGCCCTGCTGTGTCTCTTTACTGATAAGCCCAAAGTAAGGTCAGGCTGAGGAGGCAGGAAATGATGGAGCTGTTCTACAATATCCCTGGCTGGGGGCTATGTACAAATCACAAACAGGACGGGACTGCTGTGGAACGTGCCTTGAGCTGTTTTATTCTCCAGCATCAGCCTCATTACACGGTTATGACAATGGGAAGATGCCAGCAGCTCACATCCCAGGCAGCAGATCAAGAACTTAATGTTACAACTCACTTTAAAAGTTTTTTGCTCAATCACACAAAGCAAAAGCATAGTGACAGTAGTTCCACCCAACCACTATAAGCACATGTGCCTTTTGTTAAAACCATGCCTGGCTTATTTCAAATACAATACCTGCTTGTAAGCCTTAAAATACAATGCATAGAGCTCCATTATTAAGCTTAGAACTTTTTAATGTCTTGCTAGATGTACTTTTCTGTAGCTTAGGGAGCTATTCTAGACAAGCATTAATACACAGATCATTGTTCTATTTGTCCTTACTTTTCTACATTTTACATAATTTTTCTGCTGACCAATCTCATGGCTACTGCTTAGCTCTTATCACAGCTCTGCTGTCTCTGAGGCCTGCCTTTTGCAGCTTTCCCAAAACCCTCTGATTTTATGGATTCCCACAATTCCCCCTCTTGGTTTACTTTATTCCCACACTACAGCACTGCCCTCTGTTAAATTAGGAAAAGTCCTCATTAAGCTGCAGCCATCTAGCCTGTTGGTCCTCTTGGGCCAGCAGTGGTGCCTCAGAGCCAAATAGAGAGCTCTGACTGTCTGTTCAGCTCTTTCAATTTTATCCAGTGTAAGGAGGCCATCCCAGACAGCAGCAGAACATGCTAACATGTCTCACTACACCCAGCTTGGGGATGCTCCAGCCATTGTTGCTAACATCATAAACCCAAGAGAGCTGGAGTAGTTGGCAGCCAGATTGTGAAGGATGAGTCCTTACTCTATATCATGCATGATTAGTTAACACAAGCAGCCCTAATTCTCTTCTTGGAAAAAGCTGTGGTACTTGTAGGATAGCAATGCTCCAGTGAAGAACTAGGTTTGGTGCCCGTGGATGAAGGAATAAATAAAAATGGGGCCAGTTTTGCAGTCACATAAATCAGTGGATGTCCTGCCTAAGGACTGAATTAGGTGCAGTCCCTTCCCATTGAGGAAGAGTGACCCAAACCTTCTTGTCTCTGCAATGTTGTGGTTACACTCCAGTGAAGCAAAGAGGTCAGAGGGACAGGGCTGAGGCTTAAGCAGTCCCTGGGAACAAACCACAGCCCTTTGCTCACAGTGTGCTGGAGAGGGGAGGTGCAGGGAGGCTGTACAGCAGCCCAGGGGAGAGGTAGTTAGCTAATCCAGCTGTGTTGTTCATGCAGAATTTTTGGCTGCCTGCTCCTGACTGGGCGTGTTTAACAGATAACCAGTTCCCTGATCATCAGCTGTAGAATAAGATAATCAATTTAACAAAAAATATTGCATTTTTCTCACAATGGAAGTATTGTCCCTTTTGGGGTGGCTTGGAAAATGCCCAAATGGGCATGAAAAATCAGGAGTGCAGGCAGAGTTCATGCAAGGTAGAAGATCCTCATTTTCTGGGGTATTTTTAATCTTCAGCCTCTACTTGCAAAGTGCCAGGGACAATCTGAGCAGCCTGGGGTGCTTGTGGACACAGGGTGCAGGACAGTGCTTTTCATGTTTTTTTTTTCTGCTGTCACCTTTTTTCTCTACCCAATTAGCAGCTGTGTTTACAAAGCAAAACAAACAGCTTTTCTTCTGGAATTGCTTTCCTTTGGTTGTGTCCTTGCTCTCCGTGCAGGTGGCTCTCACTTGCCACAGAGTTAGCAGGATCTTCTTGTTCATTTTTCAAATAAATTCTGGCTTGAATCACAGTGCACATGAATCGTATTGCTGGGAGGGCAGAGGTCTGGAGGAGAGAAAGTAGCTGTCATCACTGGGTAAGAATGGAAATTTCAGCCAATTAATCACTATTATTTACTGATTTACAACATTTAAATATTAACAGCATTTGAATATCTAAGCTCCTTTCTTCTAAGGCTGCCAAAATCACCACACTCCAGACACTAATTATTGGACTACAAAATCCTGCAAAATACTAAAACTGAGCCCTGCAGGAGTTAATTAAGTGGAGGCAGTGTAGGTGGAAGCTGAATTTAGAAGCTGTGAGTCACAGTCCCTTGCTTGTATTCCTGTACTATCTGCATTGCTTGTACTGTTTGCAGACCTCTGAATTCTGAAACCTGGCAGCTTTAGCCAGCTCAGTAGAAATAAACAACAATCTAGAATTAACATCAGAGGAAGAAATAACCTAAAGAGTAAACAATACATATAAAAGTGAGCTGACAACCCAGCTGTGAAAGGTTTTGCATGTTGGAGATGTTGCTCTTCACAATAAAGTTAACTGATTGCATAACCAAAGGAGGGCTACTTGGAGCCCCAAGAATTAGAGCTCCTAGGTGCTGTAAAATTAGATTTTAAATACACATAAGGAATCAGTCTAAAACTTTTAAAATGTTTCTCCCTCTCAACCCATATATAAGAATCAAACCTTTTAGAACAATTACACTTCTAGCAATCTTTCTAAACCTAATAATGTCCCCCTGCAGCTGCCAATAACCTCTTAAGTGGCTGGGGCTTGACACCCTGGTTGGGAGATTTTTTTCTAGGATGAGTGTGTAGGTGATAATGTTGATAATAATTGTATTAATCATGATAATCATGTATTTGATAATCATGTATTAATCACACAAACCTTGTGTGCTTCAATGTATGCAGAGATTAATTAATAAGGCCATTAAAGGAGAGTTTTTGGTTAAAAAGAGCAGGGGGAGATGATGCACTTTGGACCTGATTAGCATAAGAGATTTGATAATCAGGATGCCTTGGCAAGAACAAACAGAGCTCTGAAGATTGCAAGAAGAGTGAATCAAGAAAAGAAGATTGAGTCAACTTCTACAAGCAAGAGACGTTGCAAAATGTGTAAGTTTGTTTATGTGATGATTAACCCAACCATTGTAGTAAAAATTGACTAGATTTCCTTGACTAGTAGCTAAGTATATGTAGCCCACAATAAATTTGGATTCTGACCACCACAACTAAATGTCCCCTCCTCTCTCTATCGCTGATAAGACAAGAAATTTGAGAACCCATTAAGGAAACTAAAGTAGTACCAGGGAACTGCAAATTGAAACCTGATAATGGACACTATTCATGCAAATGAGGGGAAAAAAATGCTTGAACATACACAGTATTCTCTTAAGGACTCTTAATCCACTCATACTGCTATGGAACGAAAATACAAAGACCTGCTAAACCTAGCCTTGAACATTCCCAGGGATGGGCCAGCCACAGCTTCTATGGACAACCTGTGCCAGGGCCTCACCACCCTCACAGAAAAGAGTTTCTTCCCAATATCCCACCTAACCCTGTCCTCTGGCAATGGGAAGTCATTCCCCCTTGTCCTGTCACTCCAGCCCATTGCCCAGAGTCTCTTCAGCTCTCTTGCAGCCCCTTTAGGCACTGCCAGGGACTCTGAGGTCTCTCCAGAGCCTTCTTGTCTCCAGGCTTAACACCCTCATCTCTCCCAGCCTGTCTCCAGAGCAGGGGGGCTCCAGCCCTCAGACCATCTCCATGGCCTCCACTGGACTTGCTCCATCAGCTCCATATCTTTCTGATGTTGGATCCCAGAGCTGGAAGCAGCACTGCAGGTGGGGTCTCACCTGAGGAGGACAGAGGGGCAGAATTCCCCCATCCCTGTTGCCGACATGGTGGGATTAGCCTGAGGTTTTTAAGAGGTTTTCTGGGTGCCAGTGCACATGGCCAGGGCATGTTGAGCTTCACATCCCTCAGCACCCCCACGTCCTCCCCATAGCTGTTCTCAATCCATTCTCCAGTCTTCCTTTGTTTGTGCTTGGCATTGCCACGACCCATGCGCAGGCCCTTGCACTTGGCCTTGTTGCGCTTCCTGAGGTTCACACCATGCCACCTCTCCAGACTGTCCAATGACATTGCTTCCCTGCAGCATGTTGACAAGCTGCAGGGGTCAGGGAAAACAGCTATTTTTCCCATTCTGCTCTGCTCACCTTGAATACTGTCTGTAGGATTGGGTTCCATAATATGAAGAAGACATGAAGCCATTGAAGAGCATCCAAGGGACAGGCCTAAAGGGGAAGCTGCATGAGGAGTGGCTGAGGGCACTTGGTCTGTTCAGCCTGGAGAAGGGATGCCTGAGGGGACACCTCACTGCAGTTACAACTTCCTTGTGAGGTGAAGAGAAAGGGCAGACACTGATCTCTGTTCTTTGGTGGCAGTCCTGAGGGAATGGCCCGAAACTCTGTCATGGGAGGATTAGACTGGATATTAGAAAAGGTTCTTCCCCTAGAGGGTGTTTGAGCACTGGAACAGGCTCCCCAGGGCAGCAGTCACAGCAACAGCCTGACAGAGCTCAAGAAGCATTTGGACAATGCTCTCAGGCATGTGGTGTGACTTTCAGGGATGGTGCTGTGCAGGGCCAGGAATCATTCTCCATGATCCGTGTGAGTCCCTTCCAACTCATATTCTGTGATTCTGTGATATTTTTAGCTTGTTTCACTTGAGATAGAAAAATTTAATTTCAACAGATTTCTGAAGACTATCAGACTGAACTCCAAGTGTAGAAGGTATTTTTCAGTGGGACAACCATCGTTATTGTAGAGAAGCTGACAGCATATAAACTTGAGTTGCATATGGCCTTTGTGGAACATTTGCATATGGATAAAATATCATCTCTTTGTGAGAGGTTACCACGGAAATGAGGAGAAACAGCAGCACCAGTCATCAGCTCTACAGACTAATTTAACCCTATTAATAATGCCAACATTATCCCAGAACTACTTGTAAGGTTTCACATACATATCATTGAGCAAAAAGAAAGGCTCACTGTGCATTATCCTGCTCATCTGGGACAAGAGGAAGTGGAATGGAACTTTGATCACAAACCCTTGCACCCCAAGAAGCCTCACTGCACAGGTGCATGGCTCCAACAAGGCTGAGATTATCTTATTCATTTTTTTTTCCTAAAAAAATCACATGAAGCCAACCTGAAATCGTGGCTGCACCTGTGCTGTATGTCCTGCTGAATTTCACCAGGAAAATTTTCATCAATACCCACCTAACCAGCATGAGCCTGCTGATATCATTGATTACTGTTGGTGACACATAACAGCTTCCCTGATTCTACTACTGGATTTACTGTCACAGGGCAGCCTCATCCAAGGGGGACAGACAAAGAAGAGCAGATATTGGCATCTCAATGCAAGCCTCTACCCAGACCACTGTCCTACCAGGCACTCTGTAAAGGAGGAGAAGGAGAAGGAGAAGGAGAAGGAGAAGGAGAAGGAGAAGGAGAAGGAGAAGTAGAAGGAGAAGGAGAAGGAGAAGTGAACCACCTCAACAGAAGATGGCTTGAGAATTTCATTTGAAGTTGATACAACTGATCTGTTTAGTTTATTCTGTGTAACTAAACCTGAAATATACTAGATGTGATTGAGCTTCACCAACCATATCTCAACCAGCTCTAATCTAGACAGAGACAGTTACCCTTCAGAGCAACGCCTGCAGCCTTAGTGGGGTCCAGAAACAATTTGTTAGCTAGTAAGGTGCCACTTGTGTCTTTCATTTTGTGGAAAATACAAATAAAAAAAAAACCCAAACAAGCCAACCCCAAAAAATCCAACTAAAACACACACTGGAAATTTATAGCTGAAAGCAATTTTGCAGCAGTCTCAATGAAATACAAAGCAGATGTCTTCAAGAACAGAGCAGAGCTGACTAATGCCTCAGTGGAGCAGACAACTTTAATCCTTATTTCAAAGACTGAACTGAGAGTAAATCTGGCTTTCCAAACTTGGTTTGTGCTTCTTTAATAAAGCAGTTATCCAAAACATTGTATTTAGCTTTGTTTTCTTATAAACAACGCAAAACCTCCTTACTCATTGTTTCTTATAATCTCTTTAGTCTGTTGTTTGTGTTTGGAAATACTTGTTCCCAGTTTTGACTCCCAGCAGATATGTCTTTGGTATTTTTCTGAATGAATTATGATTTATTGCATTCTAGTTTTGGTACTCCAGTCTCAATTACTTCTATAGCATTACTTGAGATTAGCAGGAGATCTGGGACTCACATAAATCCAAATGAAGCTTAAGTACAACTGGATGAGGACTTGAAAAGCACTGAGAGTCAATCTTTAAAGGAGCCAGCACAAATCAATGGATCATTGCTATTAGAAAATGTGCAGTTTCAGTCTCAGAGTTTCCACAATTTGTAGACAGCATTCTGACACTAACAGACATTTACAAATGTGTGTTTGGGCTTTGACAGAAAACAGGAAAATATCAGAAAACAGTCATTGGGAAAATTAGTTTAAATCTCAAAATTATATTTCCCATTACAGCAAACTTGCCTTGTTGTTTCATAATGGGTTGAGCTAGGAGAAATATCAAAAAAGGGGGAAAAAAGCCATAGATCATTAATTAATTCAATACCCGCAAAAAATTCACTGATCCTGGTAATTAGAAACATCACCAAGCCTAATAAAATAGACTATCATCAAAGGAATCTTATGTTTTAAAAACATGCAGATTACAAAGGGAGACTGTTAATGATTTATAAAAGTGGCCTAATAATGTAATGAGTAACAAAATGTCATATGAAATCTTGTCTTAGACACTTAAGTATTCCCTTATTTATGTAATCGTTGTCCTCATTTCTTTCCACAATATTTACTTCCTCAGGCATTTTGCAAAGTTAGTAACAGAACTGTGAGGTTTTGGACTGTATGTGCACCTCTGTTATTGAAAAATCCTGTATAAAAAAGAGATGTTGGTTTGACCTAGAACCTCTGAAAAGATCAATATGGGCCATTTACAGCACTGAAACTGAGAAAAAACCCAAACAATTTCTAGGAAGAGCCTTTTGTTTCACTTTGTAGATTCTTTGAAATATTTTTTCTCCCCTCAAACCTGGCATGATTTTGATCTGGAATCTTAGCACCGTCAGGGTGACCTCATGAAAATGGTTCTTCAGATGGGTCCTGGCCTGATGGTGGTCAGATTGATTCTATCATACTTAATTCTGGGTAGATAATTTAAGATACTAGGTGTTGGTTTACAACCAACAGCAATACAGAGTTACCTTCAGAGGAATTGCATACCAAGAAATGATTTTACTTATTTTGGGATATGAAGGATGTTCATCATTCATTTGCTCTTTCCATGGCCAACAGTAGAAAAACAACTTAAAGCAGCTACACAACTTTTCAGAAGCTGAAATTAAGTGGCATATTCAGACATTGACACTTAACCAATTAGTGCGGGATTAAACCATCTTAATGTCTTTCCTACTTTTATTTTAAGGCTTTTCTACTGAACTCAACACTGTACCTGATCTTTCCCTTTTATTAGAAAGAGCTCAGAGAAGCACTTGCTAAGGGAGGTCCAGAAGTGCTTGATCCACCCTTGGAAACTGAGTGAGGATACCGGTGACCTTTTTAGGACTTTCCCAATCTTTATTTCTGTAAGACTGTAGGGGATCAGTTGCTGGATCAGATCCTTCTACAATGAGTCTCTAAAAGTACCTCTTCTCTGCAGTGGCAAAACTGCTGAGCTCAGACACAAATATTAACATCACATACATCTATATTAAATCTGGCCAATCCCACCAATTTGTTTCAAATATAAAACACATATTGTGCAATTTAGTCTTGAATACTTATAGTCTTGATAGTGTTCCTGGGTATCTCATCTGTTCTAGCAAAGGAAGATCTCCAAAGCCATTGCTATGCATGTGATGTTTATTAGAAGTAAAGTGTCTGTGATATCTGCTATTGAGTGGTTATGTGAGAGGTTGAAGATCATCCTCAGAGTTAATAATTCAACACACTTTTTCTGATTGTCTAAAGGCCAGATGTTTAAGCAAGAAGATGATCAGCACTGAGTAGGTGGAAGGTTTGAGGAGAGAATGCTAATGTAGAACTGAAAATTGCACCTTCTCCAGAATCTTTTGTGACTATATGTCATGGTGGGCTTCTTCAGATTGCACCAGGAGCCAAATTCCATGTAGGTCCTCCAACAAAATGAAAAGTTCTAATAGTGAGAATAGTTACAGTTTGGCTTTGAACAAGCAGGTGTTAATAAACTCATGGGATCAAAGAAATGTATTTGAATGTCAAAGTGACATGAATTAAAAAAAACCATTGAAGATCATGTTCTACTATATTGTTACAATAAAGCTGAATGGAGAGATTGAGTGCAGCACATAATAATCAAAGCAATTCAAAGAATAAGTCTTTGGAGAAGGCAAAGATTTCTTCATGTGCGTATGAAAAGGGTTTATTATACCCTTTACTCATAGACTGGGGTCTTCTTGTTGAGTCCTCTGCTTCTGCTGTATCCCTGGTCTCCTGGCTTGTCCCACAGGTCCCTGTGGTGCCCTTTGTAATGAAGGAGCTGGTGCCATCATGAATCCCATTGCCTTGGGTTCCTGCTCACCCTGCAGCTCACACACCCAGCCAAGCAGCGAGAGGTGATTCCATGGGGGAGATTACTCACTCATGGACCACTGACTCCATCAGCCCACCAACTCAAAAGAAGAGAAAGATTGACCATGCAGGTAAATTAGCATGACAAGTGAGAGAAAAATTCAATTAATAAGGGTAAGACACTAATTAATAAGAGAACTAGGTAACTTGTAGCCAATGAACCAAGAGTTCCTTGTTTGCTAAAATGTATAGATGGTGTAAAGGTTTGAGGCTGCTAACTTTCTGTGGGTTTACTAACTAGCACTTATCTTTGAAAATATAAAATAATCAGATACATCTGCTCTGCGTGTGAGATTGGCTGTCTGCACACCAGGTGACAAATCCCAAATATGGTAAATGGGCCCTTAGAAAAGGGGTGGCCACTTGCACAGTTTCAAGCGGAGGGAACGTCCTGGATTACAAATCTCAGCCATTTATAGGAACAGCACCTTTTACTTCAACTTAATTCAAAAGAAATATAACTCTTATTTCACTTCATTTCTAAGTCTGATGACACACTAAATTTACACTACAGGTTGGCAGCTTGACATATGTTTTTTCTAATGTGCTCAAAGCCAAATACCAGTGGTAAAATTCTGGCACTAAGGGCGGGCAAGGGTTTTGATTTGAATGTGGCAAAATTTTCCCTCGATTTCTGACCTGTAGACACTTCTCCCTCACTCTGGACATTTTTGATGCTGTTTTAAAGGCTGTAGAAGGATCTTCACCTAGGACTGGCTGTCTCAAGCCCTCAGAAATGTCCTCTTGCAGTGCTCATGTGTCACAGCAGCAGCAATACAATTGTCCAACAGCAAAATGATGTGACAAAGTGAGTTTTTCACAGAGACTGGATTTACAGACCACAGAGTATTTTCCTTTAGAGATATGAAAGATATAAACAGGATCAGAGCTTTCTTCCTGTAAGGATTTATGTGTTATGCTTCATTTATCAGAGTGGGCTAATTGACATCAGACACTTGTGTACATTAAGTTAAATATGTATATAAATACTATCAGCATGAGGGGGTTGAAAAGTAAAAGAAAGCCCTTAGGCTAGCAGTTAAATATAATCAAGTGGATGATTAAGAATTGTCATTTTATCTCTGGTACTTGTGCACATTCCCAATGGGCAGGAGGAGCACGACTCTGCTCTGACACACTGGCAGGGCAGAGATTCCAGCAGGAGCATTTCCCTGCAAAACTGAGCTGGGCTGAGAGCAGGAGCATGCATGGTGAGGAGACCTCGTCAACAAACAGTGTTTTGGAAAAGGTCAGGGGGGATGTGTTGCCAAACCTGAGCCATCCTGCTTCAAACCCACTTCTCAAAGGTCACTGCTGCAAGCGATTGCAGGGATTGTGCAGGGAATCAGGAGAGAGCTTCTATTGTAGCTCAGGGAACTGCACAGACGTTGCTGTAAGTTTGGGAAAAGGTCTTGTCACCCCCTTGAAAAATAAATAATGATTTTATCTCAACACTGTCTCCTTCCAGAAGGAGCAACACACAGAAGATTTGCACAGCTGAAGTGATTACTGCCATTACTCAGAGGCATTTGCCTTAACACCATTTATCTTGACTAGCAGGACAATCTAAAAGGGGCGCTTTCAGAAGTTTTTCTTTCTTAATCAATTTTTTTGTCGCACCTCTGCACTCCTAAATTTTAGAAATTTAGCATGCAAGCCAACCAACTTGAGTGTAAAACATATTGCAGACATTTTCAGTTTGTCTGAGTGTCCCTCATCTATATGGGTAAAACCAGGTAGGTTCAGAAAAGAGAATAAGACAGAGAATTTTATGTGACAAGCTTTTTATATGGAATTTTATATGGAGGGGAGGGAGGACTGTGTTACTCAGTGGTTTGTTGATACCAAAATGTACATGCTGAAATAGAGGCTTTCTGTGATTTTCCATAAAAGGCCTGGAAGGATATAATCCCAATAAACAAATCTGACAGCACACTGCGTCTGGCAGCCTGCTGAATAAACCTGAGTCATGTGAGTTACAGCAGTTCCTTCACCAGAAACACAGGAGTGCACTGGGAAAAAGGAAACAAGACACACAGCTCTTGGCACCGTCAGGGACTGCACACCAGACTGACTCTCACAGCATATCTGTTAAAAAAAAAAAGTTTTGCAAAGGAGAGAGGATTAAAAGTAAATATTGCTCAGAACCACTTCTGATAGACATTGGGAATATCTACAAATATATTGATGCATATCTATTGAAATAGACCTTCCCAAGGTCTATTATGACTGATTTTGATCTATTAATATATTAATGTATTTATTGTAATAGATCTTTTCAAGGTCTCTGAGGAGTAGTTTTGAGCAATACTTCTTTTTAAATTTCCTCTCCTTTGAAAATGATGTTTATAATTTTTTTTTTTAATTAGCTCAAATATTGGTCTAAACTGCACAGCAGGAGCTGAAGATCTAAATATCACATCTGATTGAACTGTTTAGCTCTGGGGTCCCCCAAGAAGAACCTGGACCTCTTGGAGCAAGTCCAGAGGAGGCCATGGAGCTGCTCCAAGGGCTGGAGCCCCTCTGCTCTGGACACAGGCTGGGAGAGGAAGAGAAGGCTCTGGAGAGACCTCAGAGCCCTTGCCAGTGCCCAAAGGGACTGCAAGAGAGCTGGAGAGGGACTTTGGGCAATGGGCTGGAGTGACAGGACAAGGGGGAATGGCTTCCCATTGCCAGAGGACAGGGTTAGGTGGGATATTGGGAAGAAATTCTTTTCTGCGAAGGTGGTGAGGCCTTGGCACAAGTTGTCCATAGAAGCTGTGGCTGTGCCATCCCTGGAAATGTTCAAGGCCAGGCTGGATGGGGCTTGGAGCAACCTCTGCTAGTGGAAAATGTCCCTGCCCACGGCAAGGGAGTGAAACGTAATGATCTCAAAGTTCCCTTCCAACCCAAAGCATTCAGGGATTCTTTGATTCTGTGACTGTATCAACAAAAGGATGTGATGCTCTAAGCTTCCATGTGATCTTTTGGTTGAGGTTTCCACTCAAACTTGCCAGGATCACTTTTGTGACCAGACCTCCTTCCTCAAAGATGCAAAGTCATGAATGGCTTCAAGCACTTTTAAGACCCCAGAAAACAGAGGTCAGCACCCCAACTGTAGCTGGATATAGCTGATACCAGATATCCCACAGTGTTCAGGCCCAAACAACTTTGTTTAAAATTGCAGATATATGTGGAAACCTGCACTTTCTCATTGAGCTTAGAAAAAAAAACTTGTTCTGAGCCTTGAAAGTTTCTGGAGAGGAGGATAAAAGTACCTTAAGTATAAGTTGATCAAAGTGTGTACCCTCCAGAAAGATGTTGGGATTTTGCTAATGAATTGAGATTTCCCCTTGCTTGAGCAGTCTCACAATGATAAAGGTCAAAAGATCTTGGTTCTAATCCTGATTTTTACTCCTTTTATTGAACAATTAATTTAATTCTGTGTTCTCAGCCTCTGTATTTCTCACTAACACAGGGTGCCAGATTTTCAGGGAAAGTTTTATTGTATGTATGAATAGTGCCTGGAGGGAAATGATGATTTGTTATAGAAATAGTGAATCAGTTCTTTCCTGGTGCATAACCTCCACCTGTTTTGTGGGTTGGATTTTTCACCAAAAAGTGGCAGATTAAACTCTATTCCTTGAAGTGTAAATGCTGTCAATAATGCTCTATTCCTGTCACTTTTTTATGCTGGCCACAAAAATAAGAAGCTCAAATCTAAAATTAGAAGCCAAACTTATTCAAATTCAGGCTTTTTAGCTCTTGTGCTTTGGTTTGGATAAACCACAAAGCCTCCATTACAGAAAGCTGAGGTCTTATTAACGAAAATATTCCAACAGTTGTTGTTTACAGGCTGTGATGAATGAACAGGGATTAAATCCCTTTGTTGGTGACTTTGGACCAGTTAGTTCTGGTCAGACCTTAAAAGGTTCTAAATACCCAAGTCCATTTTGCTTCAGATGACTTCTTGTCCTGAGTCCTTTTTGTGCATATGGTACATAGTCCCACCCTCTCTTTACATGTAAAATAACAACTGTCCCCTTAATTCATTGCTTTGTTGTATTGTCCTAGGAAGTGATGACAATCATAAAATTACAGAATCATAGAAGGGTTTGGGTTGGAAGGGACCTCAAAGCTCATCTCATTGTAACCCCCATTCTCTGTCTTTCTGCTACACTGGAGGAGAGGGAGAGTTAAGGAAGGAGGGAGGAGTGGAGGGAAGGTGCTTTTAAGGTTTATTTTACTTCTCATTTTCTTGCTCTGATTCTGTTGGTAATAAAATCAATTAATATCCTCAAGTTAAGTCTGTTTTGCTCATGATGGTGCTCAGTGAGTAATCTCTCCCTTATCTCTACTCATTTCCTATATTTTCTCTCCCCTCTCCAGTTGTAGAGGGGAGTAATGGAGCAGGTTTTGTGGGTACCTGGTATCAATCCAGGGCACCCATGCACACTTCCACTAGACCAGGTTGCTCCAAGCCCCATCCAACCTGGCCCTGAACACTTCCAGGGATGGGATGTTTTGTTCAATACAATAGTAAAGATTGGCTGTATATTTCCAAAACTTTGCCTTCTTCTTTTTTGATGTTTTCTGGTATAGTATTTAGTGTGTGTATGTATATATATATATATATATATGTATATAGTTTCTTGTCACAGAAGAAACTAACAGCAAGGGTGATCTTGCATGCTTCATTAGGCACTGCAAAGCAATGACATTAAAAAAAAATTAATTAGTCACAGCTTCCATATTTCTGAGTTAGCCATAGTTATCTTTGGCTGGTTGCAAGTGTTAGTATGAGCTATCTTAATATTTGAAAAGTGACTAGGATGCCCTACTGGTCATCTTTGAACTTTGACAGAGTTCAGAGGGCCAGTACTGTCTCCTCAGAAAGCACTGGTGGGCTTTACATTGCTCGTTTTCTATGGAAGAAAAGTTGTGGATAAGCAGAGGAGAAACACAGGTCTTCAAAATCAGCAGTGGGTTATCTTTCCATGGGACCCAAAGCACTGCATCAAGTGGCCTCAGACATGGAATCAGAAAATGCCTTTTCTGTATGTAGCAGATTCCTACAACTCCCAGCCATAAATGCACTCTTTAGGCGTTCAATGGCAAAAAGATCACCCACAGCCCCCCAACCTGGAGTATCTCAAACCTGTGGCACCTCAAAACTTTCTAACAGAAGGGATGTGAAATACAAAGCACTCCCAGTGGCCAGGATGGAACAAGTTCCCCATAAAGAACCCTCCCAAACAGTCCAACTATAACACATTTCTGACCTCCCACCTCTAAAATAAGTACAGAACACTAAAACCTCCCCAAAATACTTCCAAGACAAAACAGCCCACTCTATCTCTTTATTCCTTAGAGAGAATGAGAGAACAAACACATGATACATTAGTCATAGGCTCTAAGATCAGAGGGGACCAAGATCATCTTGTCTGACTTATTGTGTAAGAGGTCATTAGGATTTTGGCAGTTAATTCAGGGTCAAAATGGAGAAAAATATGCTGTAGTGATTTAGAGAGTTATTAGCAATGAAAATTCAGTCACATTCTCTGTTCTAAGCTGCTCCAAAGACTTGTTACACATCTAGATCCAATTTCCATCCTCTGGGTCTCCTTCTACTATTTTCTCCTGAGACAGAAAATTCTCTTGTTGTCTTCCATAGCATCCTAAGAATCTGATCAAGACATTTTTTTCTCCTGGCTATGACATTTACACAGTCTCAGTACTTTGTAACTTTTGCTACAAGGCAAATTTTTAACACCCTAATTATCCTTGGTTCTTTTTTTCTGAATGTTTCCAAACTTGGTTGTTGTGTTTAATTCCCCTACTAATGCATTCTGAGATATCATGAGATGGTCATGTTCATCTAAGCAGAAACTTTACCAGTCTCTTCCAGCCTTGGTACTTTCCATAATCTTCTTCATCATGTAAGTGTGCCTTTCAGTTTTGGTACTGTATGATTTTATGTTTTCTTATGGTATCAATTTCCCCCTTTATCCTTTGCCTTTTTTTGCAGTGTTTTTGTATCTGTGAATAGCTGATCATGGGCTTCAGGGACATCAAGGCTCTGGTAGGATTATCAAACCACAAATGGTCAAGATATCTCTCCCAAGATCTGGTACTCCCTAAGAAAATTAGTAGGGAATGAAAACTGAAATAGTAGAATATGGAAAGACTTTGTTTGATTAAGCTTAGTCATTTATGAATATTGTCTCTGGAAACTGAAGCTATTCTTCACATGCAGATGGAAGTTCTTTGCTTCACTTTGTGTTACATGGAACATCAGTGTTATCTGTGGGGGTGTTCACAGGGGTCCCAGGATGAGGGAAGAGATGAGAATCTTCACTCCATGTTTCAGAAGGATGATAATTATTTTATAATATTTATTATATTAAAAGAAAATTATATATTAAAACTATACTAAAAGAATACAAGAAAGGTTTTCATCAGGAGGCTAGCAAAGGATTAGAAAGGAATAGAAAAGAAAGAATGATAATAAAATCTTGTGACTGACCAGAGAGTCTGAGACAGCTGGACTGTGACTGGCCATTAATTAAAAACAACCACAAGAGACCAAACAAAGATGCACCTGTTGCATTCCACAGCAGCACACAATCATTGTTTACATTTAATTTCTGAGGCTTCTCAGCTTCTCAGGAGAAAAAGTCCTAGCAAAAGGGTTTTTCATAAAATATTCTGTGACAGTTGTTCATTGCCATTAGCTTTTCACATCAAGTTGCATCAAGAGTGCCTCATTTAAGTCCTGGACAGATCACACTTGAAACATGACAGGTTTCATTATCTGGGGAAGAGAAATTTGTTCATGGTGCCCTCTTTGCCAAAGGGTTGTCCTTGGGTCTGTAGTTTCCCTTTCCCACAGGGAAGACACTCCCTTTGGCTCTTCTACTGGCTATGCAAAGATGTTTGGGACAATACAGTGCTGCTCCTTCATGCCCTGCTCATGCTGGATCCTTCCTCATTTGGACAGATGTTTCCATCAGATGAGCTGATCTGCTGTTTGGCATGAGCCTGAGGTTGTCTAAATGAAATTTGTCTTCCATGAGAGGATATTACCGAAGGACGTGTGTTCCCAGGGGCACAGGCTTCATGGGATGCTACTGCAGGCTCATGAGCAAACTCCTTAGAGCCCTGGGGACCAGTCCAGTTATCCTTTGTCCACCCTGCCCCATCTGAGCACAGAAATCTGGCACCAGCAGTGGGAGGAGCAGCATTTTGTGAGTAACTCTCTCCTCCAGGCTCTTGGCTGCTTGGCAGTAGAAGCCAGGTCTTCTTCACCATTTAGGTTATTACTGAGGTCCCAGATCAACCTCCCTCCTTTTCCAAGTATCAACCACTCCACCCAAAGCAAAACAGAGGCCTTTCCTTCTGCTGTGGGACATAGCTCAGTTTCTCCAAACACGCGGTTTTATCATCCTTCAGCCTCCTTCAAGGAGTTTATCAAGTTCAGCTGGCACAAAGCAAGCCATTAACACTTTCATTTATTAAAAGCAAGCAGAAAAAAAAAAGAGTATGGCAAATACAGGAGTCTCATATTCCCCACAAGCTCATTTCCAGCAAATGTTGTCCACAGATTTTTCTCCAAATCATTACAAGCAACACTATTTTCTTTGATCCCAAGTCATTAGAGATTTCTACGTGAGTTGGCTTACCACAAAGCCTTCTTGCATACACATAGCTTTTACCTCAAAACCAACCCACTGATTTGGTCTTTGAAGAGAAAATTAGCACACAAGAGAAAATTCTCCTTCATGTGAGAATGTTCCAGAACAAAGATTTTCATACCCTGAGAGTGGGGTCTGATCCAGCAAGGAAACAGAGCAGACCTCAAATTACCAACCTCCCCAAAACAAATTAAAAAAAAAAAAAAAAGGAAAAAACAACCCAAGGCAAAAAAGTGCTTAATTTACTTAATTTGAGAACCATGTCATATCTTTCAGAAAAGGATGTACTTTGTTGAAAATTAAAACTCAGCTCTTGGCATCCTTCGGTGGCTATAAATTAGTTAACGGAGGATCTTCTACACATGTGTATAAATAATATAAATAATGCAGGCAGATAGCAGAGTTGTGATAAAAAATTAAAGGCTGTTCCCAGCTGAAAAAAGATATGTATGCAGGGAGGTTGAATCACAGCTCCAAGGTGCACTGTGTGAATTGCTACTCTGAGCCAAAGTGGAAGCAGTGTTTTTGTATTTGGAAACCAGACTTTGTAGAACTTGATGCAGGATATTTAATTATTCTTGGCTTGATTTTGTGATTTTTCTCATTACAAGGAAAGAAGAAATATGCAGGTCAAATTTTACTTTCATTTCTATCACTTCAACCCCAAGGAGTCTGCAGAACCCTCTAGAAGCTATGATATAGGGTTGTCAGGAATGGGAATGTTGAGCATAAGTGACTCCTCTGCCTCTTCAGTTCCTTGAAACCCCAAATGTGGTGCCTGATGCAAGAGAAGCCCTTTGTGTTATGCTTCTTCTTGGAACTGCTTGTCTTTGCTACCACAGCTCCCACACTTATGGGGCAGTGAGTTCTGTGGAGCTTATGCTTGAAAAACACCCTGGATTTCCTTGGCAATGCTGGAAATGGAGCTTTCTTCAGGATTTCACCTTTGCCCGATCTTTTTGGTTAATATTTTCTTAGTCATGCTAAGCAACTGTTGAAGGCAACTGGGTGATGCCTACTTTGCTTCAAAGACCATGTCTCTGCCCACCCATCCAAGAGGACTGGACTAGCTGGGTTCAGAAAAGGACAGATACCTGCTCAGGGTCTGGTGATGCCATCCATGTATGACTTTGTTCTCAGCCACACTATTACAATGGAGTTTGATTCATAGATTACAAGACCAGAGTGGACCAATTTGATTTTTCTACTTGTTTTCCTGCATGATGCAAGGAACAGGCTCCTCTGGGCAAGCTTCTATTTGCACAAAAAAGTACTTATGAGAAAAACATTCAATTTTGACTTAAATATGGCCCTGATTAAATGTTACAAAAGATAAATTTTTTTGTGTTTTTTCACTGCATGCTGCTACTAATGTGTATTTAATTAGTTCTACATTGATTAAAAAAAAACAATAAAAAAGGTTCAATAGGGAACATAAGGAATATTTAAATCTAAGATTATAATTTGCAGTTTTTTACTTCTGGGGAAAAAACATGCAGCTAATTCATGATCTAGGCTGAGGTGTTCATCCTTTTTGAAACACTAGAGAATTCAAAAAATTCAGAAGTCAGGACACACTGATCTGTACTATCCTTGAGTTTTTGGTGACCTTCCTCCAGGACTGGTAGTGAAGATCAGGATGAGTCCACAATTCTTTCCTGACTTATGAACATGATCCTAACATAGGATGCTTGGCTTGCATCTTAGCAGATATTCCCAAAAATATTTCATATCCCATACATTTGTCTGTCCTAGCAGCCACCTTTGTTCAGATGGTATATTTTGAAGTCAGGAGGATGGAGGAACTGGGAGGGGTTTGTGCTGTTTTTATTAGCTTCAAACATTTCCGCAGTACCCTATATCATGTATATCATCTGGAGGCAAACAAACTATAAATCTAACTACCATGAAAGAGTAAAAATAACGAATAAATCTAATGCTATGAAGTTCAAAAATTAGAGGGAGGTTCTGCCTTTGAAAGGATGGAGCTGTCAGGGGTGGTGATAGAAAAATAAGCTGCTCAGAAGAGCTTGAGGGGGTGTGGTGTCCTTGGTCAAGGCAGAGGCAGAGTCTCCATTTTTACAAGACTAAACCACTGAACAGTTCCAGGCAGGACTATTGTGATACTGTCTCTTCATCATTACCTTCATCTCCTGCTCTACAGCTTCCTGTTGAAACTGTCTGGCAAATTCTGCCAAAATTTGGGATTAGTTTGAAGATTAGCAAAATAATTTTGCCTGGTGCTTAAAATTATCAATAATATCAGATTTCCCACTTCAGTTCTTGCAATGTATAATTATAGAACCATAGAATACCAGCCTGGTTTGATTTATAAGGGATCTTAAAGCTCATCCAGTTCCACCCCCTGCCATGGGCAAGGACACCTTCCACTAGCCCAGGTTGCTTCAAGCTCCATCCAACTTGGCCTTGAACACTTCCAGGGAGTGTTCTCCATGGAAGAGACACAGCTGCTCTGGAAAACTTGTTCCAGGGCCTTGCCACCCTCACAGTATTTAGTGCCCAACCCATGGCTTGCCAGTAGGACCTGAGCTCAGGACTTCAGCTCTTGTTTCCACCATGAGGTCTGAGGGATAGCTCTTACACTCCCTTGCAAATCACCAGAGCCACATCTAACACTGAACATTTCAGCAAATGATATAACATACCCTACTATATTTGCTAAGTAGTCTCTTCTCACGCCAAAATATGATTATTTATCTGTCTCATTGTAATTTTTTAAAGGAAGATTGTCACTCCTCACATCTTTCCACAGCTCCTTGTGTAGAAGGATCCCATTTCTGTGAATCTCTGTACAAGGCCAATGCCATTGCAGCTCTGCCAGCAGGTCACACACACACATCAAAGAGAACATGACCCTCTGTCCTGTATGCCACTTAAAGATTGTAAAAAACCAGGAACAACAGGTGCCAGTGAGAAATTTAGAGCAAGGGGACTGCATGTGAAGAGTTTACAATAAAGCCTACAAATATGGTATTGAAAGCAAAACCATGCTTCAGAGACTTTTTATCTGTTCTTTGAACAGTAGAGTCACGTGTATTTTCCTTTCACATTCCATGCTCTCTGGGGATTATTGGGATTTTCTGTCAGACTCAAGACTATCTCATCTTCATTTTCCAAAGAACAAATATTTTTATGTGAATTGTGGTTGTCCAACAATGATACTCTAAAAGCTCCTTTGAAAGGAAAAAGGAAGGAATCATCTCTTCATCAGACAAGTCTGCACTTATCTATCAGAGCTCATTAGCCTGGAAGCCCTTCACCTGCACAGCCTTGCCAGGGATGCTCCCAGCAGGCATTTTTGAGGCAAAGTTCCCAGCAGAGGACTATTGCTGTGAGAGAAAAAGAAAGTACTCATGTATTTATTGCTGCTATCACATCCTTCTCTAGTTTTGGTTTTAAGTTGTTTTAAAATTTCTCAGTTCCCCGGGAATTTCTTTTTAACATGGTGGAAAGTGGTTACACCATTAGGTTTTGAGAAATTAGAAAAGAAAGCTTTCAAAATTTAGATGCTAAATTCCACCAAAGGACTAAACATCTATTTGTTACTTCTGGCACTAGAGCAGTGCCAAACTCCTTCAAATAGCTCCTTTTTAACCCCAAAGATCCCTAAAATCCCAATTGTCTACATTGCCAGTAGTAGCATTCCATAGCAGCCTATGATAGTCTCCTGGTGGTAAGAAAAGGATTGCATAAGTTTTGGCATCAGCCTTTTGATACCCAGTTGACTCCTAAAATCCAATGGAGCTCATAAACCAAATGTTTTACTGTCTCCTCTTGAGCATCTGCCCTAGTAAATACATCCAGATGTTACCCTGACCCACAAAACAGCAGCAGGAGTGTACTGGCACACTCTTTAGCAATACTGCAAGGACACTGATTTTGGAGGGGTTTTATCTTCTAGACACCTGAGAGAGAGGAGGAACTTGGATCCAGCAAGTCATGTCTTCCATGAATGCTTTGAGGTCACCTTGAGTTAAATGGGAGAAACTTTACTCTTTCAGCATCCTGTATCAGAAAGGATTTGGGTAGCACAAGAAGAAACCTGGTGAATCCTGAGAAGCATCTTCAACCAGGTCAGCATTGGTAGGGCTGGTTCTCCTCAGAGCCTCAAGACAAAGCCCAGTCCTCCCATTACATTTTCTGTTTTTTGTTAGAGGTAACTGCTCAGCAACATTAGCCTTGTCTTTGATGCACTTCTTATGGCAAATCCAGACTGAGCTGCCCAGGAGAGTTTAGACATCTGAGTGACCTCTACACTGAATAATCCTCCTTGTAAATCTGATCCTGAAGAAGATCAAGACTGCTGAAATTAAAGCAGCACCCAGAAAACTAAATCATAAAATGTACTGAATTGGAAAGGACCCATCAGGATTATCAAGTCCAGCTACTGGCCCTGCACAGGACGCCCAACAATCCCAACCTGTGCTTCAGTGCATTGTCCAAATGCTTCTTGAGCTCTGTCAGGCTGGATGCTGTGACCACTGCCCTGGGGAGCCTGTTCCAGTGCTCAAACACCCTCTGGGAGGAGAACCTTCTCTAATATCCAGCCTGAACCTCTTCTGATATAACTTCATGCCATTCTCTTAGTATTGTCACTGGTCACCAGGGAGCAGAGATCAGTGTCTGCCCCCCCTCTCCACCTCATGAGGAAGTTGTAGCTGCCATGAGGTCTCCCCTCAGGCATCCTTTCTCCAGGCTGAACAGACCAAATGCCCTCAGCCACTCCTCATACAGCTTCCCCTCCAGACCCTTCCCCATCCTCATGACCCTTCTCTGGATG
>JAHXMQ010012338.1:8984617-9005159 GCA_020466415.1 Ammodramus savannarum pratensis | reverse complement strand
TTTCAGTACTTCCCAGAATAAGAGCAGTGTGATAGCAATTGATAACCAAAGAGCAGAATACTGACTTTAAACCAGAACTATAAACACACCCTTAAATAAAAACCCAACTCTTGGTTCACTTTGAATAACAAGGTCTTGTAACTGATTATTGGAGGATTATGAGAGTGAAACTGGGAATTTGGAAACAAACTGTGACATTTATTGAGTTGAAAATTACCACTGAAACTGTATCTTGAGGCTGTGGTACTCCTATTTAAGTTGTGTGCAACCAAGGAGCTTAAATGATACCATACGAAGCACATGTATAAAAAAACCCACTGGTAAGAAAACCAGAAGCAGAGACCAATACAGACCAGAATGAACAGCACAAAACAAACCAAAAATCTAGCAGCAGCTCCAACTGAATTATGAATGTTATGAGATTATGAATGTGGTTATGAGACTGATGGAAACTAAATTTTATTTTAAAAATGAGGACATCAGAATGATTAAAATGCAGTTAAATTTCAGAACTGGAGCAACAAGAGGAGAAATTGGAAACTCATACCACAGAACAAAAGAATTTCAGTGAAACTTTTCTTTAAAATAATGGAGTATTTGAAATTTAAACTACTCAAAGAACAATAGTTAAACCAATTGAGGATCAAATTAAAATGATTATATTTGATATGGATACAAGTTACTGTTAGAAATAGCTAAATCCTCTTTTGGAAAAATTTTGATAGATGCCTCCATATTTTCTGCAACTCTAGATGAGTTAAATTATTGTCTTCCTAAGACTCAGACAGTGAACATCTGGCTTGCATCATGAAGATCTGAAGTGCATGTTTGCATGTGTACAAAATAACTTAATTGCTGACCTCCCCCTTCATTGCTTGTCTTTTCTCTCTGCTTTGAGACCAGAAGAAAAAAAAAAAAGGAAAAAAACCAAACATATGCCCTGTGATCTCAACACTTCAGTGAAACAAGACCTCAGCTTCTCATAGGTTTCCTCTGAAAAATATCTAATAGAAGCATCAAGGAGGAAAAATGAGATGGTCATGAAATTAGTCATAGCTGTATACTTTTCATCCCCAAAAGATGTCAAATATGGACTACATTTTTCAGCTGAAAATTTGTTTCAGACAGTTAAAAATTCTTATCTGAACTGAGATTGTTGCTTTCTCCCAGACTGTCCAGCTGTGTCCAGCTCTGTTGGTCTGAGAGGTCCCCAGGCTGGCTGGGCCGTGTCCTCGCAGAGCTCCTTTGCTTCAGATGTTTATCTGCTTTATCAGGAAGACAGCCTGTGAACTTAGGGCTCAGGGAAAAAAAGCTTATTGTCCAAAGAAACTTTGGACAATAAAAATGAGGAAGGGAAATAGAATCAGAAGACAGAACTTTAGGTAAACACTGGCAAAGAGATTTTGCTGGTGGTACATATGGCACTTGTATTTATGTACATGTATATCACTTATACTTTATATTGCTGATTGTGAATTCAATTTATGTATTTAGTCTTTTGGACAAGTCACAACTCTCTTGCAGGCATAACTTTTTCCCAGGCATGTCTAGTGCTGGATTCTTTACCCAGGCAGCTGTATTGAAAATGCTATCTTCATAACAGAGTGTTAACTCAGCCAAGAGGCACAGCTTCAGAGAACTAGAGGAATGGGACACAAAATCCCAATGTCCTGACACCAATTTCTGTCTCATTTATTATTCTCTGAGAAACTCACTGAAGAAAATGGAATGGAAAAATCACCTGCATTTTGCTTTTCTTTTTGATTTGGCTGCTCTGTGGTAAGTAAGGCTCCAGGTTGGGACCGTGTGAATACTGAGATCTGCTCTCCTACTGTCAGCTAATGATCATGGATACACGTAAAACATGTCTCAATTTCTCCTGCAGAACCCATGATCTTCCCTAAAATCCCAGACCCACCTTTCTATGTCTCTGGGCCAAGGATGTCAAATGCCCAGTGCCAAGCATGAGAAATCTTTGCCTTGAAGGTGACTGCCAGGCTTTCCCTGTGGACAAGGTGTCTGTCCAGGTGCTTAATGCTTGTGGCATCTGAAATGATCTGAAATTAGTCCCTGCAGGGACTCCCACACACTCCTGGGACCAGCAGTGAGCTGCATGAATAAAGCAGCCTCACCATCTGCCTGCTCAGAGGTAGGTGCCATTTAGATAATTGCACTGGAGAAGAAAGGGCATTTCTAAGGACAATCCTGAAGCAGTACTTCATTTTTTTTCAACAGTGTTCATTCATAATTGATTTCTTTGGCAGTATTAGGTAATAAAATCCAACCAGCTTTGCTTTAGCTTTCAGTTCTGTGGTGATACATATGTTTCCTATTCATCTGCCTCAAATATTAGAATATTATTCTGAATATGTGTCTTGGTATGCACAGCTATCAATCTTGCCTCTTCTGCCACGCCCATGGGGTGATCAACTAACCCCATAGGAATATGCAGCAAATGAGTGAAGGGAACAAAATGTTATTTCTGAGCAAGAGGATAACTGACTCCTAAAGGAGTCCCACTGAAACCTGGAAAAGCAACATGTCTCTGGCCTGGAGACCATCAGATACTGAAAAAATAACATGTCAAAATTAACAGCTTCATTTGCCTCCTCTTCTGATCTGGAAAATGGCAACAGCAAGGATTTTTAGAGGCAAAAATCTATCAGACAACTAGCTATCTGCCAGTTGCTGGGAATGAGCAGCACTGCTGTCCTGCTCAGCAAACCTGGCTCAGGAGCTGGCTCAGCTACTGGCACAATGAGATAAGCAGAACAGAGCTGGAATTTTTACAACCAACAAACAGACTGGTATTAACCAACCCTTAAACAGATGCCTTATAGCAGATCCACCCCGGTGAGCCTTTAACAAGACTAAAAGTCAGATAGGCAAACAAATATGATACCACAGCTTCCTCACAATACCCAAGTGATATTTCCCCTCCCTTACAAAATGTTTTATTTGAAGTGAATGTTGGATGAAACCTCCAATCTTTGTAGGTGACAGACTGAGGATCTGGCAGAACTTTCCTTAGTGTGTGTGAAGTCCTGTGGCTGGCAGTTTTGTTGTTACCAGTGCTGTTTGCTTTTGATTTGTAAGATAAAGCTGATTTCTCCTCCAGAGCATCAGCCTCTGATGGCATTTATCTGCAGCTGCTGATGTTAAACTGACAGCTCACTCCACAAGGCTCTTCAAATCAAGGCTGTGAAGGGAGCAAATGACCTCCACTGTTTTAGAACTATTTTCTCTTGACTAGCCTAACCTTTCTGGCTCCAGTATTTGAGTATTATTAGTTTCTTCTTTAACTCAGCTTGAATCCTAGGAATTTCTACAGGCTTCACTGCTTGAGATGTTTTAGCTAAGAATTACTAAATTTTTTCTGTATCCCTGTATGAGGTCATATTGTCCCCATATGAAGTTGCTTAAATACATACAGGCAGAGGCTGTGGTTAGTTTGAAGTTGTCCCATTCACCCCTGTAGGTTTTGAATTTAAAAAAATCCTCCCAGTAAAGTTTATCAAAACTCTCAAGGCCCACAGTTTTTCAGACAACAAGCAGCTATGTTTGAATTTGCAGCCACTCCCTCTGCTCAAGTAACAGTGATGTGATTTTGATAGGAAAAATGTCTGGGAAAGCTTTTAGACTCTTTAGCATCTGGGTTTTTGCAGGACACAGCTCCCTGCACTTTGGTGAGGAGAGGAGTCTTTATGTAGTGTTAATCCTTCAGCTACCTAAAAATTTTGTGAGACGTTTAGAATCTGGTTAAACACACATTCCCTTTGATAATCACTGCGAGGGGAAAAAGTCCCATACTTTTCCCCTATTCAACCTATCTAATAAAGCCGGTTAGTGTAATTTTGATCATATGTCTCACCTGTGCTGCCCCCTGTGTGCTCTTGCACAGCAAATTGCGATGCTGAAAGGGTCTGTTAGTTTGGGTTACCTTCAGATTTCTTACCATTGCTATTGTTGTCTTGTTTAGAGGACAATCTTTTCCAAATAACAAAAGATGTAACAACTACCATCAGGCTCTGTGCTGGTACAAAAATGCTGTATGCCACATCAGATCTTTTCCTTTCACTTGCAGTAAATATGCTGTCCTAAAGTAACCTTGAGAGCTCCTTCTAGCTCAAAGAGGACACTGCTGTTCCATTACCTCCATGGTAGCACCTTTTATGTGTGTGGAGTAGTCTAAGGTAGAAGAATGCCACACTAAATAGAAAGCAATTCCAAATTTCTAAACTAAGATAACGTAAAGGAGATGTCTCATATTTCTCTAGAGGTTTGCAGGATAAGCTCCTGGCTTGTAAGCACACAAAGAGGGTAACATAGAGCACTTGAGCTTACAAGCAAAATTCCAGTTAATCCCAATGTTTCCCCAAAGGACTGAGTAGGTCTCTAGGAAACAAACACCAATAAACTAGGGAGACAGCATCACCTTTTACTCATTCCTCCCAAGAACCCACCCTGGTGTGGACATGCTGCAAGAGCCCTTTCACTTTTCAGCTTTGGCCAACAGAGCTGCCAACAGCTTCTCTATTTTTGTCACAGACTCAAGATTGCTCATTCCCATATATGAACATTTGTGTGCAATCACTAATATGCTCTCCAAGGAGTGCACACTGTGAATCAATAGACAGCTGGACAAGAAGTCCAGCCCATCAAGACTGCCAAGTCTAGATCATGACCCACCAATACATTATCTTCTTTGATACTTTTTCTCCAATAATCTTAAATTCTATCACCTAGTTTTTGTCTCTATAGATACGACACTTATGCATGTCTGATAATATTCTGCCAGGGATAAAGAATGATTTCCTTTCTTACACTTGTTGAGTCCATCCGGGCAGGCTAATCAGACCAGGATGAGTTTATTGAAGCCTAGCTCAAGAAACCATGTAAGAGTTTGAACTGTCTAGGAACACTACCTACTAATACATGTGTGAGAAAGGAGGTTCTGGTACTCTGAGCACAGGAGCTCCCATGTGAGCATTCCAGTTCTCCTGGGGCACAGCAACAAGCTGCCCTTTGCCACACTCTACTAACAGGATATAAGATTTTCTCTGTACCACACTTGTGCTGGGAGGGTGGCCATGTGAGTCATCAGAAGGGCATGAGATGAGGTGATGACACACACAATTTGATATGCAGGGAAATAACCACTAAATCACATCAGTACTCTGTGCCCTCGTGGCTGTGGACATTAACAGGACACCAGGTCTTAAAGCCTCTGTCTGTGTGTAACAATGCACTCCTAAATAAATGTTTACTACGGACTGTGCTGAAGAAACTTAAGCCTTCAAATCTGGCTTGCCCATCTTTGTTCATTTTCCTCTATCTTGAGGCTTGAAGTTAATCCAGGAGAAAAAGCAGTCATGCAGACTTCCAACACTGGTTTAAAAAGCTTTGTACCTTCAAACGCCTCCCAGTGGTCTGATCTACCACCCAGAGCATTTCAAACCTTTATGTTTTCATGCTCCTTGTGGGATCAGCACAGACTGAATGGAAAAACACACAGAATTATAGAATCATTTAGGTTAGAAAAGACCCTAATGATCTTCCAGTCCAACCCTAAAACCAACACTGCTAATTTGGGTTGGAAGGGACCTTCCAGTTTCATTCCCTGCCATGGGCAGGGACACCTCCCACTAGACCAGGTTGCTCCAAGAACTGTCCAACCTTCCCTTGGATGCTGCCAGGGATGGGGCAGCCACAGTTCTCTGGACAACCTGTGCCAGGGCCTCACCACCCTCACAGGGAAGAGTTTCAGCCCAATATCCCATCTAGCCTTGCTGTCTGGCAGGGTGAAGCCATTCCTGCTTGTCCTGTCCCTCCAGGCCCTTGTCCAAACTCCCTCTCCAGCTCCTGCAGCCCCTTCAGGCTCTGGCAGGGGCAGCGAGGTTTTCCTAAAGCCTTCTCTTCTCCAGGCTGAACACCCCCAGCTCTCCCAGTCTGCCTCCAAAGCAGAGGTGCTCCAGTCCTTGGAGTGTCCTTGTGGCCTCCTCTGGACTCACTTTAGCAGCTCCAGCTCCTTCTGATGTTGTGGACCCCAGAGCTGCAGGTGAGGTCTCACCAGAGTGGGGCAGAGGGGCAGAATCCCCTCCCTTGTGTTGCTGGTCATGCTGCTTTTGGTGCAGCCCAGAATACAGTTGATTTTTTGGGCTTACTAGGGCTTGAAGAGTTCAGAGCAGAGTCAAGGCTGGGCATGTTCAAAGCAAACCATTGAGTCTAGAGAGTGATAGCCATAACCACGACTATCAGCCTTAGACCAGGTCCCTGTCACTGCTCCTCTGGCTCAGAAAGCAGCATAGAAAGCAAACATGCCCTATTATTAGGAGACAGAGCCTGGAATGATGTGCTTGTGACATGGAAAGCATGGCTTGTTGCCTATATTTAGGTAGGATGAATCAAGGCCCTTCTGAAATGTTTACAGTGCCTTTTATTTATGGCTTGAACCGGAAGATAGCAATTATACACGTCCCAGATGGAGAAAGATGTTTTATAGAAGGCTTGGTTATACCAGGAACCCTGTTGCTTGCTTTTTCTGTTTGGCTATTTCTTCACTTCTCCTACAGAAGCAGCAGGAAATCTTTCGGGACTGGCTTTCCCTCCTCCCCTGTTTCCAAGAAACTGCACCTCTTTGATCTCTTTTAGTAACAAGACCTGGGCCTGCCCTTTTTCCAGCGGAAACAAGTGACAAACTCGAAGGTTCACATCCTTATGTGGATATAAATTGGCACAGTATCTGGACTTCAAAGAAATTCCCCTGATTTACACTTCTTGCAGGCCCCAATCCTCTAGATCTTCATGGTAGGTGGGAGCCTGCGCTGCCAGCCTTGGTCAGCAAATTGAAAACATCATTAAATAATCTTTAGTCTAATGTTTATTTCTCCAGGCTGGTGTGGTTACACTGCTTGTTGCTGCACTGCATTATGCCAGAGAAGGTGACAGCAAGGCTGCTCTGCCTTGGTGGTGGATTTCAGTGCCCATGCTGCTGGGAGTCTTGGATGTGTTTGCTCACAAGAAAAAGTGAAGTTTAATGTTTACTTGGGGAGAGGGAAGCAAAAACCAAACCACTGCAGAACTTCACAGTGGAAAACCTAAGTGAGCAGTTTCTTCTTTTCTGCCTTCCTCCCTCCTCTTCAATGACCAAGTTTTACCTTGAATCTAAGACTCCAAGTGAGAGAAGCCCATGGTTTCCTCCAGAGTGAGGTTATGCAGGTGATTTCTGATGCCTGGGCTCATTTTACAGCTTTTCCCTTAGCTGGACCCTTTACTGAGACCTTGTCTGAGCAGTTGGTTTTCACTGCACCATCTTGAAGACCTCTGGAACACATTCACTACTGTGCTCATAAAGAAGGGTCTGGCAAGCAAATCCAAACAAACACAGAGATGCCAACTCCCACCGTCCCACTGCCCCAGGAAGCCCATGCTGGCCAGGCTGTATTGCTCACTTACAGTAAAAACCTTTGAGCTTGCAGGGGCCATGCCCTGGAGGCCTTAGACTGATTTCTGGGGTGTCAGTTCCTCAGGCAAGTCTATTTCTGAGCTCTCCAGCAGAAATGCTTTATGGAGAGCTCCTTTCTATGACCACTGTCCAGGACCAGGGCCAAATCCTCCAAGCATCTCACCCAAAGCCCAGCTTTTTATTCTTAATTCACTGTCCCAGGAGCAGCCCCACAGCTCTCTGTGCCCTTCATCACCTCTGAAGGTGGGAATCACAGGAAAATGGTCTCCTTAGCACATGCCATTTCAACTTCTACCTTTTCTCCCCACAAAAACGGTGTTTATAATCTTAAATCTCAATTTCTTCCATGAAAGCATATCTTCAACCTCCTTATAGGGCATTGGAGGAGAAAGTCTTGGTTCATTCTTCCCTCTATGAACAACTTCTGGTCAGTTTGTAAGAAAGAATGGGATTATTGACACATGCTTTTAGATATATTTTAGATGAGCCCCTGAAAAAAATGCAGTTTCAGATGTAGTTCTGCTAGGGATGGGTTCTCAAATGTTGAAACTATTCTTTCAGGAAGGTCATGCTGTCATAACAAACAATTCACCAAAATAGAAACAATACCCTGGGAATCTGAACATCAGAGTGGAAAGTCAGCTTCCTGGCAGATATTTGTAAAGTGCTTTGAAGATGTGAAGAATGACACTGTGGCTAAGAAGTATTTGTTCCCTTTTTTTGTCCTATGGTGCTGCTGAGCTTAAGGGGTTTTTTCAGTGTGTTATACAACAGAAGCAGCATCTACTCCACACTTGGGGATTTTATAAAAAAAGAACACAAAGCAACCCTGCCCCAACACCTTCCCCACTTACAGAAGAAAATCTCTGTGATATCTCTGCTATCAACAGAAACATAAACAGTTCTGGTTTATGTATAGATTTTTCCATAGTTCTCACTACTGTAGTAACTGAATGGCTCTACAAATATTAGCTACAATAATGCGAAAGAGTGAAGTAGTGTTGTTTATGTTTTGCCCAGAGGGAACTGAAGCACAGAATTAATTAACCAACACAAAGTGAAACAGAAGATTAGATACTGAATGATGATCTTTTGAATCCCAGTTTATTGGAAAAAAGGGAGAAAATAACCCACCAAAAACCCCAGTACTTTAATCCAGAAACCATTTAGTGTAGGTTTTTTTGGCCTGGGCTGTACAACCCAGATAAAATTATCTCAAAGGTTCCAGGTAACCCCAAAGTCTTGGAAATTATGCATTTTCTCTAATTCTTTTTGTTTGGGTATAAATAATTCTTACCATGTAAAATCCCCCAAAAGAAGGCTTTTGTGAGTTGTGAGTGGGTGTTTGTGTCTATTTCGTGTTTCAGCTGTGTCATGTTCTCCCTGGGCAGGAGAGACATCCTCCAAACGCTCATCTGAGAATGGGGTAAGAGAGAGAAGATTATAAATGACTCCACAGCAAGAAAAAGGTGAGTTAGAGCTCAGCTGTACAGGAACCAAAGGAATCAACCAAGAGCTGCAGCTCATCAGGAAACTGGGCTTTATAACTTCTTGTGTTTGTAGTACTCCTGGCATTTCAAAAAGTGAGGTGCACCTTTTACACTGTGAATGATTTATCCTCTGGAGAGGTGATTGTCACACTGTTAATTTTTAGCACCAGTGGAGTGTGATAGCAGAGTCTGGCTGCAGAGGAGACACCATCTGATCCTCAGTCATGGCTCAGCCCAATTAGCCATCCAGAAGGCAGATTTGGGGTTGGTTTATGGTCCTCACCTCTGATATGACCTCCAGCTATTCTGAAACATTCCTCCCACAGCAAAAGCTTTGCTTTCCTTGGCTTGTGTATCTCAAATAATCCAACTGTCTATTAGACTTCATGTTAAGATGGGGACAGTCATGCCCTGGTGTGTGCTGATGTTCCTGAGAAGGCCCTTGAGGGGATGGGTAGGTCAGTGCTCCCCACATCCTAACACAGCCCTTGCCTCTGCTCTGGGGTGACTGCTACCTCACAAAGAGTAGCCCTGGTGCAGAAAAATGTTATCAGGCCCTTGACATGGCTGTAATTGAGCAGTTTAAGGGATCCAAATCAAGCTTCATACTGCTGAAGTGCTTCCTGTGACTGGTGAGTAAAGCTTATTGCTGCCAAACTCAGAAGGGAGCTACCCATACCATACACATCAAAGAGAGGATGGGAATGCTAAATTTCCCTGTATACCTATAAATAAGGGATTTATAGGTCAGGCCAAACACCAAAAAGGCTGGGGGTTTTTTTGGTTTTTTTTGTTTTGTTTTTTTTTTTTTTTTGCATTGGACCATTTAGCTAGAAAAAGACTAACAATAAATTAACCTGTCAAGATACCTTGAATGAGTTTTGCCAGCTCTACTTAGGTAGTAGGGGGTTTTATGAAGAACAGAGAGGGAAGCAGCTTTTTTTCCCAGTGTTGCCCTTGTTTGCTGCTCCTCCCTCCTATGTTCCACATAGGAGCATGGATGAGAAGAGGCAGAGAAATAGTTTTATGTGACTGGGTAGTTCTTCGATTCTTTTCTTGTTTGCTTTTCTGTGACTTTTGAGAAGTTTAGGAAGACTAAAATGAGATACTTTTTTTGTTTTCATCCCACCTAGCAGGCCAACCATTTTCTTGATCTGTAAGTCAGACATGGTAGGAGGACCTTAAATGCTGGAGCAACCCACAAAAAGTGTTTGTTTCCAAACTTAAGAAATGGTTATAACTGAAGTCTTTCCAGAGATGTATTAAGAAATTACCCAGCTCTCTGCCTGCCAGTAAGGGCTTTCTTTGAGACTTGCCTGGAAGGCTGTTGGTCATTGTGGCAATAAAGGAGGTGAAGCTTCTTCTAATGCATGAGAAGAATAGGTTGACTGTTTGGAGAAATTGTAGCTCTCCCATACCTGAAAGTGTTCATGGCCAGCTTGGATGGGGCTTGGAGCACCTGATCTAAGGAAGGTGTCCCTGCCCATGGCAGGGGGATTGGAACAAGATGATTTTTAAAGTCCCTTGCAATCTGAACCTTTCTCTCATTCTATGGTTAAGTCCTGGGAAGGACAGAAAAGCATGATTAAAAAGTGCTGTGGTTCAGTTTGTTACTTTGCTTGGAACTGTCCTTGTTCCAGCCCCTGCTCACCCAACCAGATGTTGCAAGAAGAGAGGAGTTTGCTCCCACTCCCCTACTCCAAGCAGTCACTGCTTACCAATGCCAGAGGCAGGAAAAGGCAGTAGAGGGACTGGCAGGTATCACATAAACTGATATTTCTAAAGGAAACTGCCAAAAATATGAGTTGTATTCCATTACACTACAAATTCTGTAAAAGGAGTGGCTGAGAGATTAAAGACAAAGGCAGTAAAGACTATGTTGTGTAAACATAAACAACTCTTTTTTCCTCAGAGAAGTTGTCTCTGAAACACCCTTTAGCACTTGGTAAAGAAATGTTGGGATCATACAAAACAAGTTCTATGAAATGTCAGCTGAACACTCAGCTACAGCTAAAAAATATTCAGGAAAAGCTACTATAGGGAAGTCACTACCTGGGAAGGGATAGAGAAATAAGGATAATGTCACTTAAGAAACCACAGAGTATACAAGTTCTTGAAAGGTCTTTTGCACTCTGAGATTTACCCCTCATCAAACATATAGCAGAATTAGAAAAGATTTTAAAGGATTTGAATGAAGAATTTTCAGAAACATATGAAAATATTATGACTGGTCCAATCTCATAAGAGATTGCATGAGACAGACACAGTAAATATCTGTACAAAACAGGGTACTCCAGATCACAGAGAATAATCACACATTGTTTCTAGTAATAACAGAATTCGGGTCACCAAATGATTTTATTGGGCAGTAGGTTTATAAAATGTTAAGATTCACAAGGTTTGGAGTCTAGTTATGGACATCCTTGTCAGCAGGTATTATGAACACCGAGTATTTATGCAGATCCTAAAGAGCACTGTTTAAGGGAAGAAAGATTCTTAGGAGTATTCAGATATTCATATTCATACACAAATGTATAACCTGGGGCTTCACAAGTCCCCAAGCCACGACTGTGTAGGCACAGAGGAGTTATTGGGGCAGTGTCACTACCACTGGTGTTGTCTTTGTGCTTCTTTTCCACCCTTCCACCCCAGAAGGGATGGGGAAAGGGAACAGACCTGCTCTGATCCAACACAGTCATACTCAAGCCCTTAACCTGGATGTAAAAGAGCTTGGAAAGGTCTCTGGCCACCTCCAAGTCAGCAGAATCACTTGCTCAGGGACCCAAATATTTGCTTTCTTTCAGCATGTTGAGCCCTTGCAAAATCAACTGCTTCCCAGGAAGGTGGAAGACCTGGAGGAACCCAAGGCACCCCTTCAGTAAGTTTGGCATGAGGAGCTCATGTCTCAGCAAGCAAGAGAGACCAGGGCAGGTTTTCGTCTGTGTTGTAGAGGAGCAACATCTCAGAGCTAGTTAAGCAGTCTGGCCAAAAGTTTTGTGGGGTGGGACAGTGCAGGAAGGAGTTGGATGCCCATTTCCCATGTTTTGATCTCCCATGACTTTCTTCCTACAAGTCTATGATACATCTGTGATGCTCTGCAAGTAATTAATACCAATTTTACACTAAAACAAAACCAGCAGTGGCTGAACAATGAGGATTCAGACAGGAAATGCCTATTCATTGACCTTTCAATCCACTTGCATGTGAAACCTAGAGCAGACAGCAAAACCAATTCAACTTCAATCCCTCTTACCCTACGTCATCACTGGCCATTGTCCTCTTGCTCTAAGTTAATATTCATCTCTGCTACCCTGGAGATTTCTGGCTGTTTACATATTGAAATATTATCCCTTTCATCTCTTGTGGTGGCTTAATGTCTCATTCCCTCTTGGCCTCCCTCCATTTCTGATTCAAAATTTCTCTATATGGGACCATTTCAAATAAGAAGCAGTTCTGCTCAAGGCAACTGCTGCAGTTTTCATTTCTATATATGATGACTAAAACTTCAGCTTATGATTGTGGTTGATTTTTGTTCTCCACCCCAGTGCTTGGAACATTGATATGGAATTTTTAGTCTACAAAGTTCTCAGCATATTGGTCCTATTAGGAGCTCATCTGTGACTGATGGCATCTCTGGAAATGTCTCTTCTCCCACCCACTCCATTTAATTCCTGTTCTTGACTTCTGTTAACATGCCCTTGGTTTGCCCTGAGCAAATGACCGGGACCAGCATCACACCCACCCTTGTGTGGGAACAGGCTACTCTCTGTCCTTTGGGATCTCCCCCAGCTCCACCCTTTCTCCTTTTATATCTTCGAGTCATCTCGGGAGCCACCAAATGATGATATTTTTCTGTGGTCTGAGAATGTTTGTGATGGCTCACTCCAAATGCTCATCATAGTGTGTGTGAAAGTTGCTGTTAGGAAGAAAACTCCTACTGCTACTGGCTTCAGATCCTCAAACAGAGTGAAAGCTTCAAGGCAAGTGAAGACCCAAAACTTACCTCCAGAAAGCTCTCAGGGCAAGAATACTTAAACATCTGAAGGGGACACATGAGAGACGTGGGAGTTATGCAGTTATATCCTTCCCAAAACACCTCTGATTGTTCTGACATCTCTCTAAGGGCTAGTGGCATTTGCATACAGATTCCTGACAACGTCATAGAATCACAGAATAGTTTGGTGAGAAGTCATCTACTCCAACACCCTGCCATGGACAAGGACACCTTTTAGACCAGTTTGTTCAGAGCCTTGTCCTACCTGGCCTAGAATATTTCCAGGGATGAGGCATTTGCCACCTTACCGGGCAATCTGTGCCAATGTTTCATCATGCTCACAAGTAAAAAATGTTTTCCTTACATCTAGTCTAAATCTACCCTCTTTTGGTTTAAAATCATTATCCCTTGCTTTATTTCAACAGATCCTACCATAACGTTTGCCCCCATCTTTCCTATAAGTCCCCTTTATGCACTGGCAGGGGATCTAAGGTCTCCCTCGAGCCTTCTCTTCTCCAGGCTGAACACCCCCAGCTCTCCCAGCCTGTCTCCAGAGCAGAGGGGCTCCAGCCCTCAAAGCATCTCTGTGGTCTCCTCTGAATTTATTTCAGCAGCTCCACATCCTTCTGATGTTGTGGACCACAGGGCTGGAGGAGCTCTGCAGGTGCGGTCTCACCTGGGAGGGGCAGAGGGGCAGAACCCCATCCCTCAAGGTGATGGTCACACTTCTGGTGCTCCAGCACAGGGCATGGTTCACTCTTTGGTTTTCAGTCACACATTGCTGTGTCACCCCCAGCCTTTCATGCTCTTCTACCTCCCACCTTTCTCCACAGGGTTGGTCTCAGTCATCAGCTGCATTAACAACAGATGCAGGCTGGACTCCAGCAGCTGCTACAAACACTGCTGGACATTTGATAAGAGATTTACTTTTCCCATGTACACCAGACAAAGGAGGCATTTGATGTACCTCCACTTCACAGCTGACGTGCTGAGCAGGTTTAAGAGGCATAAAGGCACCCAAATACTATGGAGATCAATAGGATCTGGGCATGTGTGTACTTTTGAGGGCTTCAGGTTCTACTTTTAAAATAACTTGGTGGCTGTTGTAGAATATGGCTTTTTTTTGCCCGTGGTCACATGATTAAATCCTCAGATCTGCAGGGTGCAAGGTCCTGCCTTCTTTGAGACAATATATGGAGAGAAGAGATCTCCAAAGTTGGGGAAACAAAGACCTTTCACTAGCTAGGTCAGAAAATGGATACCTGCTTTAAACACCTCTAGCCAGGACACGACCCTCCTGCTTCAGCACCAGCCTTTTTATCCTTGCTGCTAGATTCCACTGCCCAAAATTTCTGTTCAGAGAATATTTCCCATCCCATGACAGTAGGGATCCCGGCAACGTGTCCCAGGAAAGAGTGAGAAAAGCCATAGATATGTTAGGATATCAAACCAAACCTCTTCCTTATGTCCAGTGGAGCAAGAATGAGATCCTGGGTCACTTGGGTGAAGAAGTAACCATCCATCCATGAGCATTGCCACCTGGCTGTCCTTTGTGCAGGGTGTACCAGCTCAAGGCTCAGAGCTTCTCTGTGGATTCAGGTAGCAGAAGGTGTCAACATAAGACTTGTCTTTAGGGCTTTGATGTAAAGTCTAATCAAAGCCTTGGCTGGAAGACATGAATATGTTAGTGCCAACTAGCAGGAATGTAATATCCTTATGTAATAATAAAATGTAATATCCTTGGGTCTAGACAGCAGTTGAGTAGCATTTCTGTGTGTCATGTTCATCACAGCAGTGACAGACAATTAGTAATGCATTTAGTCCAGATCTGGCAAAGCATTTTAGCCAAGACCACAGACTACTCTGTGGCAGAGCTGAGATCAAAATCTGACCCTTTGACCTCCAGTCGAGTGCTTCAACCACATGAACACATTTGTTGTGCTATTTACTCTCCTTTTTCATGAACCTTTCTGTATTTTTCATACCTAATTTGCCCCTGCTCATAAGGAAAAATTGCAATGAATAAAAAGCATATTCATAGTCCTCAAACCCTTTCTTTTTTAAGTCTCTGTAAAACATGTCCTTTGGATGTTTATTAATTACAAAGGTTGTGAGACAGGAATTGTAAGTACACTTATAAATGACACACATACATATAGTCTCTCATAGAAAGTTCTAGAAGCCTTCTGGCCAGTCTTGGGCTGCTGATCTGCGTGGTCACCTCCATTGGTCCTAGAGTCTTTTGTGAGCCCTTTGTTCCTCACCATAAACTGCTTGGATGTAATTAATTGTAGCTTCTTTTTCCTTGAGGCATGATGTTGGCTATCTGTGGTGTGGCAGTGTCACCAGCCTCCAGCCCATCCCCTCCAGGACAAGCCCCCACACAGCCTCAGCTCTGAGGGGCTGCAGGATGGCTGAGAACGTGCTGTGGGGGGTTAAGGACCAACAGATTCCCTAAATTAACCAAGTGTTGGTCATGGGAGGTCCATAGATAGAAGAAAGCTCAAGCAAAACAGGGAGAAACACAGAGATATGCAGAACCTGAATGTTTTGGACAGTGAAATTAACACCCAAAACTAGAGCCTGAATTTTGTGGGCTCTTTCCTACCCTGATCCTTTAGGTAGTACATTCTTATGAAGAGACACATTGGTATTTGGTATTTAATCTAAATACCTTCTATCCGTCCCACAGATATTAACACAAGTTCTTGTCACTGCCCTGCCAACACATTCAGAGCTGCATTTTCTTCATCTCCATGAGGAACAAGCACTGTGATAGTCTTTTCTGTGACTTGCCACCATGTCCTTTGCAAGTCCCTCCTTCCCTCAAGGGTTAAACTAATGCAACAAAGATAAGCTACCAGTGGAGACAGCTTCATGTCTCTGCAGAAAAAGAGATTTTGAAGCACACTGTGTGCATGCTGCAGCTTCATGTCCTTGCAGGCTTATGTCCTGGGGACTCCCAATCTGTACACCTACTGGCCCAAACCTGTTTGCTGTGGTGATTCCAAGCACCTTTTGCTCTCTCTTGAAAGAAAAACTCCTCACAAGTGCTGTTTCATATGCTCTCCCTGCTCCCTGTTCTTGCTCTCTGCAACTCTTGGTATTTTCCATCTGTGCTATTTCAGCCACTTTGCCCTGTGTCTTTCCAGCAGGGTGGGACTAAGCTATAAAAGGGATCTGACCATCTTCCCCCGTTCCTTGGCACAGAGCCTTGGGCTATACACAGCTTGCCTAAATCATTCCATGCATTCCTTTCACTCTGTAGTAAGAGCATAATTCATTGCAAAGGTCTTTTTCACCATGCCCTCCTGTGACAGGAAATTACTGTTTTGCAGCTGCCTTGACTCACAGATCTTGGGGTGAACTTATCTCAAGCATCTTGTGTGCAGAAAGATTCCATGGCAGCATGGAATAATAAACAGATGATGGAAGTATGTGCAACGTGCAAGCACCATGAAAATGCTTTATGTTCCAAACCAGACATTTCTACCCAGATCTTTCTCCTGCTGCCATTTTCCAGTTAGAAATACATGGTTTCACCCAACTGCTCAAATGTCAGAATTTTATGGAACTTGCCTCAGTTACCATTTGGTGGACCACGACCCAGCTCTGCCTTTTCCATTGCTGACTCTGATGAACCCATGGTTTCTGACAAAGCAGACATGATGACATTGCATAAAAGCCACATCCCACCCAAAGGATAAGGACTAGCCAGTTTTAGCTTTCCTCTACAGAAAACTGGGAAATACAAACTCACACAAATTTCATGATGCCAACTGTCTTTGAAAGAGGGTCTCAAGGTTAAGAGGGACATTTGCCTGATCTCTAAAGCATTTTGCAGGCATTAAAAGTCACAACTCTTTAATAAAAGTGTTCATCCTAAGGACGGAGGCCTAGCCTTAGGGTGGGGGCCATGGGGAATCCTATTTCTGTCTCCAGTGCACAGCTGCTGGCACTATATATTCATACTTTGTGCTTGTGTCTTCTCAGAAAAGCATTTGAATCCATCAACTCCATACTGCAGCCCCAGAAGATGTTCTACATTGTGGTGGCCAGGACATGTGTTTGTCCTTGGGTGCACATGGGATGTTCTGGAAGGGACTTTGCATGTGAGATCTCCTGGGCAGTGCTGGGAGGTTAACTGAAGTGGAGGGTGAAAAGTTATAGAGTTGGCTCGTTCCTAAAGATAGATTAGCTTTCCTTTACTCAAGATGATGAGGGAGGAGGAACTGGGACTTATTTCAGGGGATAAATTACGGGACTACATTGACAATCCGCATTTCCTCCAATTAGAGAGAAATGTATGGGACAAGGTAGCTAGAGTTTTCCAAGTGTTTTCACACCTAGTTTTATCTCCCAGAAGCCTTCCATGCCCAAAGCCCATCCAAATGCCTTATTACTGCTAATTTTCAAACCCAGTCCAAGATGGCTGAAATTTCCAGGATCCATCCACAGCTTGGTTGTTTCACCCATCCTGGGAAAGAAAGAGAGGACCCAAAATCTATGTGATGATTTGCACTGAGAAGTTATATCATTCAGCATCTGTAATCATGGTGGGCATGGGTCCCTTCTGAGAGTCTCACATCTCCTTCCTAGAAGATGGCCATGCTTGCTTATTCACTCGCACACCAATTTTTTCTTGTGTTCAGAGTGGTAACTGAACTTGTTGTGAAGTGAATGCACATCATCTCTGTGGGCTACAGAGCTTGTTTACTGGGAACTTGGAAAGGTCAGTACAGCAGCATGCCTTTCTGTTTCTCTGTATTTCAAACTTCAGACCTCTAGTTACACATCTGGCTTACGCTATGGACAGCTGCTGAATTGCAGCTTCTGGAATTCTTGGTCAGGGTGATAGGGCACTGCTTTTCTTCACAGGGTCTTATAACTGGAGAAATAACTTCTTGAAAGAGCTTTGCCATTGTACACTGGATGTGCTGGATGGTTCCCACAGGATGCCCAGAGGAAATGGCTTTTCTCCAGCACAGTGAGAAATGTGACCTTGCAATCTGTGCTGTGGGTGATGACCTTGTTAGGAAAAGGGCACTGGGATTTTCAATGAGAAGCTCAAGCCAGGAGGGAATATTTTATATATTTTTTGATCATCAAGCTCCAGGGCTTATAGATTGCATCCTGTTCAAAGTGTTCATTTTCAGCAAGCACAGAGCTTGAATTCCATTTGAAGTGCAGGGGATTTAGCATGGGCCCCTCTGCTTGGACAAATCTGGAACACTTAACACATACTCAGTGTTCTGGTGACTTCAATGAGGATAAACTTCTGGGGGTCAGCTCAAGTGTTGACTAATGAATTACAGTCATACGAATCCAGAAGCTTTTTCCTCAACCCAAATCTGAGTCAGATTTCTTGTTGCTGGCTCTATCTCCATTTCTTTACTTATGTCCTCATTGAGGTCTATAAAGTGCTCAGAACACCAAGAATTCAAAGATTCTTGTCTGAAGAGAGCACTACCATAGATTTTGCTTCAATGATGCATTCAAAACTTAATAATTAGTATCAGACAACAAACCTCCTTGCTGACACAAAGCAATTCAGAAAAAAAACCAAAGGTGACCTGTGAGGACACTTGACCACTGCTTAGTTTTCTAGGCCTTGCCCCAGTGACAGTGCCTGTATTTGAGGGAAATGGCACTTCAGGTAGTGTAGGAACTGTATTTATGGAATCATAAAGTCATAGAATCATAGAATAGTTTGAGTAGGAAGAAACCTTAAAGATTATCCAGTTCCAATGCCCTGCCACAGGCAGGGACATCTTCCACTAGACCATATTGCTCCCAGCCCTGATCAACCTGGCCTTTAACACTCCCAGGGATGGGGCAGCCACAGCTCCTCTGGACAACCTGTGCCAGGGCCTCACATATTAGGATGCAATTCAGTTAGTTAAGGAGCTGAAGCCCATGTAAGAGGCTGCTCTTGTGAGGTCTGATTCTGCTCGGAAGGAAAAAGGCAATCTGCTCTCCAGCCTGTAGCATAAACGTGGGACTTGCATTTTGCATCAGCGCATCTCAAAACACCTGGGGAGAAAAGATCCTTCTCATCCATCATCTTCAGGAGAGCGGGCCATGAACAAACACTCAAAGAGAATCCCAAGGGCACCTGGCAGCAGAGAACGTGGTACCCAACACGCAGTGGTGAACACAACCCACCTGGCTACCTTGGTCTGAGGTTCTGCACACACATAAGCAGGAGCGTCCATCTGCCCACCAGGCCAGGACTGTGGTCAAAAGGCATAAAATGCTTATATTTCATTAAATGCAAATGAGATTTTTAAGGCTGAAAAAGATGAGGTCAGGATGACCTGGAAGCCAGGAAGATAGCATCATCTTCTCACAGTGTCTTCTTCAGCATCCAAGTTCTTCTGAGTTTTTTCATCTAGGCTATATGTAATTTTGCACAGTTACACATATTTATGCTATGGCTCCTCCCAAACATGTCCAACAGACACAATATTTCCAACATCTCAGTGCTTCAGTTATTGCAACTTTCTCTATTCTCATTTTGATAAGTGCAAAAAAAAGACTTTTAGAAGACTTTTAGAAAATAGTTTTAAATATATTTAACCATTTCTCCTAACTTTATATATCTACATAGGCTTATTTTTTTTTCTTTGGCTCATAATAAAAAATCAGATCAGGTTTTCTTACCTCAGGCCTCTTTATGCTTATCCTACCTTTTTTGAGTCTAAAAGTTTGTATTTCACCTACAGTTGATGTATATGCCTATTAGATGTATTTGCCTAATAGATGTCTTACAGGCCTATTTCCTACGCCTCCAAGAGAATCATACATGGACCTGGATGGAATGTTTCAGTCCTTGTTGGGAGATTTTCCTCTGCAATGCTGTTCCCACACAGTATGCAGAAGAATAAATCTTCTTTGCCCACAATTTTTAACTGCTCGCTCTAGTTATGCCATTTAGTCCATATTTGTAGAACATTTCACACAGCCCTGATCAGAGATGAAGTCATCAGACATACCAGAACCTTAGCAAAAATGACAGTTTTAGAGAAATAAATTCTATTGCCAATGACAAATTCCCAATGGAATTAGTTATTTGGGTGCAGAATTGCCTTCCGAAATACTGAAAGTATGTAGATAACAGTAGATAAACTATAATAAATATTGGACACCTATTTTTGCGCTCATATAGGGCTGGATCAGGGAACATCAAACTCCAGAGGGTCTTTGTTATGAAGTTCAATGAAAGAAATCAAGATCCCCTGAGCAGCAGAAGAAGGAGACTGGACACACTGCAGATGTGTGAGTCCTGTTAATATCCTCTCCAAATCTCAAATAGGAACAGTTAGCAATTCTGAACATGGGGATATTTTGGGAGTATGTGTATTTGCTCTTTATTTACTTGCATAATTTTTTCCCACTCATAATCTGATCAGCTTCATGTTCCAGGAAAATAAAACAACAAAGCCCTGGTGCAAACAATTACTGCCCTAACAGACAATGTTGTTTTCATTTATTCCCTTACAGTACAGACAAGTTGGGAAAGAAGTCTTAGTCATGGATTGGTGCTGCAAGAAGGGAAATTCCTGGGGAGTGAATTAGCACAGCAATATCCCA
>JAHXMQ010012338.1:8948667-8984443 GCA_020466415.1 Ammodramus savannarum pratensis | reverse complement strand
ACACCACCACCACCATCAGGCCCCCTAACTTTGGTGGGTACCAGTAGGACATGATTCAAAACCTCATGATGGAGTTATCACCTTGCAGCCAGGCAGGTTCCTGACTCATGTGTGAACTTGATTTAATAATCATAGAATGGGTTGGAGGCACCTCAAAGATCATCCAGTTCCACCCCCTGCTATGGCCAGGGACACCTTGCACTAGACCATGTTGTTCCAAGACCTGTCAAACCTGGCCTTGAACATTTCCAGGGATGGGGCAGCCACAGCTTCTCTGGGCAACCTTCATCAGGACCTCACCACCCTCACAACCAAGAATTTCTTCCAATTTAAATCCACTCTCCGTTTCAAGCCATTTCCCCAAGCCCCTTCCCCTTGCCCAGCTCAAAAGTTCCTCTCCACCCTCCTTGTAGGCTCTCTCTAGGATTTACGCTTGGTTAACCCACATTTTTATCTGTCAGCTTGACAGAGAAATTTGGCCAGTCTAAATAGTGCTATCAAGTCTTGGTAGGTCCTATTCTGTGGAAGAAAGGGTTTAAATGGTTCAAAAAGAAACCAGCAAATTGTCCTGGGAAACACTATAGAAAATAAGTTATCGGTATGGAACTGCAGATAGCCCAATGACTGACATTTGATCATAATTTCTATATCTGCTGCTCAAAAAATATAAGCACAGCAGAATAGATACTCTGGGGAAACCTGAGAACGTGTTTATTGAAGGTAGGATGGAAAATGTGCTTCTTAAATGTCTCTCCATTCCCATTTGAAATTATTAAGGTGGAAACAGCTTCAAACTGACAGAAGGCAAGATTATATTGAATACTTGAAAGAAATTCTTGGCTGTGAGGGTGATGAGGCCCTGGCACAGGCTGCCCAGAGAAGCTGTGGCTGTCCCATCCCTGGAAGCATTCAAGGCTGGGTTGGATGGGGTTGGAGCAACCTGGTCCAGTGGAAGGTGTCCCTGCCCATGGCATGGGGTTGGAACTGGATGATCTTTAAATTCCTTTCTGCCCCAAACCCTTCTATGCTTCTATGAAACCAGAGTTCAAATAGCACTAGCACCACTTAGATGTAATACTCTATGGCATCATTTTTCATCCTTCTGTCTTCTTAAGCATTACTACAAATAAGCTTATAAATAACTTTCTCTAACACATTCCATACCACTTTTGACCCCAAGGCCTTGACAGTGAAGCCACCAGCTGTGAGGAGGAAATTACTCCCTGCATTCAAAGACATCAACCAATATTTTCCCGGTGGGAAGGTGGGCCCATTTTAAAGAAGGGGAAACAGAGGCATACACAAGGTTGGGATCAGTCTGACCAAAAGCATCCTTTGGTTGGAGTCACTACAGGCTCTCCTTGCAACCCCAGGGGTGGGATTCACCTTCTTGGGAAGGCAGTGTCTAAAAGAAACCAGATTAACCACAGCAAGAAAGTGCCTTCTCTCTACTGACTGTAAGGGCACTCATGGTATCATGTATAGACATCAGGTATAGACATCAACACAAATATCTAAAGTCATGTGTGAGGAACCACATCTTCTGTGGCTTGCCCAGGACCTGACAGCCATTCAGCAATTGCAGCAAAGTCAGAAGCTCTTCTTTAAGACTAAAATGAAACGAAATGAAATGAAATGAAATGAAATGAAATGAAATGAAATGAAATGAAATGAAATGAAACAAAATAAAAATTTTAAAATATCCAACTGGTAATCTGGTCTGAGGTCCCATGACTTTAATCTGACTGTTATTTATTACATTTACATCTCTGTAGCAATAGGAAATCCACACATTGTAGACTACAGGAAAAGCAGAAATTTTCTGCTGCAATAGTGCTGCCAGTCCCAGTGAAGATTCTGGGGGACCTGTGTAGAACCAGGCCTTGTGTCTGATGCATGCAGGTGATGCAATTGACACACCATGAGTGGAAAACCTGAGCCCAAGTCTCCTGCAGTGTATGTTTTGTACTATTTTTTGTTCCTTGAGTAACTGCAACACTTCTGAGTTCAAAAGAGCGATGGAGAAGATGGACTGCTCCTCCAGCTTCCTCCTGGAAAAGGAATAGGAATCTGAGAACTTTGCACAACAAAATCTGCTCCAGAGATGGAACCCAAACACCACCCAGTCCTATTTTCCTATGAGCTGTGGGTTTTAGGAGAAAGTCAGTGGTAAGAAGAGGGCATTTTCATCTGGAGATGGTCCAATGCTGGCATGTATTCAGTGGTTTCATGGCATTTCAGCAATGGTCAGGAGCCTACAAGAAAAGTCATGACCCAGATTATACCCTTCAGGGCACCTTGCACTTGCACAAGACAGCTTGGAGCTGTACAGGTTTCTTTAGATCAGACACTGCTTTTTTTTTAAATTCATGGGGATTTTTCCAGCAGACATGGCATGGAGAGCTTTAAGAGATGAGGAATTTTGCAATGTCTTTGGATTGAAACCACCAGAAACCCTGAAATGGCAGAAGGGTGCCTTGGACTGAAATAAGGTGGAAAAGACCCCACAAGGAGATTTTTCCTCATCCTGGTTGAGCTCTGCTCTTTGCTGGGGCGGCTCTGGCTGGAGTCAGAGCAGGATGGGCGGGATGTTGAAGTGTTTCTTGTTTCCTTATGATAAATTTCTAAGAAATAAATACCAGCCTCTATATTCTGGGCACACAAGAGAGTTAATGAACTTTATTACTGTTGGTTACCTTTCCTGGAGGTGCCTTTGCCACAATACTTTGATCATCTTGTGATGAAATTCCTTGGTAAATCTACGTTTCCCCGTAAAGGATCTCAACTACCATGTACACCTTTCACAATCCCCTAAAGTAAACCCCCTTACAAACTAAGCTGAACTCTAAAGTAAAGTAAACCCTTGGGGTTTACTTTACTTTAGAGTTCAGCTTAGTTTGTTTTTAGTTTAGAGACACCGTTTTAGTGAGTTAAATTTGCAGGTGTATGAGTCAAAACTGGGTCCCTACAGTCATGTTTAGGTGTTCTGAGAAATGTGATCTCATTCAGAGAAATGTCAAGAAGCTTTCTGTGGCTATGGAGAGCAGAGGTGCTCAGCACCTTTGAAATACTGTCAGACCTGAAGAGTCTAAATATAGGTTTTAAGGTCTAATTTGAGATCGTGGTTTAAAAAATAAGAAAATAAAGAAAATTCTGTGGCTTTTCTTTCCTTGAATATGTACAGAATAGAAAAATTCTAGTGCAATATACTGTCATATACTTGTAATCTTGATTATTTCACTTACCAAGAAGCTGCTTTTCAGTAGACTTAAGATATTTCTTCAAAATAAATTTGATGTAATATCTATGTTGTCCCATTTCATTTTGGGGAAATTTAATTTTAAATTACTTTAAATCATTATTTTAAATATCTATCATGAATATAGTCCTGTGAATCCCTTCAAGATGCAAAGTATGAGGACTTTTTTTGTGTGTGATAGAACAAGAATAAAAACGTTGTACAAATATATGCACATGCTTTATGTCAGGTTTCAAAACACAATTTCAGAGAACATAATTTTGGTAAGATGACATCTGATAAACTTCCACTGAATGACATGAATGACATGCATTTGAGTTTTTAATTCAGTTAAACATTCTGTCCTGTATTTTTGTTGGGAAACACTCAGAAGAGCGATGTGATGACCTGAGATTAGGAAAAAAACCCACAAGAACCTCTCAAACTTTACTCCTAACCTCAGCAACAGCATATTGGAGAAGAATGTTGTACCAGGGATGTCACCCAGAGACTTGTACATGCACACACATGGAGCACTGCAAACTTATCAGGACCACAGGGATGTGGTGGGATGGCTGCCATCCCTGTAGCATTGGAATGGTGGGATACAGACCTTTAGGAAGCACAGGTGGGATGGCTGCCACCCCTGGAGCATTGGAATGATAGGATACAGACCTTTAGGAAGCACAGGTGGGATGGCTGCTATACCTGGAGTGTTGGAATGGTGGGATACAGATCTTTAGGAAGCACAGACAGCAGTGGGTCTTGTCAGTGGCCAGCTGGAGTGCATGGAGCTCTGCCTGGGGATGGATGAGGATGAGCTCATGGATCAGGGTCAAAGGAGAAAGGGACAGGTGACATTGCAGTGGGCTCTGCTACAGGCCCCCTGAGCAGGAAGAGCAAGTGGGCAAGATCATCTTTAGATAGGAGTAGCCACACATTCAAGCAGGGCATTGGAACTGGATGATCTTTAAGGCTTCTTGCAACCCAAATCATTCTGTGATTCTATTATTTTATATTTAGCTGAAGATGTAGGTTTTGAACTCCAGGCCGTGCTTTTTCTCTATTGGTCCAACAAATCAAAAGAAACATAGATAACTTACCAGTTGCTTATTGAAATCCCATTAAAATTATTCAACAGCCATTTATTTATCACCAGTTATTCTCTTTTATGGTCCTGTTATCAGTCAGGAAGGAGAAAAAAGACATATCTGATGTATGAATTTAATTATCTCATTTTAGGATCAGCTATAGAACTTAACTATTTTTTATAAAAAATAAATAGAACTTCTATTGCAGGTGAGAGTTTTCAAGAGATACCTGCTGAGTTTCTGAGCATGTGTATTATCTTCAGTATGATGACATATTGTCTGAGATATTTTAAGTCAAATTAAGACATGATTTACAATTTACGTCACTTTTTCCAAATAACCATGGAAAGTCCCCAGCTGTGAAGGTTTCACCAAAAAAACAGCGATGAACTGATATTTGGCAAAAAACCTTGCAGATGGTTTAAAAAATTAAACTCAAAAGAAAAGTGGGGGGAAGAATGTGTGGTTTAAAATGATCAACCAGCTTACATTGTCCCCTCCCTGTAATTCTGCAGTCTTGCTGCACAACCAGCTGCATCTTTAGAAGGAACCTTGGTTGGTAACAGAGTCATACAGCCATGATGACACATGCTGGGCCTCATCCAGAGTGGCCTGGAGGGGATGGACAGGCTGTGCTTGCCCCCCCAGGCATCATGGGGTGCACAGCACATTGCAGAGCAGTCATCGCTCACAGGAGCTTGGGAATTCAGCTCCCATCTCTGCTCCTCTCACCCTCACCACGCTGAGCCAAAGCTGCTGGACATCATCTCCAAGGGGTCTGGTGTCCTTCCCTGGTGTCCCCCAGCTCCCAGCTCCCCAGAGCTAACCCCAACAGAGCTCCTAAGCTGTGTGTCAAGTGCAGACATGTGTAGCATGATATGCTATGACTGAACACATCATTGGATCAGATGATGTGTCCTGAGGCTTCCACCCCTCAAGGATGACCTGCACACAGGTATTATCCCAAAACACTCTGGGCGCTCCTTATCCATCACCATGAGATAGGAATATTAACAGAGTTGTGATCAAACCAAACATTGCATCAAGCCCTGCAGATTGAAGTCTCTTTACTCCAACAGCCATACAAATCTCACCTACCTCCAAGGAATTATAGAGGCACCAAAACAGCAAGCAACAAAGTGAGCTGTAACTAGCTGAATGTGAAGTATGAAAAAAAAAAATCCTTAAAAGAGAAAAAGCAGGCAAAAATGTTGCAGCAAGTTGTTGCAACAAGTGTGTCTGGCCTTGCTTTGAGCAATCTTATTTGAGGTGAAATTGTCCATGTTTTCTTATGTGACTCGCTCTCTTCTGGCCTTGGTGGGAGCACACCCTAGGAAAATGTGGTAAGAAACAATTTTATTTTCATTATTCCAAAGACTTGCACAAGGTGATTTGTCTTCAGAGCAACAAATTCTTAGGGAGGAACTACCACTCACTGATGCATCCTACTGCAGACATCCCAGATGTCCAGTCCCCTCCCAGTTTGAATAGCAGCAGACCTCTCAGAGGCAGAAGAATTCAGCCTAGGACATCACAGTGTCCTTTGTTTAACCTTTTAATGCTCTGTAGGCTCCTACCTCTTAGGTTCTGCATATTACTGATTATCAGACAACTTCTAGATAGAAATGGTGTTTCTTTCTGTTCAGCTTCTGCCAAATTTGGAACAGCATCTTAAGAAACCTGTCCTCTCTGCAAAGCTTGAATGTGAGTCCATTCCATGCTCAAGGCTTCAAAATCCCTTACAGATTTTGGGAGTGAAGAGTTTGAGTGTTTGTTGCCTTCAGACCTGTAAATCTGTGAGCTTCATAAGCAGTTAATTTTCTGTGATGCTGCAATATTGCACCTTATCTCCTTTTTTGTGAAGAAGACCCTGCTTCTACTGCACACAGGACTGAGATGTTGTCACAACAGGTTTGCAAGCAAGTGCTGATAAAAGTAATTAAAATGAAAGAGCTTTGAGGATGCAAAGGTCGCTAAGTGGGAGTGAGGGCAGGAGACAACATCAGGCTAGGTCAGAGGAAATGAAGAAATGGAAGCAGTGTGTGCAATGGAGACCTTGCTGCTGGAGGAAACATTGCATCATATCTCCAGGTGGCACTTGTGGTGGCAGGAGCAGGTCTGGGGGACTTTTTACCCTCCAGATCTGCTGGCAGGGGGATTGTGGTGACTGAGACCAGCCTAGACGCACACAAACCTCTACCCACGCACAAAGGCAGGAGTCGGTTTTCAAGTAAGTCTTGCCCTTCTCAGAAATTACTATCACAAATTAGGGGAAGATAATTTGAAATCGTTCTAAACCTTCTTAGGCCACAAGTCCTCAATAGCTAATTACAGCTGAGACAACTCTGAAAACATCTGGGCCACCAAAACCTGTATCTGTCACACAATGCAAGTGGATTTTGCCTCAGAAAATACAGCCAAACAATGGACTCAGACAACTGAGGTCAGGGGTAATTTGAGCAGCAAAGAACTACTACCTTTTTTACCATTATTATGCAAAACTGAGCTTAGAAGCTGTCTCAAAAAAATCTACTAGAAAATCACATCAGTAGGATTAGGATTTCAGAATTTATGACTATTGCTAATTTCAAGCCCAGCCTCTGTCAAATCCTTGCTCTATCACTTCATCCTTCTCCCAGGCTTCAGGGCAGTGTTGCTCACACACCACCCAATATCAAAATAGTCAGCTGGGCAGTGCAGTGAGTGGTGCCATGGGTGTCACAAATGCCATGGGTGAAGTGACACCTAATGTTAGGAAAATTAATCCACAAACATCAGAGGTTTATGTACAAAAAGGAGATAGAGGAGTCCTTTCTGGCTTTATTTGAATAAAGGGAGAGGCCATGGGCATTCCCCTGGGGTCTCTCCAATTTTTGGAGGATGCAGCCTCCTTTTTATCCTGATTTCCTGGGCACATTTCCCTTCTCTCTTTCCCCATTGGCTGAGGTAATGGAGAGGTTCAGACTTCCCAGAACGCCTGACCCCGAAGATTCCCCTCTAATGTATAACCCTCCTTTTTAACTTTTAATTCTTATGGAATTTAGAGGTTTTCCTTCCCCATTGTTTCTTTCATCTTTCAATGTCTAATTTAATTTATCAGCAAACCTAAAGTTTATTTGTAAAGGCAAATATCTTTTTCCATTCATCAATCAGTGGAATCCTTCCCACTCTTTCTTTTATCTCCCAGTGCTAGTTTTATCTACCAGCAGACCCACAGCCTGTTTGTAAAGACAAATCCACTATTCCTCTCACTAAGAACACATCCTGACAGTGCTGCTTGTCTCAGTTATGACCACACTCCTCCATCACTGTCCAGTTCCATTCACCTGCACAAGAAGGGAATGGGATGGGATTGGACTCCAGATGTTGCTGCAAGGACAATTGCACAACCTACACACATAAATATCCCACATCTGAGTGATCACTCAAACACATTGAGTGATCTAAACGTGTGCAAGGTGGGGACATCCCCTGGGTGTGCCTTAGAGGTTGTTTTTGGGTACTGGCTCATTAACAGCCTGGAAACCACCATGAGAGGTGACACTGATGCCTGAAAGAGCCTAGAAATGAAACAACACACTTTGGAGATAATATTAGTCTGGGAGGAAATACAAAGACTGGTCTTTACTGTAGGCCTGCAAGGGCCAGATATTGAAAATGCCTAAATGCCCAAATGCTCACCCTGACACAGGGTGAATACAGTTTTATAAGTTTAGCAAATTAGCATAATTGACAAAAATCACCAATTAGGGGCACAAGTAGTGAGGCAATTCCTCCCTGGTTCAGCCCGTTTCTAAATCCTCCCTCCTTAGATGGGAACTAAGATTGTTTAGGAAAATGTGTCTCAAAGAGCTGATTTCAACCTTGGTTCCCAGGAATAACCAAGATGGGATAGGGGCCTTGTACCCCCGGGGTTTGGAGATCTGGAATGTTTTTGTCTTTCTGCCTAGGGAAAAGGTAGGGAGAAGCTACAAACACAATAATAGGCTACAGAGCTACAAATTATAGAGAATATATAAAAGCAAAAATAATTCTGGCAACATTTCCACCATGGGGCTCAGCAGCTTAGCAGCCAGCCAAGGCTGCCACACAGCACAAGGGCACCAGCAGCTGTGTGGGTAAAGCTACAAACTTATGTCACCCACCTGCCCCCCAACAATGTTATTTTGGTGTGATTTGAGGCAGTCAGAACTCTCTGGGCCCCCACTGATCCTTCTTGTCCTTACAGGGAACTGAAGGGGAGCTTATATAATGAAATTCTCCCCAGGGAGGGTGGTGAGGCCCTGGCACAAGCTGTCCAGTGGAGCTGTGGCTGTTCCACTCGTGGAAGTGCTCAGTGCCAGGCTGAATGGGGCTTGGAGCAACCTGGTGTCCCTGCCCGTGGCAGAGGGGAAGGACTAGATGGTCTTTAATGTCTTTTCCAACACAAACCATTCTATGACTCTTTGAAAATCAGCATTTTGCATAAAGGCCTGGAGTCAGGCGTGACTTTGAGAAAGGACAAAGAAAAATGTGTTGACCAGCAACCCCTACACATTATTCCCATGCACCAGATAAGTTTTGTCTCTTAGATTAAAAGACTGAGACATTTACAAATCACCATATAGTCTTCCTGATAAATAATTTTTAAGTGAAAATTCCCCAGCTATTCCAGGCAAAAACAAACACTGTAAGAGACAGAAAGCTCATAAGACTTTACAAAGGTGAGATAGGACTAAAGGGTTGGAGAGAACAAGCCAGTGCCTTATGTAATGGCACACAGAGATACCTGTGTTATTTGCTGTGAGATGCATGCAGCATTTACAAGGAAGAAATTAAATGAAATGGTGCTGAGAAAAGAGGCAGGCCAAGAGTAATCTTTTGTGCAAAGGCAATTGGCAGCTTTCGTCTGTTTTGAGGAGGAGGAGGCAGTTAGGCATAGAATTCAGTAAGTACCCAATGCCCAAATTTTAATGGCCTCAACAATGCTGTGCTGTTCACAGTTCCTGGATGTGCTGGGAAAGAAAACTCCAGGATAGCCAAGATTTTGGTAAATGCCAATGAACCTTGTGCTGTGCTGGTTTCCTGGTGCTGCAGAGGAAGGAACCAATCTGCTCAGTCATTAGTAGTTATTTCTATCCACACATCCACATGCATGACAGTGCCATATTGATTGCATTTCTTACAGACTGAGTCAGGAGGACTAACAACTCCACCAGTTGCCCTTGATGCTTCACCATGTTTACTTCAGGAAAATCTTTGAATCTCATGGACTGTACTGATGTGAATCTGGGAAAAAAAAAGGAAAAGAGCAACCACTGATCTAGAAACAAAGACCTAAAGCACTGAGATTGGATATGAATTAGAAATATTCATCATAGAATAACAATGGTTTGGCTTGGAAGGGACCTAAAAGATCTTTGGTTCTAAACTCCCTGCCATGGGCAGGGACTCCTCCCACTAGACCTGGTTGCTCCAAGACCCACCCAATCTGCCCTTGAACAATTCCAGGCATGGGGCAGCCACAGCTTCTCTGGACAACCTGTGCCAGGGACTCAACACCCCCACAGCCAAAAATTTCTGCCCAATATCCCATCTAACCCTGCCCTCTGTCAGGGTGAAGCCATTCCCCTTGTCCTGTCCCTCCAGGCCCTTGTCCAGAGTCCCTCTCCAGCTCTCCTGGGGGCCCTTTAGGCACTGCCAGGGGCTCTGAGGTCTCCCTGGAGTCTTCTCTTCTCCAGGCCGGACACCCCCAGCTCTCCCAGCCTGTCTCCAGAACAGAGGAGCTTCAGTCCTTGGAGCATCCTTGTGGCCTCCTCTGGACTCACTTTGCTTGGTTAGTTACCATTGGGAAATTACATTGGTGTGGAGGAATAAAGGCATGACACACCACTGACTGTCTCCCTGTGCTGCTTAACAAGAGGCCTGAATCAATTTTTTCCCCCATTATGTCACAGAAGTGGGGCCAGCATTTCCTGACTGACCCAATACACTGATTAATATAGTCAACAGTCACATCCTATCCTTATCCCAACCCACTTATTCCACTCAGCCTGAGCAGAAATCAATTTCCACCCTCAAAGAAAAGGCCAATGACTTTTATTATTATTATTTCATTTCACACTCTATTCATCCCTTCAATTTCTATATGTGAGTCAATCCCCTCCAGCTGTGAATCTGGGTTAGATCCTGGCTAAGCAGCTTTTGTCCTGCCCAGCATTCCTTTGGGAGCACTACACTAAGGGAACAATCATCTTGCCATTATTCTTCAGCACCTTTGCCTTCACACTGAATGCTAATGCACACTAGAGGTGCCAGCTGGGGTGTTTTGTAGACTGAAGCCCCCGAGCAAATTCTCTTCACTTCTGTAAAACAGGAAAGAACATAAACTTGGTATCATCACATAGACATCAACACAGATATTGTGAGTCCTCTTTGGGACATTATAGGTTTTGCATAAAGAAACCCATCCCCTTAGTTTGGGTGGGATTTAAGGGTGGTGTGAGAGATGAGAGTGGATTAGGCATAAAAGAAATTATGGAGTTTATCAGATTTAGCCTAGGAAAGAGTTTTGTGTCCTATATGGAAGTGAATCCCATAAGATATAAATAATGGAAATTTTAAAAGGTCAGAGGGGTGGGTTGCACTTGGTTACACCTGAGCTGGACCAAGAAACACAGTTTGGGTTTAAATACACAACTTAAAACTATGGAGAGAATCAGACACTGGAACTCTGAGGTCCTGGCTGTGAGCTCAATGTGACACCCTCTTTTGCTGAGTCAGACAGACTCAGTGGTGCGTTTAGATAGACATTAACTTAGACATATGGAGAGACATCTGCCAGCCCTGTTGTGAAACCCAATAACTGGCTTCAGACCCACATATTCCTTACCCCTAGTTTCTGTTAAATCACTGTGCAAATTGTAGATGGTCTGAAGCCTCGGGAGGCTTTTTAAAGGTTCATTACTTTATTAGTTCTGTTTATCTTTCTGTTCCATGGTGACAGCTGAAGTAATCCCAGAATTTAGGAATAAACTCACCTGTGTGATCTTCACCTGTGTTTAGTTAAAGACAATAAGGTACAATAATTTCCACAATCACAGCCTTGTCAGGGGAGTCATACACCATGCATTGTGCTGGAAATAACATCTAGTGCCCATTTGGTGCCCAGTGAAGCTGGTGGAAACTCAAAAATGTTGGTGGCAAATAAGGAAAAGAGCTCTTTATTTTTAGTTCTGCCAAAATCTCAGCTGAAGGTTTGTCAAGAGGTCACCAGTCCAGCTTTCATTGCAAACTTGCTGACTCTGAACTTATGTTGTTTGTTTGTTTGATTTTTTTAAGTGTCTGATAATCCACATAAAAGACTGAAACAGAGTGCTACTGAACAAATTTCAACTTTGATTTCAACTTTGCAAAGAGAAGCAATAGAAAAACAAAACAAACAAAACCTCCTGAATAAATCTGCAGTTAAAATGTTGCATCGAGCAGACTGCTGGCTTCAGTTTCTGCTCTGGGCTGAAACCTTGTCCATCCCCCAGTGAGCCTTTGAGCCAAAGTAGTTTTTGGCCAAGTACAGTTTCTGCAGGAAGGTCAAGCCCTTAGCCTCCAGTCCTCCTTTTGCTGGCAGCCTGGAGCCTGGATATTTTGGGACAGATGTTCAGGTCTGTGGATCACTTAAAAAACAGGGGGACCTGTTTGCCTTTCTTGGAGTTAGTCTGAAAAATATTATTCAAAGCCCTTTTCTCTTCATGATGGATTTTTCATTTTAGTTTTATAAAGATCTGTTACCTATTTTCTTTCTGCTAGTGAAGGAAACAACAAACAATTTTTTCCTCAAAAAACCCAAAACAAAACAAAAACAAAAAAACCAAAAAACCCCCACAACCAAACCAAAAGAAAAGAAAACAAAACAAAAACCCAAACTAAAAAACCTCACCAGTGGTCCTGTATGGGACACTTAAGAGCATGTCATGTAACAACCACAAAATATTGAAAGTATTTGAAGCAAGTGAAAAGTCTCATAACCTTCATCCAGGAGACACTGGCTAACAATTTCCACCCAGCTGCTGTCCTGTGCAGGTTGTATGAGCACACCAAGACAGTGTTTCTAATAATCTCCTTGGGGACAAAGAGCAGAAGAATTTACATCCTGAATGAAGCAGGGATCCGACAGAAGATTATACTTCTAAGTGTAAGTTAGTTAATGCCTGGATGCCCAAACTTGCTCCCAAAATCCATATCTGGAAAAGAGTGTGGAAGGAAATGGGATTTTTGGCAGATTTTTGGTCAATTATTACGCGCATCCTGAAATGGTTGGAGTGTGAGATGGGCATCAGGAAACAGCAAAACTGCAGGAACAGGCAGAATTTCTCACTCCTAAATGCGTGTAGGAAGGAGACCAAGTTGCACCCCTTCCTCTGCTCTTCCTGTGCTGGTTTCCTCAGCAAGAAAACCTGCATGGATGTGTGAGGAAGGAGCTAAAGCCTTCCAGCAGGGCTCTGGCTGAGGTGGTTGTCCCCAGGTTTAGACACTTTGGTAGACAATCAGCTCAGATGAAATAAGGGATCCTCTGCATTTAATGCAGCTTTAGTTTCCTATAAAGTTTCTGAAATAAATGTACACCCTCAGTTTTTCAAGAACATCAGATTAATTTGCAAGAGGTTTTTGGTTTCTCTCTTGAACTTGGGTAGCCATCTTCCAGCTGGCCTGTACCCAACACATCTGTGTCTCACTCTGGTTTTGATCCTGTTTCTACTCAGACCAATGACCACTGTTCTACCAGAAGGTTGCTGGGGTGACACCAGGGATGTTGGGATTGCTTGGTCCTTGGGAAGACAGTCTGGGAGGATCTTGGAGTGCCCAGCTGAGTGCTCAAGCTATCCATGCATTGAACCAACAGTGCCTGAGAGGGCAGACACTGCTCCCACCTCTGCTATGGCACAGGAAGAAGAAGCAGCAGCTGCCCAAGAGATGAGGATGCTCACAGTGCATTCCAAGGTTGGGCTCAGGGATTCTGCCCACACCCTCCTGTCTGCCCAAGCACAGAGCCCTCTCCCAGCCAGAGCCAGCAGAGAACACTGACACATCCTGGAATTAACAAGGTCAAAAGGAGAGCTGAGGAAGGATCTGATTCTGTGGTATAGAAGATTCAGCTGGGAGGAAGGGAAGAGTTCCAGATTCCTGATCTCTTCACAAATGTTCTGCTATTTTCTCACAGTGTTTTGTCTGTATTCCCTTCAGCAGTCACAGCACAACACAGACTTTCCCACCCCAAAATAAGGTAAGAATTTCTGGTGACTTTTGCTGGGAAATGTGGCTGAAGTAGCGATGGACGACTGATAGCAGCATAGACACAAAGCAGACTCACTCTCCTGGTATTATTTGGCAAGAATTGTCTAGGAACTCAATCTAAACTGCTGCAAGGAGGGTGAGATGGGAAGGAAGTGTGAATACGTGTCACAGAGGAATTTATATCACAGGCTAAGCTTCACACGTGATGTTTTTTCCCCCACCTACTCACACAGTAGGTTTGTGACTTTAATCTGTTTATTTATAGTAGGAAGTGTAAGTCAGTAAATACTCTGAGCTGATAGTGCTCTGAGCTGATATTTTAGGCAGAGAGGCTCAATTGTATTTGTGTGCTAACTGTTGTTTTGTTTCTGGGTATAATTGACTTTGGACTTGCTCCCACACACTCCCACACTCCAGGTGAATGGGTTGTTTGCCTAAAATCACAAACACTCCCTGCTACTACTGTACAAACTGCTCAGGGTGGGCATTTCCACACACCCTCCTCCTGTTCTCTGCTAAAAATGTTGGAGCCATTGGAAGCTGCCAAATAGGTTTTTGGAGAGAATTCTCTTGTTTGTCTGCAGAATGAGTGGAGGAGAGACTATGGCCATGCAGGTTGTGAGAAATGATACTCACTTCTAAAAAATATAAAAGGTTTATTAAAATCTTATCCAAAATACAACAGAAGACTGAATAGAGAAAATATTACTGCACCAGGAGTAACATCATCAAATCATCATGGGTAACATCATCAAATAAAACACAGTATAAATAATGGAAAAACCATAGTGCAAATAGATAAACAAATTACAAGTTTTTTAAAAATTACTTGATTTTGATTAAAACCAAGAATAAAAAGGCAGACCAGAGTTTAGTCTTCAAATGGCTGAGGTCAGCTTGGACTAGCTAAAGACCTCTCAACCAAACTGTTAACATGCTTAACTTACTGTCTAGACTGTAAATCAAACTGCAGTTAATCACCACCACCCCAAGCAAACAATCTCCTCTTATCTCCTTGTCATGACAATACATTTTTGTAACATTGCAGATGCTCAGGGACATCTTATAAACAAGAAGTAAGTGCATATCTATTAAAACAATTAACTGGGTTACTGCTATTACAGATAGGTAATGAGATGGTTGGTTCTTGCAATTAAGACATAAATATTATGTGCATGTTAAGAGAAGTTTTATTGATGTATGATTATGTTATAGTCATGCAGGGAGAACAGAGGTTTATATAGGATTAGTGAGGGGCAGGGCAGAACACTGGAATGAATGGGATGAAGGCATGGGGGTGGAACAAAGGGTAAGGAACAATGGGGTACAAATAATTAACATAGGCTAACAAAGCATTTTGGGGGAAATCCTTTTGCTCACCATAACCAGGGAGGTTATGGCTTACGGGTTGGTTCTCCAAGGGAGTGCAGCAACCTTGTCCTTGGCTGATTTTCCAGCCTCCACATCTGACCTTCAATCAAATTGCAAGAAAGGAGTCTCCACCACTGGATGGTGAAGAAGAATTCACTGGCAGACTTTGGGAGGGGCTGGGGTTACCTGATGCAACACCAAAGGTATAAAAGTTAGAGCATCCATTTTGTGGACGAGCACATGGCGGTTTAGTTCAAGACTCTCAGGGCTGTATTTTTCCTCATTCAGTTTTTTGTTGTATTAAGTCTTAATAAACCTTTTAAATTTTAAAAGTGAGTTTTGTTTCTCACACTGGTAAATATTATTCCAGGTTTCATAATACTGTGTGCTTTAAGGCCAACACATAAAACAGCAGCTGCAGTTAGAGGAGTTTACTTTTCTACTAATAATCAAATTTTGGCTTGTGAAAGGCTATTGTCTTTTTACCCTCATTTTTTTTTCTTGGGAATTGTTGCATCAAGCACAGGCATAAAAAAAAAAAACAAAAAAAAACCCAAAAAACCAAGAGAAAAAAAAAAGCTGTCTTCCCAAATTTTTTAATGGGTTTATTTTTGTCTTCAATCCCCCCACCTCCCCATTCATTAATTGCTGGTAGCTCTCTTCTGTTAGTGCTGCTGGAGACAGCTCATTTTCTCTGCATTTATATTGCTAAACCAGGAATTTTCTCAGATCCTGTGCCCAGCTAGGAACAGAGCAAAAGGCAGTTTAAAATATTAAAAAATTAATGGAATTGAAGCTCATAAGCAGTTTTGACCAGTGTAGCTCTACTACCATGAGCATGGACTGGTTGATGTACAGTCCCTTTGGACCCAGCTAATTAATTTTAACCTAACCCTGTAAAACACTTTATCTTGTATCAGAACTACAAACACCTTGGACACTTTATCTTGTATCAGAACTACAAACACCTTGGACATGTCTGCATGGTTGTATCTGTGCAGTCACAGCTATGACTTCTGTGCATTTTTAGTTTAACTCATAAACTTGGATTTGAATTAAGTAATAGAGGTTATAGACAGATAATCAGAGAATCTCTATATAAATAATATAATCTAATAGCAAAAGAAGGCTAAATTGAGCACAGCTTCCTCTGAGAAGCAGATAGTGTGGGGAAGGCCCTAGATGAGGATGTTGGTTAGGTCTTATTCTTCAGGAATCACCAGGAACATTGCCGGGAAGGGAGGAATTGTGCTAGAAGAGAGTGATTCCCCAATTAAAAGATGCTAGCTGGAGAGAGAAGTTGCAGAGCCCTGTAGAGAACTGCTGAGCGAGGATGAGCAGCAGCTTGGGATGTTGAACTGGCCCAAGGAAAGACACAGTGGTTGGTTAATTACATGAGGAGGGTTGGAGACCAGAGAAAAGAGTCTAGAAGATGCATTTTTCTATTTCTGTACTATTAATTTTGCCTCAAGTGCCAGCAGTATCCAAGCAACTCAACCACAAATGGATTTTATCTTTACACTACCCATGGAGAAGGGAGATGCCAAAGGCTTGGGGAGCCAAGGCAAAGAGCAAAGCAAGCAATTTATTAGCCTGGGGTCACAGAAATTCTGGTGATGTGAGCCCTTGTTAAGCCTCTTCACCACAAAGCATGCTTTCCCCAAAGGAGGGAACTGATCAGCAACCTCCTGGTGTTTATTTGAGAAAAGGCCTGAGGATAAGGAAAACACTAACCATAGAGTCATTAAGGTTGGGAAAAAACCTCTAAGTTTATCAAGTACCTATTAAACCAGCACCACTGTGATCACCACTAAACCATGTCCCCAACTACCATATAACGGAGAAGTGTCACACACACAAAACCACGAACACATGGTTATTATAACATTTTTCCACTGGAAAAAGAAATCCATTGTTACAAATGTGCCAGGCTGAGGCAGAGCTCACATTGCTCATACTGCTGGGTCTGCTCATGAGACACAGCAGTGGGATGGGTGCTGATGAGAGGCAAGACATTGCTCCACTACAGCCACTCATGTGGGCTTTTTTCCATAGGCTACATGAGAAGGACTCCTGCATACTGCTCAACTTGGAAGCCACAGCTGGCCCACCTGTATTTCCCACCATCTGAACAGCTTGGTGAAGTTAACACATTTTCCCCAAAATAACAACACTTATTCTGGCTTTTAGACTGGCAGTTCAGTACTGATATAAAACTGGCCATTGCTAGGTGATGTTCCCATCATTCAGATACAGCAGTGTCTTCCTTGCTTCAGCACAAGCTTTTTGTGCTAACAAGTTCTATTGCAGAAGTTCACCTGTAAAAGCAGAATATGGGAGATGCATGAAATCAGAATAAGAAGTTAAATGCAGAAGCAGAATTATTTTTATTCCATTTGACACATAGACAGAATCGTAGAATTATTTGGGTTTGAAGGGGCTTTAAAGATTATCCACTTCCAACCATAGTGAAGAATTCATTCTCATAGTGAAAAATTCATATTTATAGTGTCATGGTACACTATAAGTAATTTGGGGATTTTCTGGTATAAACTTGATTTTTTGGAGCCATTTCTTTTGTCAAAAGATCAGGAAGAAGACCAGCCTGCCACCACACTCAAACTGCAACATAAAAACTGATTAGGTATTGCTCTTCACAGGAAACCATTTATAGCACGATGCAGTTTGGGCTGTTGTGGCTTAGCTTTGCTGTGACACATCTGCATGGGATTGTTTACACTCCTGGAAAACAAGAGAGAGCTTACAGCGTGGCTGGAAAAGCCTGGCTGCATTCCTAGAGAACTTCATGCAGGTGGCATCCAATAAAGGCACCTGACCCTTTGATTTGTCTTTTATGTCAATAATTGTATGTTTTTGAGGGGGACAGAGTGAAATCATAAGTTGAATTTAAAACTCACCTACGTTTTCCTTCCAGCAAAACCCTTCATCATTCATAAAACAGAAACATATGACATCAGGAGCTCATGTTTCAAAAATGAAGCATCCAAATAAAAGAAATAGTCTTTTCCAAACAGCAGTTTTTCTTCACTTCCATTATAATCAAGTTATATTATTTTGGCAAAACTATTTACTTTTTTCCATATGAAACAATGAGTTCTGAGTAGCTGTACCTGAAAGCAAGCAGAAATTGAAGCTGTGGCAGAGAAACCCATGGAAATCCAGGGGGGATCAGGGACGGTGTTTTTAGACTAAAAGAGGAGAATTTTAGATTAGAAACCCAGAGAGTGGTGAGGCCCTGGCACAGGTTGTCCATAGCAGCTGTGGCTGCCCCATCCCTGGAAGTGTTCAAGGCCAGGCTGGATGGGGCTTGGAGCAACCTGGTCTGGTGGAATGGCAGGGAGATTGGAATGAGATGATTTCAAAGCTCCCTTCCAACCCAAGCCTTTCTATGGCTCTATGAAACGCAGAGTATCATTGGCCTTTAGTTTTGTTGTTTAACCTATCCACACTACTCATGGCCCTGAGCTACTCTTTGTCCTTATCTCATTAGAAATTGCAGAGACTCCTTGCTTTTCTACTACATAAACAAGCAGTATCCTACTGCTTGTTTACAGAAGGGACTGGTGAATAGCAATAAAATAGCAATAAAACAGTAAATGATAGTAACAGAAAACGAAATCTGTGGGCTAATATGAGGCTACAAGGGAAATGAAGCAGGAGTGAGGTTGAGCAGTCCCCCTGGTGACTCCTCTCTGGTGAGGAGAAGATGGACCAACACAAAGCACCAGCATTAAGAACAAATTTTTCAAAATGTTTGTGAAAGAACAGGACAAATTTGAACACCCACAATAGCAAAACGGGGACATTACAGCCACAGACTAAGAGGAACAGGGCTGTAGCCAAGACACGATGCACAGCATGGAACATGTTATGGACCTCTGTAGGCTGGGTTCCTGCCAGGCCAAACCAGAAGATATCTACACTAAGCTCTCCCAAGTTGGAAAATGTATTTTGGTATCAAGAAATTAAATGCAGAAATTAAATACCAAACAACATTTCTGGTGGTACTTCAACAGCAGCAAGAGTGAGTGTTATTTGAATTTGCTATTACAAAACACATCTGGCCAAGGGAAGCACAAAAACAAATCTGATGGACAAGTGACACCAGAAAGACACACACCAGAATTTCAGAAGTGAGACTATTCTGTTTCTTTTGGCTTCTTGCACTGATTTGGTGGAAACTTGTGACTCTACAAGAAATATTATGATCAGCAGGATGGGTGGAATATTACAAAAAGAGGGTTCAAATCACAAGACTTTGAATTTTTATAAAACACCAAGCCAAAAAGTTGAAACATTAGTTAGAATCAGATTCTAAAGTTTGTAAGAGAAACAATCACCATTTTCCATAGGAATAAAATCCAAGCTGTCCAAGCGATCCTGGTGTTTCCATTGCCTGTTATACTCCAGGGTTCATGAGGGATCTCAAAAAATAATGCAGGAGCTGTCATTGCTTTAAGTTGTCATAGGATGCAGCACCTAATGGGATGCCTGGCAGTGGGGAATGTTTTTGTAGTGTGGACTCATTTATTTGTGGAGGATTGTGTAGCACCCTGCCAAAAGAAAAAGGTGAAGTGTGAAAATGTGTTATCTTCCTCACAGGGGACTCCACAGGCCCTTGGGGGCCATTTTGCTTTTGTACTGCTTAATTTCATCACATCCAGGACTCTTTGTCAATCCCACTGGAGAGTTATAATGATTGCAGGGTTGATGTCACCACATCTCTCAGGAGTGTGACAACCTGAAGTTTGCCAGTTTATGTCTGTCACCATGATATTTTCTGAAAAATTCCTTTGCCAGGATTTCTCCTCCTGGCAAGATGAGAAGCCTCAGCTTCTCCATGTTTTGCTGCTCTGGAATGCGGTTTGGAGATTGTTTATCCAAACATGTGAATTGCTTTCAATTAATGGACAATCACGGCCAGCTGTGTCAGACCCTTTGAGTCAGTCATGAGCTTTCATTATCATTCTTGAAGAAGCCTCCTGATGTATCCTTTCTCTTACTTTAGTATAGTTTTAGTATAGCATTTTTTAATATAATATAATCTGATCTAATATCCTAAAAATTAGGATGACTTTTCTACAGTCATCCTAACTAACTAAAGAATTTCTTGGCAATTTCTAAGGGGAACTTAATTTAGATTTGAGCTAAGAACCTCCATTCCTTACATTACTGCTGTCCCGCTAATCTCTAGGCTGTAGATTACTGCAATATGATCACAAAGTCCAGAAAGGACAGAAAGAAAGGGAATGGGAAATCATGAAGTCCTTTGGAAATCACACAAATGACACCTGTGGAGGGATAGAATGTAAAAAAATATAGTGTGGAAGGTAATCTTACACCTGAGGAGCTGCAACTGTACCAATCACCAATGATTAGTAACAGCCCTGCCCTTAATGGGGCACAGCTGTGTCCAATAAGAAGATAAGTGCTGTAAAGAGTGGGTTAGGGGGTCCAGAGGAGAGTTGGAGTTTGTTGGCTGTGCTGTGAAGAAGGAGTCAGTGCTGTGAGGAGATGCACATGAGAAATCACAGAGAAGGCATGGGAGCTTTGCAATAAGACGACAGCAGGCACCCTTCCTGCTTCAACTAAGATCATGAATGTGATTTGTAATCACCTTACTCTCCTAAAAAAGTTGTTGGACAGGAAAAGTGACTTCTAGGAGCTTTAACAATGGAATTGGGTAATTTAAACTTTTTTCTCTAGGTGTGGAAGGTAAGGAGAAAAGAGGTAATGGGGTGCATAGCCCACCTCAGTCAGTAACTTGGTAATTTTTTTGAGTTAAGTTTTGCAAACAAGGGTACCACTATCAAATCAACCATCTAGGTGCAAACCATGGTTGTGTCTCACCGTAACAGGAGCTGCAGCTCTCTGTAGGGGATTTTGGTAGTTCCCCTCCAGCTGTCCTGCTGGCATCTGTACACCATCGTTTCCCACATTCCATCTGTACATAGCATGTACATCCAAATAAAACAATTTATGGATCAACTCTTCCACCCAACTTTTGCAATGGGATTGAAGCTCTGGGGCCAGAGTTGTTCTTGTGCCATCTGCACCTTGATTGAAAGAATTCAAAGGATCCAGGTTATATTTATCCTCAAGTTTAAAGTTTGCAAGCCCTGTTCCTCAACCTATTTATTTCAGCTTGAGGTTCCTATTTTATTTCCATACAATAACTTTCTATAAAGCACCTAATGAGTGCTCTAATGCAATGAGTTTGCTCTAATGAGTGCTAACCCTAACGAAAAGTAACACCAAGCCCTGCAGTACTTTCACAGTGGCTGATCAGATTAGGCAATTGTTAAATCCACGCCCTACTATCAGTTAAACTTCATAGCAATTATTTATAATACGGCCATTTGATAACAATTATTTGTAGTAAAGCCTTATCCTGTGTTCTCTGTACTTTGCAGCATCTTCCTGGGTTAAGATGCTTTGGCAGATTTTTATTATGATTTTGGTCTCCTCAATTCTCTTTATTACAGGAGAACTCATGCACGCCTCAGGACAAACTCAGAGGGGAACACAATCTGCAACCAAGTGAGTATGACCATCTTCAAGGAATGGCTCTAGCAAGGCTCCACCCTGACCAAAATCCCTGCTTCACAGGGAAGGCAGCCCTCCAGTTCTCAAATTAGTAATTCTGGGCTTGGATGTGTCACATTCACATGGTATATTTGAACAAAAGATGTAATTCAAGAGCTAAAACTGTGCTGTGCTCACCTATAGATCTATATTATATATTTTCATGCAAAACCCAAGGCTGCACAATGCTCAGTAACAGCCATTGCATCCACTTGTAGATTGATGTGGTTGGAAAACATTTCCAAGCATTCAAATCTTTCTCTGGACACCTTTTTAATATTAAGAAATACTAGAAAGTGACATCTGATGACAGTGTTTTCTTAGTAACCTGTGTCTCTGCAGTCCTGAAGTGGCTGCAGGGAGAATTGAACAAGTTGAATTCTGGAGGGGAAAACAAATATCCCTGTTTCTGGGAACTCTGCAGCTACAACACTTTGTTCTCACTAAATTTGTGCTTCTTCCCTGTGGTTTGTTCTCATGCTGTTGTGAACCTCTTCTCAATATAGTATTTTTATTTCACATCCAAAACAAACAAAGAGAAAAACCAGAAAACACAGCACACATACTAGGAAAGAAGAAAAAAATAATGTTCAGGTGGTCACTGGAAAAGGTTGTTGAGTTTCCATCCTGCTAGGTTTCCAAAAAGCCCACAGGACATGGCCCTGAGCAGTCTGACCCTGCTTTGAGCAAGAGGGTTGGACCAGGTAATCTCCAGAGCTTCCTGCCAACCTCAGTGATGTGTGGGCACAAAGACCTGTTCCCAGCTCTTTGCTGTATGCAGGGCTCAGGCAGCATCCTTAACAGTAAAAAAACCTGTGCAAAGAGACTTCCAGAGCCTTTAGCTGGCTTCTGGTAGAGCCTGACATGAAGGAAATTACAAAGTACTGTAGATCTATAATCCTCTGGGACAGTTCTGGCTAAGAGCTGTGACAAGATGATTTTTTTTTTTTTTTTTACCATAGAAGACAATTTCTGAACATTGTTTGCTCTAATGAGGCTCTTAAAAGTAAGGATTATCAAAGTTTTAGTAGAAGTGTAATCAAAAAGGATTCTAGGTTTGGCATTTAAGTGATGGAATTAGATAATTTTGTCTCCTTCCTTCCAAGCCAAACCATTCTATGGAGTCTAAAACCCATATGTAGTCCATAAGAGACTGGCTGATATGCCTACCACTTCTGAAGGGTTCATCAATAGCCCAAAAAGCCCACGGTCCTAATCATTCACTCCCAGTTGGGTGACAAGAATAGCTATTCTAAAATACCTTCACCTGTGAAATCATCAGACTTCAGGAACTATTTCTGCATTAGAAACAAAGGCATATAGTCTTTATTCAAAACTTGATTTTTTAGAAGGTTTTAGGTAAGTGGTTTTGTTTGTTTGTTGGTTTGGAGTGTGTTTTTTTGGTTTGTTTTTTTTTTTTTTTAAATCCCATTGACTTAATAATTTATTCTGTTCGAAGAGCCCTAAGGGCCCTTTTTCTATTTTGCCGTGAAATTTTAAAAGCTCAGGGCTTTGTTTTGTAAGTGGAAGAAATACTGAGACTGCAAATACTGTCACCACAATGGTTTAACCTTTCCAGAAAACATGCAGTCTTCTGTGATTCCCTGCATTTTTAAAGGACACATAAATTCCCCCTAGTTTCAGTACTTCCTCTAACTTCAGTTCACTTTCTTAGCATCCTTTTTTGAAAATTCATGTGTGTTGCTGCAGCACCAAAGCACGTGCATTAAACCGCTGAATTCAAAGCAACTCATTAATGCCATTTCACTTGCTCTGCTATTTAACCACAGTTTTCTCATAAGATACAAGCCTATTGCCTGCTAATTCCCAGACCCAAAAATTATCACCATCATACCTACTCCTTCTTCCATTCCAAGAAAGGACATCAAATTAATTTCAGGAATGAAGATGCAGCTTATGAGGGGCATGGGATATGCAAATATTGTTTTACATACTGATGTTTTATTTTTAGCAGTTTGATGATAGGGCTGTGAGAAGTGGGTACATGGCTGCAGGGGGATGAAGTATCCCTTGGGATAGGGATACTTCAGGTGGGAAAAAGCTGCACATCTGGCAGGCAGGACAAAAGAACAGGCAGTGATGCCTGGAGTTCATGCAAAGGAGAGAAGGCCAAATGCTCCAAGCACCTTATCTCACTGTCATTATAAAAAATAATGTTAAAAAAAACCCCAACTGTATCTATTCTACATTTTAGCTCATCTTGTCTATTTCTTATTTGTAAAGGTATTCATTCGATGAAGTGCTGAAACACACAAATTCAATAAAAGAATCTGAAGAAAAACAAGTTAAAATTTGGGAAAGCAGCAAGAGAAGAATACCAGGAACGAGCACACTGATTACCAAATTTCTTCCTTCTAGATTTCTCACACACCCCTAGACATCCTCATCATGTGCTTCAACTTGCCAACCTTAATCAATCCCTTCTCATAGAAACATGAAAAGCTTTCAGATAATAAACAATTTGCTGTCTTCAAAAAACTGTCAATTAGTCCACTGTAGTTGTCCATACCTTTGCTTCACTCATTACTAAAGAGGCAAACAAAAGTCTTACATAAAACATCAGAATAAGCTGGACCAGAACTCAACAATAGTGTGAATCCACTAGGTGTTGAATTCACCTTACACTATTTCTTGGTATCTATTTTTGGCTGGGGAGAACATATACCTTCACCTAAAATGGAAATTTTAACTTAAGGCAATGTCCTTAGTCTAAGTGTTTAAGAAAAGTCTTGCTCTCTCTTGTATTCTCATGGCCTTCCAGTCCTACATACACCATGGACACTCAAAGCACTGCATGAGCCCAGGTGACAGTGAAAATCTGATACAAGCCAGAAGCACTGTGTGTGTCACCTGCTTTGGACCCTTCACAACGGGGTATGGAAATACAGACTACTCCTTATGCTGACTTATGCAAAGCACAACAGACTGTCCACTGCCAATAACATCAGTATTAAGCCTCTTTTTGTCATCCTGTAGCAGTGTGGAACTTTCACAACTTAGAGCATAACTTCTTCACTTTTGTTGATTGCTGTGGTTTCATTAAAACAAGAGTAAAATCTCCCGAATAGTTATCAAAACCTTAGCTACCTACAATGACATACTGGCAGGGTTATGATTTAACTAAAGAATGTGGAATATTTCATTTAAACATATTATTCTCTTCCATCCTGAGCACTATGGACATCAGAATCCAAACTTATTTCAATACAAAGGTAACACAAAAATCATTAGTTTCATAACCCACTATTCCAGTATTCGCATGTCAAATTTATCAGGACATTTCTCCACAATTATATTCTACACTATTTCAGAACTAACATTGATGGAAAAAGAAGACAGAAGGAAAAAAGAAGTATATGAAGATCCCATAACTTAGGTTATAAGACAACTGACGTTAGAGAAAACCAAGAGCCCCCTCTAGGGGTTACTGCAAGTTCTAACATAGGTGGATTCAGAACAGGTTAGATAATGGTTTTTAGGGTCTGTATTTTTCAGTTTGAGTTACTTCAACTGGAATTCAACCTAAACTACAATATCAACAGTAAAATGACAATTTAAAAAGAAAAGACTGACGCAAAAAGCTGTATTAGATTTTGGATGAAATCTACTTACAGTACTTCAGCACCAAAACGTGGGCAGTTAGGCTTATACATTTATATACAATTAAATGATGTCAAAGTCATAAAATGCTTAGTTATTTATAATGAAATCTATACAAAACAGTTAAAAACATGGTTTTATATACATTTTGAAAAAAAAAAAAAAAGTATTGTCTCAATTACCAGAATGTATTAAAACTGGTTCTCTTGTCCCATCTGAACCCAAACCGCTCTCTGTGACTTGTAACTACCACAAAACCCCAGTGTATTGCTTCAACAAGCCAAGGCATAAGGCTAATTTTGGAAACCCACCATTGTACACCCATTTAAGCTTTTAAACTCCCCAAATGGTCAATTTTAAAAACAGCATGTAAGAGTAAAATATAGATTTTTAGAAGTCTTGGCTCACTTCTAAATTCTCAAGTTCAACTTGTAAAGATGTTGAACTATTTATCCCCAATTTTGAAAAACTGATTATAGCAAAATGCACTTCCTTCTCCCTGGTTTGTACTAGAATTAATACAACTGCCTGTTTCACAGGAACTTTTTTCAACAACTTGTCCCACTTTAAATTTCATATTTAAATAAATAATCAAAGGTTAACTAGAGTAGATGAGCATTTTGTATGCTTATGGCAGAAAGAAATGCCTCATCTACTATTACCCTACTTCTTGTAAAGCATGAAAACAAAATCCCACTAGCAAATCCACTTTGCTACCAGTTAGTAGTTTTTTTTACTTCCAAACATTCCTCAACAAGAATTAAAAAAAAAATTTAAGCTTCTGAAAAAAATTTTTAAGTGAGCATCAGTGCAAGAAAGCCACCCAGTTCCAAAATTCCTGGGGCTTTTCCAGCACTGTCAGAGACATTTTTTCTCTCACATGCTATTTGAAAATAAAAATATTTATTAAAAATTTTTTAATGGTGTTTTGTTCAACAACTAAAAAGACACAGCAAAATAATGATCCCTTTTCACTTAAAGCTGTTTCAGTATCTGGGCAAGGGCTTCAATAGCACAAGCTGTAGGATTCATTACAGATTTGTTTCTGAACAGGAGTACCTTCCACTGTCACAGGTTTACAAAATCTTGGTACCTACATCTTCTCTTCTTTATTCCAAAACAATTTTTAAGATTCAGCTTTTGCAATACTGTCTTGTTAAAACCTACTGATGCTTCAAGAGTCCAATGAACAATTCTAATAGGCAAAGTGCTCTAAGACATCACAATAGAAGGGCATCTTGGATGCTCAAAAAACCCAAGATATTTTAAAGTACACTCCAGTGTCTCTATTCCTTAGGATTGCTCAAGAGAACTTTGAGAGGGGCTGGGCTCAGTGCCATCCTCAGTGCTGCTGTCCACATCTTGCTCCATTGCTGTCTCCTCATCATCGAGGCGCTGACTGGTGAAGTTGTTGAGCTCCAGGAGCCCGCTGGGTTCCACCACCACATTGGAGCTGGAGTGACAAGGGATGGGATAGTGAGGGATAGTCTGAAAGAAAGAAAATATTTAAGTTTAATGAACAATATTGAAAGTAAAGGCATCTGTGCAAGCACAGATTTGTGGAAAGGGATTATTTGGTTTCCAAGGGCAATTTTCCCTAACTGAGGCTTCAAAGCGACCTTTCACTGGTTCAGGTTTTGAAAGGTAAAATTTGAATAATCTTGCTCTCCAGGCCTTTGATCTTCCCTAAACGTCTGTGACAGCATAACCAATGCCCATCATCCACCATTCTGCAAACCCAAAGCAGAGATAATATTTTCTTCAGCCTGATCTTTTTTAGACAAGACATGGTGATAGAAGAATAACCTGAGTTAAAATGACTCACAAGGACCATTGAGTCCAACTCCTGGCCCTGCATGGGACAACACCAAGAATCCCACCAGGCAGTGCATTGTCCAAGCACTCCATGAGGATTGTGTTTCTTGTGTGCAACAGAGTTCAAGCTCTGGCCCTGCTCAGAGCTGCAGCTCAGAGGCTGAGGAAACACAGTTGCTATTTATTTCAAAAATTTTTGTTATTCTGGTTATTATGTTATTTATTTTTACTTGTACTTTCATAAGTTGAAAAGCTAAATCTGTGACTTTATACAACTGAAATTCTGGGCATTATTTGACTTTTAAAACAGCTCATAGCACGCCACAATGATAAATAGCACCAATTCTCAAAAGATACAGGTTTGAAGTAAAACAGAAATCAATCTTTGTATATATAGAGGACTAAAAATGAATACAGAACTGGTAATTGCTACGAAAGAGAAGTTAGCCCCAGTAAAGACTTCACAAAGTATCATGAAAAATTTGAAATCTTTGTACACAAATTGTTTCCCACATCAGAAGTATTTTCACTGTAACACAAGCATGATACACATTAAAACACTTTCAATCCACACTACTATTTGTGTGAATATATGCCATACCAACTTGTCTACAAAAATTCACATTACACCACTTGGAAGACTTATATACTCTCCTCAGTTGACATTGTGACAACTTATTACATAAACCATCATATTTAAGGCAGCAGATTCAATGAAAATATCAAGCATAGCAGTTAGGAAATGATTCAAAGCATTTAGGCTAAAGAACAATAGTAATTTTATCTCAGAAGTGGTCTTACCCTAAGTGAAGTTAAAAAGTTTTCTTGATTTCAGACCTTATTTGCTGAACCTTTCCAGTAAGCAAGCCCTACAATGCCATTAATTTTACACTCAGAAGCAACTTTAATAGATAGTATAAAGGATTCTAGAACATAACTCCATACTAAGTGTTGAAGCAGTTTTAAGCATTGCAAATGAAAGTACTTTGTAAAGTGGGACGAGTTTGGTTGTTTTCTTAAAAGAAGGAAGACACTGAGGACATAGTAAATGATACACAGTACTAGAAAAACCTGAGCCCAATTAAGAAGAATTACACTTCAAAGTTGCAATGATTACAAGCTAAGAGTAGAAACAGAACCAAAACCTAGGGAATAAACCTAGGAGTACTCAAACATCATTCAGTGACTATCATTGCATCAGACACGTGTTTGCTGTGCTCAATCTTTGCCTTATTCGCTCAGTCTTCTCTTACCTGGACAACAATTTCTGAAGAGCTCTCTTCAGCTTTCTTTTGTGATATATTCTGAATGTGTATAAACTCGTTTGTTGTAGGTATTCCTTGTGCCTCGAGCTTCCTCTCTGTTAAAGTAGGACCAACAGCAGGAGGACTTGAGCTGGATTCTGTATGTGTCTGTTGCTGGGGGATGGAAGGTGCCGTCATCCCTACTGCAGCCACCCTCGGGCCCTGGGTACAGGGTGACGACTCTGCTTCACTAGCAGCTGTACTAGTGGACGTGGCCTTGTTTGGGGGATCCACTACCGTGTGCTCTATGTTTGCATCAATCTGAGCTTCCACCATAGACACTCTCAATATATCTGCTACTGATGTCTCCGTGGATGCCTGCATGGGAAATAGGCTGGTAACCAGCAATGCCAGTTTGGGCACAGAACTGCCACCTGCTACCTTTGAAACAAAAGGGGGCTCGTGCCCCTCTAAAGTTAGCTCTGTAACAGTGGATCCTTGCATTACAGTTAGATGTTGCACCTGAAAATCAAATTTTTGTTGTGCATATTACAGTTAATATATTTTTTATTGAAATCCTCATCAATATTTCCAAGGAAAGAATGGCACAAACAACATACTTGCTATTAGGAAGACAATTGAAACTCAGTGTTTTAACAAAGGAATTAGCAATGATAGGGCAACAGTTAATTGAAGCCTGGGGAAAAGCAGCTTTTTAGGCTGCTAGATAAGGATTGTAGCAGTATAATACCACAGCAGCATAATTTTCCTTTGGGATTTACAGCCCCCTGGTATGTTTGCTAGTTTTCACATCTATTCCTGAAAGGGCTAAAATAATTGTACTTTTCTGGAGTTAGTTAAAATACTTTTTTTTCCCATCTTCCTCAGTCTCTGCCTTTTTCCCTCCCAAGGAAAATCAAAATACTACTGTACGTGAAAGCCATATAACTTCAGAAAGATATAAACTACAAAGGAAGAGGAACAATGGAGAGCCTTAGGAGACTGCAGTGTATTCACCTTTATTTCTACATAAATAAAAAGTGCTATGGGAACGGAAATTACGAATGCGTCATTATCTAAAAATTAAAAGAAAATAACTAGGGACAAATTCCATGCACCAGTGGTGGCTGAAATTAAGAAAAACTGACCAACAAAATAAGTTTGTGAGCTCTATGGACTTTTCCCCTATAACATGTGCTTCTCTCTCCTAGTGTCAACCTTCTGCTGGGCTAATTACTACCAGCAGAATGAGGGATTCTCTCTTGCCAGGACAAAACACTGCTACAGCGACAGGGTCGGTGTTTTATATTTTTTTTTTCCTTGAACAGCGACGTGTATTTTGCATGCTATCAATATTCCGTTACCTGGCTTGCTGGCTGTTTCTCTGAAGAGGCAGGTAGCTGCATTTGACTCTGGGGGGGCTGGGGTTGCACGTAGATTTTTTGTGCCGTTGGTGCCTGTTGCAGTTTGGGCAGCTGCTGCGTGGTTTTTACTGCAAGCACCTGTACTACAGTTTGCTGTGGCTGTGCCACTAAGGTAGGGAGTTGCCTTTCTTTGGCCATCATATGATGTGGGGGGTGCTGTGCATCTGGTTTGGTCTGTGCTTGCTCTTGCTGCAGGGGGGTTAGCTTTTGATGCCTTATGGAAAGTTGGGGCATTTGTGGGAGTTTGTGCTGGATCTGATCAGCCTGCAGGTGGATTGTCTGCTTCTGCTTAGTCTGGAAACACTGCAGAGTTTTCACTTGCAGTTGAGTCTGTTCCAGCTGCGGCTGACTCAGTTTTTGCTGCTTTTGTGCCTGCGATTGTGTCAGGGCGGATCTGTAAAACAGGCCAGTCTGAGGATCTAAGGTGTCCATCTCTTCCACTTCTCCCTCCTCAGTTCCAAGTTGTTCACTGTGTTTGGTAAATGCAGTGTGACTGCTTAAGGCCTTAAGAAGAAGAATTTAGAGCAAGTTAGTAAAGAGAAATATAAGATCAGAAATAGAAATAATAGAAATAATTTTTACAGAAATTTTATAGAATAATTTTTATAGAAATAATTTTTAATGTTTCAAATGGACTACTTTAACTTTTTTTTACCATTACAGACTCCCAATGCATGTATAAAAAGATACTCTTACATGGGTATTTCACAATATATAAGCAATCAAGGTCTATTATTATCATGTTAAACTTTGTGAGAACATGAGCTTCACAACTAACCCTCTGTTGGATTATGTAGATCTCACTTGTGTCAGACTGAGGCTCAAAGCTCCCTAAGGTTGCCTGGCAGTTGAATATGAAGCAGCAGGGAGTAGCAGGAGGCTGAGCCAGTAGCTCCTCATTCAAGCCAGAGTCTCTCTGCACAATAATTTTTTATTCTGCCTCTTGAAAGCCTAATCATCTTCTCTAAAGTTTCTTCTGCAGGGCCACATTTAACTACAGGTTGTCCTATATTAGCAGAGATCCTCTTTTTTACTTCCTTTCTCAAAACTGCATTGCAATTTTTCTTGGGCATTACACAAACATTTGTCTTTTTGAGGGAACAAGCAACCTATGCTTTGTAAACCAAAATGTATAAATGCACTGAAAAATGGTGTTAGCAAGATCAAACAGCCTAATACACCTGTAAAAATATACTGCCTGGCATGAGTTTATAACTCTAATGCAGAACTGTTCTGGACTGCAGCTGAAGTTGCCACAAGTTAAAGCACTGCAGAGTTGAGTAGGTCCTGATCAAATTCATTCAAGTGGTTTCAGCAAGACTTCACCACAAGCTGCACTTCTTGTTTGAATAGTTTGGAATATCCACAGTCCTGATCTAAATATAACCTTTTTGATTCAGAGAAGTTTCCTTATTCACAAACTAAAGACATCAAATGGATGTGTGCTCTGTGTACTGATCAGATTCCATTTCAGCCCTCTTCCCCCTACACCACCACCAATATAACCTAATGAGGTCAGGCCACTGCAATACTGCAACCACCCACCCTCACCATCAAAACACAATCACAGAATGGTTTGGCTTGGAGAAGACTTTAATGACCATCTAGTCCAACACCCTTGCCATGGGCAGGGATACCTTCCACTAGACCAGGCTGCTCCAAGTCCTGTCCAACGTGGCCCTGAACACTTCCAGGGATGCCGCATCCACAACTTCCCTAAGGAGCCCATGCCAGTGTCTCACTACCCCTACAGTAAAGAATTTATTTCTAATATTTAATCTAAACCTCCTCTCCTTTGGCCACTGAAGTGATATTAAAATAATTTATCTGCTTGTATGCTGAACATTTTTGGTGGCAGCACCATGATACATACATTCAGACTAAGCCCTGGTCCTATGCAATTTATATGACCTACTGCTGTTTATAGCCTTCTGGGAAAAGAAAGGATCCAACCTGCTGCATGATATGGGTAATGGCGCCAGTGGAGGATGCAGGAATAGATTTCACCACAACAGAAGTCTGCGTTGCTGTCTGGGACTGAGCCACGTGCTGCACCAGAGTCCTCTGGGGCTGAGATGACTGGTGGGGCTGGGACCGATGACTGACTGCAAGTAAAGAGGTCAGTGGCACTTCTCCAGAACTACCTGCAGGAACTTCAACTGTCTGCTTTGCAGTTAAGCTTCAACTGAAAGCATACATGAGTGAAAAAGATCTAAGCATGGAAAATGTCTTTCACTGTATGCGAGTGTCAACCTTCATGATCTATTCTGAGAAACCTTTTAAAGTTGCAACTCTGAGGTTTTGCTTTTGTCTGTTTCCTAACTACACTTGGTCCAAACCTCCTCTGGCCACCCTTTCCCAATACACCAATTTTGTAAGCAGAGTTTATACTTGATGTTCAGCTGAGTTCTTTATACAGCACTAGAATATTGCTGTAGAACACAAGTTATTTTGTGGTTTTTACACTGTTAAAAGCACATCCACAATTGACTGCAATTAAGAACAGCAAGCCTTGCTCACCACGTTTCTACCACTGATAAACTGCACATAATACTCCCCAGAGCATAAACTAAATTTGGAAGATTAGCAAAATTGGATTAGCAAAATAAGACAGATTAGAAAATTTTTGGGTATTATTAAAGCAAATGAGGCTGATCAGAAATAATAGATCAAAAATGTAGACCTTGTTATGGGTCTATGTGACTTTTGAGAACAGATCTAGCTTGAGTTACAGAGCTATAGTGATAGGCCTTTAATTAAACAGTGGATTGATAGAAAAATCATGTGCTGCTGAGGGGAAAAAAAAAACAACAAAAAATTCTATATTCCAGTCACTGCTAAAATATTAATCCAAATCTCTTTATGTCTGCCCATACTAACATGCAAATGTTTGTGTAACCTAATTTCTTAGTTACAAAGTATTTAATCACTGAAGGAGAACAAGCAAAGTTTAAACTCAGTTGTAACATAACTTAAAATTAAAAAGTTTCTAGTGACCTTCCTGAAAGGTCTTTCTTTTTTAAAGAAAAGTCAAATTTTGAATTAATATGGTAATTTTATTTTCTCACTCCAAGAAAGTTGGTTTACATCAATACTGGCCTGCATGCTGTGCCAGATTTATCCTGGATATCTCCCAACAATTCCTACACAATTGAAAACTTAATTTAAAAATAAAGTTTCTAACCTATATGGTTGTGTAGATATTCTTCCGAATGTGAACCAATACAGTGTTGTCTTCCTGAGTCTGCAGACAGACAAAAAACGGTGACACTAAGATGTGTGAATTGCTCCCTTCATCTCATGAGGAAGCACACTCTGAATCCCAGCTCCCAAATCCTTTGGTCTAGGCGCATGCAGGACATTTCACAGCAGACTATAGATTCTTTACAGTCTTACTACTGAATTTTTAGCAGAAAATATAGCTATGTGGGTTACTGATAAATTCAGAGAATCACGATTCAAACCAAAAAGAAACTCAGTTACTTGCATTTCTTGGCAATGTTCAGAGAAACTGGAGGAAGGGACAAAAATCTAAGTGCAAAATAACAAGTTTAGTGCTGCAGCAGAAGCTGCTGCTACCAGCCCATAGGTGTCTGCACTCCTCTGGAAGATTGCCACATTTCAAATCAATGTTTACAGAAATCCTAATATTTAAAATAGTATCTCCATATCTCCAGGAAATTTTTAGCCATTGCACTTTGTATGGTTTCTAAGAAAAAAGAAAAGTACTGAAGTCTACAAAGACACAGACTGTAATTTTCCATCCTCCCTGCAAAAGGCCCTCTTGTACATCAACTTTCACAGCAAGACCCATCAAAAACTGGAACGTTGAAGAGAAGCTCAATGCACAACATCTACATCAGTGAAGATATTTGACTGCTAATTGGAAAGCACTTTATCACCATTTAATATACTTTGGAGTTTGTCCTAAAGGAGATCCAAGGGAGCATGATTCAAATATTTGAAACTGAAGCCAGATACAGTAAATGCTATTTAAAAGAAAAATAATACCATCCCCCCAGCCCGAACTTCAGACAACTTAAATTCAGGCTATTCAAGGGATGGGAGTAAGGAAAGCAGGTACAGAACAAAATGAAAATATCAGATTAGACATTTAGCACTAAAATTGTGGATCTACAGATATGTAGTAATACAGTTTAATACAATTAAGTTTTATTTCTCTTTTCCAATGTAGACTTTCAACATGTTTTTGCTTTCATTTTCCAAATAAATCCATATTGTTGGTCTCTATATTAAGAAATGAAAATGGAAAACAGATAATCTGATCCTTTCATGTAAGTGTCTCATAGCTAGTGTTCTGGGGTTGTAGGGAACATCAGAGAGACAAGAGAAAGGACTTACACAAAATGGATGTCCAAATAGAGTCAAGAATTTAAAGAGATGAATTACTTATATATTTAGAAGGGCATATTTATTACTTCAAGGCTTTCTAGAAAATGAAGAAACTGGGGCTACATTACGATGCTAAATGCACACCTGGCTTTAACTCAGGACTAAATGGACTTTAACAAACTCAATGTCTGACTCCTTTCAGTATGTACAAAAACTAGGCTATGGTTCCTCTAGCTTAATTTTCTACACGCTTCTTACTGCACATTTTCATTTAAGGGTGCTGGGACAGTCTGTCTTCTACATCCAGGGAATGGAAAATCTACTCAAGTGGGCTATCCTGAAGCAACCACTCTGTTTCAGTTAGAAACATTTTCCCTTATGGCCCAGCAAGGCAATGCAATCTCTGTCCCCTGCATAGGGTCTCAGGAGTGGAAGAAAATACTCATTTCCTCTACAGAAAATTACAGCAAAAACACAAAAGTAAAACCTATTGTAAGAAAACTCTAAAATTAATTCCTCAGACTTCAACTGCAAAGCCATCCTCACACTAACCTTAGACACTTACCAGTTGTGATATATTCAGCCACTAGTTCTGACTCTACAACAGCAATTGAAGGACTTTCTGGAGAATGCCTCTTTTCTTGAGTCATCTGGATTGGAACAGCCATTTGGCTCAAGTCAATGGTAGGTTGCCTTGGCTTTGATTCCAACTTTTCCTTCACTGCTTTAAGAAAGGCAAAGCATAAAATCAACCTCTAATATATAAACCTTCATAATAAAATAAACCTACAATATAAATGTACTAGTTTGATTAAATATAGTGAACACTATAGATACAAACAAACTGATGCAGGATAAAAAAGAAGCAATCAAGTTGATTCAAGATAAGTGCTTTTCAATTACAAAACTTATTACAAAACCCTGCTTAAGCAAAAAATCATCTCTGAAGTTATCCTAAACAATCTCATGGGTTTTCAGACCTGTTGTCTGCTGAAGTTCCAGCAAAGCTTTTATTGTGGAAGTAGCTGACTGAGATTCACTGGATACATCCTGGTAAATTATTGTAGGGTTTGTGTCCACAGGAATTTCATGTTCTGACCAATCTTGACTTCTTGAAGCAATCACATGGACTACAGGCTGAGAATCTGTTTGCAAAAAAACCAAAGGCACATCATAAAATCATGGAATGGTTTGGGTTGGAAGAAACCTGAAAGCTCATCTCATTCCAACCCTCTGCCAAGGGCAGGGACACCTTTCACTAGACCTGGTTGCTCCAAGCCATGTCTGACCTGGCCTTGGACACTTCCAGGATGAGGCAGCCACAGCCTCTCTGGGCAACCTGTGCCAGTTCAAGTCATCATAAAACCATTTTGGGTTGGAGGGTTTTCATCCAACTTCTTGCTATAAAGCAAGGTGATAATTCAAAATTATACCAAATTTCTCATTACTTATTAGTTTTGAACATTGCCAAGGATGCATATTCTCATTCTGCAACACTTTAGCTTCTATTTCAACTGATTCTTGAAGTAAAACACTGTTGATGTTATGAACAGTTTTCCAGCAAAAACCCAAAAGTTCTGTATCTTAGTTTTTTGTAAAAGATTTTGTTTGGAAAATCAAGCAGGGTTCATTGTATGTTGAATTTGACTTGGACTGAACTTTTTGTCCAGGTTTTAGCAGTTCATGTGATCAGCATGTATTCAGCATTCTGAACTAAAAGCTGGTTGAATCTTCAGAACTTTT
>JAHXMQ010012338.1:8903662-8948567 GCA_020466415.1 Ammodramus savannarum pratensis | reverse complement strand
ACCCCACTCAAAGTACAGTAATAGATGGCCACAGTTACAAAATTATATAGAAAAGGTACAAAGGTTTCACTGAGCAACTTGCTTTAATTTGCTGTACTGATACATATCATGGTCCTTCCCAAACACAGGTTGGATTTTGTTTATGCCCTACTATTTACTGCTCCTCTTACACACAAAGAGCTCGATATGTATCATGGCTTGAAGCCAGGGCAGAATTCCCATCAGGACTGCATGTCTGATATATGTAAATGTCCTGATGCATGTACACATCTATAAAAGGACCAAGATTTGTGCTGGTCCCATGGCAGCTTTCAGACATGCAGCAGAGAGATTGTATTGCTTCAATACAATCTGCAAAGGCAGTGGCAGAGCACGGACTGCCAAAATAACCTCCATAACTTGCTACCCTGCCTATCTCTGGCAGACTCTGCAGGAAAAGGGAACAGGTTGCATTGTAACAGCAAGTTGGAGCCCAGCCAGACACCTTTATCACCACTTTTCAGGATTAATGAAAGCATAGCTCAAAAGAAAGAAAAATACAAAAGTATGGGAACAAGGGTGCTTCACTGCAAACACATGGGGTGAAACCTGTGCTAAAAGGAGACACATGGAGCTCTCTGGAGCAAGCTGGCATGCTTGGAAGACAGTCCACTCATACATTATGTGACACCAACACAGACCTTGAGAGCTCTGGGAAGACTCTGTAGAAGAAGAACTACTGTCAGTGTAGGTTTGTGGTTCTTCTTTCACTTCTGGGAGAGATGAGTTTCCTGTCTCTGCTACCCTTGAAGCCTGCTGTAACGTTTCAGTCACCAACTGTCTGGTTTGTTCACTCACAACTGTTGCTTGAAATGTCACTGGCTTTGGTTTTATGAGGACCTAATTAGAAAGGTAAATTTTGTTTATAGTAAAAGCACTCAAGAAAACAGATCTGAGAAATCAGAGTACAGGGTGCCACTCAGATCTATGTACACCACCTACATAATATTAATATTTTACTTAGAAAGTCTACCTCTAAATTCAGCAACTTTATTAAACCAAGAAGTCCAAGTAAATGGCAATGCACAAGAATGTACTTCTCACTCAGTAATTTGAAGTGTTTAACACAATAAACCACTAAACAGTTATTCTTCAGGACTAGATAAAACTAGTGTGATAAGAAAAAGCTATGCAAGTGAGCTGGAACATGCACTGCACTGATAAGGACAAGCACGTCCACAATAAATACAGTCTTGAACAACCAAAACACACAAAATGTTACATCTCATAAAAGCTTAGTTCTTCCAAATACTAAGTGCAGCCAGAGAAAAAGCTGAAACTGAAAGCATCCAGAAATAAGCCAGATTCTCTGTATACAGCCCCACCAACTACACAAGGTTGCAGGGACAGCCAGAACAGGTATTAAGCAGAAAATAAACTTCAATAAAACCTCAGGTTTGGTGAATGACCTATGTCCAGATTCTGCATGTTTATTTCTAATGGTCTAACCATCAGCTGTAAGATGTAAACAAGTATCTGGAGCCATGGCCAGACAGTTTCAGCTCCAGAAAAGGCTTAGTAAATCCTTTTGGCTTGCTCTAGGCCTTCACAAAAAGCTAACAAATGCAGATACTGTGCTTGAGAAATCAGGATCGAGGCCACCTCATTACGCCACTAAGTCTCATTCCCCACAGATATATATTAAACCTGGAACAAATGAGGAAACACATTGAAAAATCATTTACTTCCCATTAAAATTTAGGGGTACATTCCAAAACAGAAAGGGGTCCTCACTGTACCTGTGTTTTCCCTTGTTGACCATAAACAATTTTAGTTGGGATGATTTTGGTGGCTGGCTGGACCGTGGACCCTATTCCTTTTGGCTGTGTAACAATCATTTTTGTGATGGGTCTTGTGGCAGTGATGATAGCAGGTTTTGCTCCTGCTGGCACTGCCTGAATAGTTTTCTCCCCCTGTAGAGAAGTCAAAGTTTACAGATTAACTTAATGGAATTGTTCAGTGAGACCCAATTTTCCAAAAAAATTATATGTGAGTGTGTGTACCATGAAATAAATCTGCTGCTACAGCTACATTTATTTGATAGAAAATACATTAGATGACCAAGAACAAAAAAACTTATGGTTTTGAATGAAAAAAGCTACCAAAATCCACTCTTCCATTATCTTATCTTTCAAGCAGCTCTGAAGGGGTGAATAAAAAGAAGTAACTAAAAGACATGGAAGTTTTTAAAATTTTCTTCAAATCCTTCACAAATGTTTTTTTAAGACCACCAATTTCTGTTAACACTAACTTTGGCAAGACATCTACAAAAGTTGAACTGGGATTCTAAAATATTATTTAAATTGAGATTCTAAAAAAATAATTTAAATATAGATTTTTTGCATTGTCTTCACGACCAAGACATGAATTATGTATGGACTTTTTTTCAACTAAAAGTTCACTTCATCAAAAAAATCCAGATTCACAGCACTTTCACAGGAATCATTCAACTACAGAATAGTGTTTACATCTGACCAGACTCCTGATAGCTTAAGAAGAGCAAAGACATTGAGCACGATTTTTTTTAAGCTCTGCACAGTAACAAACCAAGTGAGTAGCACAGTAGTAGCCAGTTCCTACCAATATCCATGAAATAGCTGGAAATCCCCCAAACCATACTTGTTTCAAAAATACCATCCCATTTTGGTAGCTACTATTATGTAAAATCATAATATTTCCACTTGGCTGCAAATACACCTTTAATTCTAAAACTAGGGAAGTTCAAAACTTAAAAAAAATATCCTAAAATATTTTCAAAAAACCTTTCAGTAGTTCTGCTACTCAAGCAGCCTTTTAAATTTTACAGGAATAAGGCATTAAGTCTCACAGTTTTATCTAGGAACATTGATAATTTTTATTTACTAGTAATTAGAGATAAGCTCAGTTGATGCCAGAAACTTGATTTTTATTCTTAGGTATACCTCAGGTGACCCAAAAAATAATTCACCACTATGCAGTACCCAGGGCACAGGATGCCACAATGTTACACCACATTAACTGAAAGTGGTTCCCCTGCTGTGAGGATACAGTTTATTTCTGCCCTTTATACCCAAATGAAAAATGGCTGGAGATGCAAGTTATTAACACAGGACCCTGGTTCTCACTTCAGCAATACAAAATCATTATCCATGGAAAAAAAAGGTTTAAAATTTATATTTTCCTTTATCTTTGAAAACATCCCCAGTTTGCTTTAAGCATGTTCTGCAAACCACAGTCAGTTTTTAAAGATCCCTGACATCAAGGCATGCCAGATCTGTTAAGGAGCTCATGCACAGTTTGCTTTTAATTGAGCCTTTAGCAGAATGGAGGACAAGCAGCAGCCACCACACAGCTTGTCACCAGGCTCTCAATCTGAGACTTGAAACAATTACTTACCCCAGCATTCAACAGTGTTGTGACAACATTTTTGCCTGGAAGCCCTTGAATTGTAGTTCCTTTTCCCGTAGTTTTTTGCACAACAATCACATTGGGTTTTGATGTCATTGGAATTGTAGTGATTTTGGTCGTAGTTCCTAAATTTTGTGGGAAACAAAATAATGTGCAGTTTATCACATTTTATGTATTTCCTTCCACCACACAAGTTAGTGAGCTATAGAGGAATCATTGTATTTAAATCTGACAGCACATCAAGAAACCAGTAGCATCTGGAGTGGGAATTCATGTCACCCAACTCAACATGGAAAAATTACATGCCAACTCAAGAAATCTTTCACCTACAGTAAAAACAGGTGTGCCCAGGGGAACAGAATGTATTCTACATTAGGACAGGCAACCCCTTCTCACAAGTTACAGAGCAGACCAACACAGCTTTCTCAGGCAAATATGTAGAACTTTTCAAAGGCTGGAGTTAGGGTGGGATAAGAACATCGTTAATACTCAACTCAAGCTCCTATTTGCACAGACAAATACTCTTCTACAAATGACCTCTGTAGAAGAATCTATGTACCAAGGATGCATCTCTAGTTAGTTGTTTTGGGGTTTTTTTGTCTTGTTTTGGTTTTTTTTCTGTGAGTTTGTTTGTTTTTTGAAGAGCTGACCTGGCTATAGCTGTTCCTATGTTTGTATTTAATTAGATCCATTCCCTTTATCAAGTTTTTAGTTACCTGCACTGACAGGTAATTCTGGTCAGCCTTCCACAGCCTACACAATCAGTATCAGTGCTATCAGACTGCCATTGCAGTAGCTACTCAGACAGCTTTTTATCAACAATTTCTCCTTTCTCCAGAGGAAAGCAACATTCAGTCACGACAGAGTGGCAAACCCAAGGATTCCCTTTACTACCTTCTACTCATTAGTCATGCCTGTAGATTCTTCACAACCTATTTCAGATTAACAATTCTACCAATCCTGGGAAAGGGAAGACATGTTGAGACAAGATTATTATTTATTTAATCCTACTGACTTTAGAGGCAACTAAAGACTGCTCCCTTAGCAAAAGCAACTAAGCAAACAAAAAAAACAAAATCAGGCATGATTTCCAAGCTTGTGTTCTTTCAGGACAACCATTATTATCCTCACCAGGATCACTCACAGGTTTCCCCACATTAGCTGCTACTCAGGAGAATACTTCCACTTATGTATAGTTCATTACATGTGTATATTACAAGGCATTGTCCTAATAATTCACCATACCCACAACAGGCTAAAAAAAGTTACTTGTTGCCAAAGAAGATGCTGATCATCACTACATATAATTCTGTGGAAATCAAAACCTGTAAAACCAGATTACAGGCCAAGAGTGTATTTACTGGATGGCTTGTGCAGCACCTTGCAGTGACTGGAGCTGGCTGGTGCCATGTCAGGTCTTTCTAAACAAAGTCCTAAACATATACAAGAAATTGTCACTGGTATCAGTGTGCTTGGTCCTGGTCCCAAAGAAACCTTATCTTCAGAGATGATGGAACCACCAAATGTTTTGGGTTGGAAGGGACCTAGAAGCTCATCCAGTTCCACCTCTGTGAAGGGCAGGGGCATCGTCCACTACACCAGTGCTCCAGGCCCCATCCAAGCTGGCCTTGAACACTTCCAGGGTTGGGGCAGCCACAGCTTCTCTGGGAAACCTGTACAAGCACATGACCAGCAGGGAGACCAATGGCTAACCAGCAGACTAACAGATAACCAGCACTGTCTGCATAAAGCTGGGAGGGAAAGCTTAAGGCAGAACATGGCCTAAAGGAAAGACAGGCGGCCACTGGTAAAATATCAAAGTAAGGTGGAGACTGCATGGCTGAATTTAACATACACAGTCCATTTTTATTCTGGTCCTTCGGATTTGCAGTGGAACAGAGAAAGGCAGCACTGCGACTATAAAATGTTTTGAATTTGGGCCAATAGTGTTTTCTGATATTTCTGTACTCTGTACAACATAGTAGCTCCCACCCCACATTTCTCTTTCTTCCCAGTTTTCCTTCACATTTGCTGTTTCCTTCTTAAACACAAGAACTATCACAATTCTTAAGAACACTGCACCTTCAAACTTCTACCTCTTACCTTCTTCATGCTCAGCTATTTTCCTTCTGAATTCTCCAATAAAGGTTCTAATAACTATTCGAGCATGTAACCCACAGAAAAGCCCTGAACAATTTGATCAAGCCCAAAGTTACTTTTGAAATAAAAGTCTTACAAGTAACAACAGTACTCATATGCCTACCAGAAACAATATTACTGCTGATGATCTTTCCTCCTAGAGTAGCCAGGGATTTTGGTACTACAGTAATGATGCTGCCACTTGTAGTTTTCACATAAGTAGCAGCCCCTGGAGTTCCAGCCATTCGAGCTCCCAGAGAGGGGCTCACTGTTGGCCGTGTATAAGTTGCTTGAGTTCCTGTTTAAAAGAGAGAGAGAGAAAGAAGTTCACTGTTACAACACAATCCTCTACTAATATTTGTGGAAAAATATGTTAGTTTAGGAGAAAAGTGTCAGATCACAAAAACATCCCATCCTGCAATCTACTACCACCCTTTAAAATTCTACTAGTATTTTTTAAATCCACAGAGCAATATTCAAGTATATACTAAATTTAAATTGAATATAACAGTCTTCTGAGTATTTTAACAAATGTTCCATGACTGCCTTATTTTAATTCATGTCCTTGTGTGTAAGACTGTAATTTTCAACAGATGTGCAGATTCTGCCTGTAGGTTTGCCTCTTGCTCCCTTAGATGCCCAAGAGTCAGGCATCTGATGACCAGAAGTCATCCTTTCCTCTCAGGAATGACAATTCTCCTATATGATAGATTGCTTATAAAGAGAACTACCAATGATTACTTTAAGCAACACTCTTAGAAAAAAATATGATTTACAATGATGATGCTATTTTATGGACTTAGCATACAGCAGCACAAAAGAAACCTCTCAACATAGTATAAATGCTGGTTTTTAGAACTAGTCCTTTTCTGAATACAAAGACAACTGAGTCCATAAAAGAAAGTTGTTCAAAAATACCAACAGCTACACAAACACTGAAATTCCATTTTGCTTGTAATGCTGCAGATAGTGCCCTTAATTGCTGAAGATCAAAGAGGAAAGCAGTTTTTTCATCCAGAAAGATGTGTTCACATCCAAGAGAGCACAGTACAGATTTTACCAATGAAATGAAACTGCAAAACATTTGTTTTTTCTAATGCACTCTAAAATGTATCTGTGGAGTACTTTAAAAGTTAGAAACAGTACTTTAAAAGTTATAAACAGAGTATTAACCATTAATTTATGCTAAGGACATGAGGAGATGGCCTCAAGTTGCACCAGGAGAGGTTCAGGTAGGATATTATGAAAAAATTGCTCGTGGGCAGGGTGATCAGACATTGGAACAAGCTGCCCAGGAAAGCAGTGGAATCAACATCCCTAGAAGCATTCAAAAGCCATGTGGATGTGGCACTTAGAACAAGGTTTTAGTGGTGAACATGGTGGTGCTGGGTTACTGTCAGACTTGATGATTTTAGAGGGCTTTCCAACCATAACGATTTCATGGTTCTAATATTCCCAGCCCATGCTAAAAAACATAAGGAAATGAAGAGTTTTCTGAAAGCCAGGATAAAGCTACCTGTTAAGTTTTCCTCATGCAAGTTTACAATCAGAACAGTCTGCATTATTATCTATTAGAAACACAAATACAACCAGATGCTCAGAAAAACACCAGGAGCTTAAATTTTAATTTACTCGTCTTTTTATAAATTCACTGCAGGACTATGAGCAAGTCACATTTCTTTTGAAGTCCATCTATGCAAAACAGGAATGGTGCTGACCTGTCTGCTTGAGTTAAATCAGTATAAATCATGTCATATAAGGTACTACAGAAGTGCAAAGTATCTGTATAGATTGCATAAAAACTTCCTTTAAGATCAACCCAGTGGGGAAGGAACAATGGTATTTTTGTGTACCAATTCCAACAGTGGAATAAAAGAGCACTCAGTGGAAAAATCCTGATCTAGAATAAATAACAACAGGATTGTGAATGTGCTGTTGTGCCCACTGTTCAGAAGAGGTAAGTGCCTTTTTTTTTCACCCTAGGAAACCATGCTTAATCACCTGTATTTCTGGATTTACCCTCCCTTCCCTCTCAGAGCCATAACTTACCAGTGGGAGTAGTGACCAGTTTAGTTGTCATGATAGTCCCATTACTGCTAACCACCATAATGGGTGAATTGCTACTGCTGGGCAAGGTCGCTGTAACTGGTTTGGGAAGGATTTTACTGGGCTGCACCTGTTGAGTGATTATTTTAACACCTAGGAAAGGAGAAAGGTCACTGTTAAAATACAGGCACGATAAGTTACTTTCTGAAATGCTTTCTCAGACCAAGGCCCAGTGGGCAAGTAGCCCCACAAGGCTTCAATTCTGAGTCCATATATTCTTGATAATAAAAAAAATTATTTAATTTTTTGAGTTTGGCTTTTTTTTTTTGTTTAGTTTTGGTTGGGTTTTGCTTGTTTTGCACTACCAAGAAAGTCATCATCTTTGCTTTTCATGTGCCTGTTTCAGTTCTTAGCTACTTTCACAGTCTATTCAATCACTGATTTGTTGATGTTATTTTTTATTTTTCCTGGTACATGATACAAAAAAGACCAGAACTTTCCCAGGAGCCAACAGGTTACAACCAAGACTGAATAGGTTCATATATTATGAACCATCTATAAGCAAAGTAATTCTTCATCAATTCAGTCTATAAATCCTAATGTGTCATAAGCCTAGACAAACTTTACCATCCTGAATAAATTAAAACATTTCTCCGCAAGGAGTATTAGTGACTGTAAGGAAGTAACTGTGACACTGGCTAGGGAAGGTTACTTTAAGTAAACTGTTCTCTTTCCCCTTGATTTACTGGTCATCTTAAAGCCACAAAGAAATTTGGCTTAAGTTATGAGTAGATCAGTAAGAATGGAGGATGAGGGCACCTGAGTACCTCCAGGATTCTGCTCCCTCTCTTCATTTTATGTTGGGGAATGGTACCTCTGTGAGATTCACTTCTCAGTTGCAAATCAGTGGATTCACAACATCTGTTTACATCCAGGAGATGTGCATCTTATGATCTGTTCCATGATGAGGTAAATGCATGGCATTGTGGTGGCCAAATGCCATGGAAAATAAAGCCTGAATGAATCCCATCTAGATGAAGCATTTAGGTTTGTACACAAGTGTTCTTAGGTGAAAAGTCTTGTCCATTTGAGATGTGGAACATCCTCCAGAGATGTTTTCTTCTCTCTACACTGACTATAAAAGCAGTACAGAGCAAGTAAGCTCCAAACTGAAAGAGAATTTGAAGTCTCTGTATCATCCAAAGAGTAAAGTCTCCCTGAAAACTGATTCACATCTTCCAGAAAGAATTGGTATCAGATGGTATTTCCAAAGAAACTTTCAACTAAAAAGCACAATGAGCCTAAATTCATTGTAGAAGATGAAGAAAATGAAGCTCTTGATATTGTTCAGTGGCTGGAAGCCTTTTTTATCTCTTAATTAGTAGCTATTAATTTTCTTAAGCAATGGTCCTATAATCCAAAAGGTAGTTTTATCAAATGACAGGAGTAGGTAGTTTTATCAAAGGGTTTTATCAAAGGAGTAGGGCTGTTTATTTTTTCATTCCGTGGTCTAATCTAATTGTTTGATCTAAATAGTATGATATAAATAAGAATTTTACTGACAGGATTAAAATAAAATACTGATTTTATATTAATATACATAAAAATACTTTGCACTTTTATAGCACTTATTTGAGAACTGGTTAACTTTGCAAACTTTATTTCTTACTACTTCTTGCTGAGATAAAAACCGTATGCTAAAGCAGAGAAAAGCCAAAAAAGAAAGATAATATGACTTGCCCAAAGTCAGCTGAATGAATCAATATCACAAAAAGAATCCAGTCTAACTTCCAGATCTAGCTGTATTTGTTTTGACAAGTACCTTAAAAGCACATTTTGATTTCTGGACCAAATAAAATAATTAAAACATGGAGTAACTTCTTTTTCCAGGTGATACAGTTGAACAACTCTTGGATCTTCAGAAAACTGGTGTGTTTCAGGTTGCCAATCACATTATTTTAGAAGTTATTTACAAACTACTCAATTTCTAAGATAAAAACACATATACCTAAAGCATGGTCTGTAATACCTGAACCAAACAAGAAGAGTGAAAGAACCAAATTCTTTAATTACTGCTATTTGAAAACATTAAAACATCCTTCACTATCTACTTATATTCATGTTTGAAGCCAAATCCTGTACTCAAGAGATCACACCTTCATGACCACTCCCCCATAAACATTTTGGGGCAGAATTCTGCCCTACTTTCCTGAGTTGCAGCCAGACCTCACCAATGTGACCCAAGATCAACTCCAACTACCTGATTCCTGTTTGATCTGAATGGTGGGCTTGATGCCAGCTGGCAGCTGAGACTGCTGTGGCTGCTGCTGGGCTGCAGAACACGGCACCAGCTGCTGCTGCTGTGGCTGCTGCTGCTGCTGCTGGGCCTGCTGGACTTGGTGCAGCTGCTGCTTGGGAGATTGCTGATGCTGTTTGGGAAACTGTGCTAAGATCTGAGTTGGATTCCCAACCAAACCTTTTGGGGAAGGTAGTCTGGTACAGGCAACTTTAACTGCTGATGTAGATACACCTGTGAAAGAGTAAAGGGTTTAAGATTCACCAGTGCAACGAGAAAGAAAAATACTATAATTTCTAAAATAATCTTACATTACAATTATCTTTACTACTGAAAAATACATTGATGTATGTGAGGAAATAAAGCTCCCACACAGCAGAAGTGCTGTTAGGAGGCAATGGAGCTTCATACAGATTTGCAATGTGGCAGCAGAACAGCAGCTAATGGAAAGACCACAAACCCAGTTTACTTCTGCACCTTTTGTAATACTCATAATTCAATAATATTTTCACAGTCTCATCTTTAAGCTTCAAGACAGCAAAATACCTACAGTGAAAGTATTTTAAATTGTATTTATAAATATTTATAACAATCATTTTTAGTGGAAGGTGTTTTGGCCCCTGCCAGGGGGGCTTTAAGGGAACTAGATCTTTAAGGTCCCTTTCAATACAAAACATTCTGTGATTCAATGATTCTAAAATCACAACTGCAAGAAGCTGGCATTAGGACAATGCCAAATATCAAACCCATCAACACTGCAAGGGAGTATGTGCTAGCAAAAGAGTTGTTTGGAATTTTAAAAAAATCAAGTGATTGTATGTAAGTTATAAAACTGTGGGCCATCTGTTTTGTGGCCCACAGCTTAGGCGTTTTGATAAGAAGAAGTGATTAAAAGAAGCCTGCAGTAAGATGGAAAGACAAATTTCCCAAATAAATCTTACTTATTTCTGTCATTCCCTTACATAGCTGTCACAACATTTACAGCAAAATCTGACTTTGTATATAATTCCAAACTACACATCCATAAACACCAAAACAGACAAACAAAGTCTATATCTTATGAAGTAATTTTTTAACTAAATCCCAGTTGCAGTGGAAAACAAACAGATGGCAGTGATAATGGCAGAAATCATAGTAAAAGTACAATTCTGGCAATCTTAATAAGCAACCCTTTTCTCACAGCATCATTTAAGGTGACTTACACCACTTCCTTGGGCAGCTCTTTTCATTCACGAGTTTAACTTTACATTTGAAGATATTACCAGTTCATGTCACAAAACTTTTCACCAGCATCTTCTGCAATGCCACTGACAGTCTTGGAAAAAAAAGGTTGGAGAGATACTCCACCTAATATACTTTAGAATTAAAGCCTCCTCCATGATCAAACCCAACTAAGAATCAACAGTTCAAACAATATGAAAGCCTGCTGTGAGCCCTTCTGCTCCACAGATTAATATCTGATTATATTAATACAAGCAATAGGAAGGAAAATACCTCCTCAGTCTCGATATGGCAACCCAATGTTTTGTGGAATGGAGTAAGAATGGAAAATACAGAGCAGGAAAAATTGTGATGTGACACTTGTAATTGTCAGGCAGTTTATCTTTCAAGTGCTGCTCACTAAGGCTCGCTCATTCATTCATTCATTCATTCATTCCCTTTTAAATGCTAGCTGGTGGCTGTGAAGCTGAAACAGTCAAGCTAGCATACACAGTTGGAATTTGAAATGAGAAACCTAAGAATTTTCATCAGGCCTACTCAGGTCTTAATTATAAAGGACTTTAAAACTGGCATGCTGATAAAAGGCACCGATTAAAAGGTGAAATATTTGCACCGATAAAAAGGTGCAAATGTTTCTCTACCTTTCAGAATTGTCATCTGGGCATGTTAATAAGTTGTATTTACTTGATATTAGCTTTGCATGTTTTTGTAAAGTGGACTTTTAAAGATGCAAACACCTTCAAATATTGAAAATATATATTTTTCTATGCACCAGGCAAAGTTCTTGAAGCCGGTCATTTTGAGGTTATATTGTTTTAGAGCTACCACATCACATCCTCTTTAAAAGGAGGATCTGCACATTAACTGTGGAATTACAGAGGAAAATAGTTCAACAAGAACTTTTGTAGAACCTCTTGGATCGGTTTCATCAGCAGATTGCTTTCACATGTCCTGTGCTTTATTTAGACATAAACAAAAAGTAGATCTCCCCAGTGCTATTATCAATGCCAAGTCCAACTCCTCAGTGAAAGAGCCTTGATAAGAGAATTGCCATACCTTGTGCTACTGTTGACATAACCACTGAAGGTGTGGATGACACTACAGCAGTCACAGCAATGGTGTTTGCAGTGCAGGAGGGAGTGGAGCAGCTGCTGCTGCTGCTGCCCACAGAGGACTGGGAAGCAGTGATAACCACAGGCTGCTTTTGAGTAGTTGAGGCAATGACAGATGTTGGGACAAGTTTTGTAACTGCTGCATAGTTGTGGGACTTGGAAAGGATGTTGGGTACAAAAGTTGAGCTTGGAGAGGTGGTTACTATTATGACCTAAAAAAAGAAAAAAAAAAAAAAAAACAAGAAGAAATTCATTTGTTCCTTGCATCTATATTTCAGTAACATATCTGTCTATTTATTTTTAGGGATACATGTTTATTAAGAGCTTTTAAAATTGTCAATCACATTTGCTCACAATAAATATTTCAACTATTTTGAAGAAGTGGTGATAAACATTTCCTTAAAATTAAGATTTTTAAGGAAAACAATTACTATTGAATAAAGCAAAATTATCTCATGTCTGAAGGCAAACAGACAGGAATGAACTTGACTTCATTAAACTGGGCCAGGAAGCTTGAAACCCATTTTAAGAGAAACTGAATGGATTTCCAGCAAGTTTTAAGTGTCACTCTTCCAAACCTTGCAAAAATATCAAGAAACAGCAATGAGAGAAAATAGATTTTTCTTTCTTTAACAGTTAATAAGCACTTGCTGAGTCAGTAATGGGAAATGCTTTTGATCTACAAGGCTGCAAATAATATTTCATCAGTGAAAGAAAAATGCTGTAGGTTTGAAGCAATTTCTGCTTTACTTAGTGCTCTCAATAGCAAGAAATTATTTCAGATTTGTTTGAAGAGCATAAACACCACCCCAGTGCAAGTTACAACTACAACTCCATTAATCTGATCTGACATAGAAAAACACAGAATTCATGACAGCATTGGAAGAAGTCTGTCCTTGTGCAACTCATCTAGGAAACTAAACATTTATTAAGTATTGAATATGGGGACTGTTTACATTTAAAAAATCCTATTATTCAACTTATATGTCCCTCCTTGTACTTACATAGTTAAAACAGAAAAAGAAGCACAAAAATACAACATTTTCAATTTATCATGCAAGAATATTGAGTGATTACTTTAATAATGCTGCTGTCCCAAGAAAAAAATTGTTTATTAAAACCTTGAAAATTTCAACTTATTAATGATTCAGTGTAACAAAAGCCGATAGAAGAAGACACAAAAGGGGCAAAAGAAAACCTGTGTCAGCTCACACCAAGTCTTATGTTGCTAGCCAAGCACTATTGAAATCTTGCCTGATAAAGAAATAATATGATAATGGCACCAGAAACAGACTTAAGCAACAAATCAAGCATCAAGAGATCACAAGTTTATAATTTGCTTAAAGAAAAATAAGAAAAGAAAAAATAAATAAAAGGGAAATAGCCACATGGATGGAATAAAAGCAGCAAATTTCACCAATATGGCTGGTTCAGCCTCTCCTTTTGCCCCAGCTCAAAGTTTGATGGTCTCTGCTGCTCAGATAAATCTTTAATATCTTGATCTGAGGAAAATCAAAACCTTAGTACCCTGCAAGCAATATCAGGTTGACCACAACTAACGTGTGTCTGAAGGACAAGGTTTCTACATTCTGCTGCTTTTCTACTTGATTGCATTCTCCAGTGAGAACACTTTCTCTGCATCAGTCTTATTTTTGCATTCTGCCTAATTTTGATTTAATCAAAACACCTTTCTCAAATTGCTCTTAGGCTACAAACATGCAGATGAGCTGAACATGACACAGCTTGTTCTAGTGTGAGAATTGGAAGTGAAAGAATTCTATTATATGCCTCTGGAGTTTTATCCTGTTTCTTAAACTCTCAGTTTACACTAGGAATACTTCCAACTGTCTGAAATTTAGGGTCAGCTCCATTCCACCCAGAGTAACTAGTTTAGGAACACAGTCAAAGGACAGCTTGCAGTTTAAAAAGGCAGATTATAGGTTAGAGTGAATATGAACTACACTACAACAGGGCAAGTTCAGCATCAAAACTAATACAGATATGTAGAATCAAACTGGGCATAATCACAACTCCTGTAGACAATTGCATTTCTTTAAGTCCATGATTACCACTCAAAAATATTTTATTCAATCAAGGAAGGAATAAAGCCTCCAAAGCATTACAGTTCAACAGTGACTGCTATACTGTGACTAAGCAGGTTTGTGTCTGTCTATTCTACCTCATCTTTCAAAATTAACAGAGCAGAGCAAAGTTCAGTACCTTCTGTGTTGTGGTGTTTGTTGTCTGTGTTGAGGGCTTAGTGAAGGTTATTTTCACATGCATGAAGTATATCCAGAAAACAAAATTCAGGTAAAAATGTAAGTATTAAAGTTCAAATCACAACCACTGTATTTCTGAAATACTATTCTGTCATATATATTGAAAGGATCAAAAGAATCTCATCATGAGTACCAAAACTGCATCCTGTGTTTTACAGCAGAGACACTGACTGACTTTAAACATACACACACACACACAGAGAAATCAAGGTGTTAATTTTGCTGTTGATGGTTCTAGTTGTTTCAGTAAAATCTAATTTCCAACATATACTGCATTTAGTCCTGTCAGCTCTATTTTGAGATATGCCAAAACTTAGTCCCTGAAAAAATAAGGTTAAGATAACTGCCAGAAACTTCACTGGCTAGATTCCCTCCATGTCCTACACAGGTGACTTTATTACAAGAGAATCCAGAAACTGGAGATGTGACATTATTAGTTGTTATGACAGATTTTCCTCCAACCTACTAAAATGTCAAAACAATTCAAAGAGGTGGCATGCAGAAACAAAGAATTTCATTCATATCTAACAACTTACACTCAAATTGGAAATATCCTGTTGGGTATGAATCAACTGAACTGACTTTTAATTTAAAACTACTAAAGGGGATTTCTCCCACCAAAATCATGCAGTTATGTATTTTGGCATATCTAAATCCAACAAAAGAGGGCCCTGTGACAAGTTCAGATACAAATGCTACTCTGGCTAATAAACAAGCACTGATTTTCCTGTCACTGCAGATCAGTAAGACAGTCAAATAAGAGACTCCAAAGTGAACTCTAAAATTTCCAAGTCAGAACAAGTGGAGAAGCATAACTGTAGTAAAGGTCCTATCAACAGTCCACTCTTCTTAGTACATTCCATCTTTAACTTCCATGATATAACACACCCATGCTTAATACAACCCTACAGATGTTTAAGGCAAAAATTATTCCTGCACTAATTTTAACCCTAATGTGCAACAGGAAGGATAGGTTAAGCCCTGTAGTAGCCGTGGACTTGCTGCACTGAATTTAATTTGATGGTTTATATTCACACATGGATTACTCTAATACACTCATGTATTCAGGGATGAAATTTAACTAAGGGCACTGTTAAAGAACAGTGAATCAAATGAAAGCATCTTCCCTGGAGTGGGAAGAAGTCAGAAATCCAATATCTTTATTGCACATTACTTGGTTTTAAAGTTTCCAAAAATCAAGACATGGGAACTCTGCTGATCCAAAAAGAGTCATAAAGCAATTAAGAAGACTAGTAGGACAAATGCAAATGTTTGAGTTCAATAGTCAGACTCACCATTGGAAAAAAATGCTTGGTAGTGGCCAGCCTAGCATAAGTCTGTTGGTATTGAGGCAAAATTAATTCCCCAGAGACCCTAAGTCTTCCTGAAGTCTGCTGTACTAAATAATGTACCAAGAACGAACGTGGTCTGAATCATTAATTTTTCCCTTAATCTTAAAAACAGAAAAATAGACACAACTGAAATGCCTCCTAAAGAATGGTAATACAGTCATGCCATGGATTAGGTACTTAAAAATCTAAGTTCAGTAAAGAATTTAAACAAGGAAAACTTTTTCTGCACTTTGCATTGTGGTGAAAGCTAAGCACACTCAGCTGAAATAATGCAACTGATTTTGACCACTGTAACACTGTTAATGCAGAATGAGAAATGTCAACTAGTACTGAAAGGAAAATAAAGCCCCTGGACTTTGACCAGCTCCAAGAATAAGCATTATAGAGCCCAAAACACTAGTCTCTAGATAAATGGCTTGGCAAAGCCCATGCTACCTCTCCTGGAATTCTACTACTGCAAAGAGTCATTATAAATAAGGAAAATAGAAATAAGAAAGATTACCTTTGACCAACAGTTGTTACCATCTGAAGGCTGTTCAGTGGCCTATGTGATCCAGTTCTCAGTGGACTAGTGTCCATATCACAAAACCCAACACCACAAATGGTACTAACTGGTAACCTTGTTGGCAGTCTCACCAGACAGGCCAAGAATTGAATGAGCATGGAGACTGAATCCCCTCTCATCCCTAGAAGTGGTCCCTTCAGGTCAGGGTTGAGGCACATTGGTGGGGCAGTCTGGGGGAAGCTTGCACTCCCGCTGCCTGTGCTGTACCTGTTCTGTGGATAAAAAGAGGGCTTCAGTCTCCAAGGCTGTCAATCCAGGTCCTTTCACACACAGGTGAACTAAATTCATACAAGAGTTTGGTTTTCCCTTTGCTCGTTTTAAAGAGGGATTACCTTATCCCAAGTGCAATCCTTAAAAAACAGCTAGTCAGATCACAGAAAGGAAGAGTCAAACATCACATCTTATTCATTGATAAAACCAGAATAAAGGAACATTTGGCAGCTTCCCCCACATACCTTCTGTGTTGTGGTGTTTGTTGTCTGTGTTGAGGGCTTAGTGAAGGTTATTTTCACAGGCGACATGTGTGGTGGTAAAGAGTTGGCAATGCTCTGCATTATATTACTCATTTTGGGGCTCCCACTTACAGGCACTGTGATAGTTTTAGTGACAGGAGTCACTGCCTTCGGGACTTCTTTCAGGAGAACAGGGGAGGAACTAGAGGAATTCGTTCGCCGTCTTTTGCGAGGCTTTTCATCGTCATCTGAGCAGCTGACACCTGGAAAAGAAACACGTTCTCTAAATTGTGTTTCCCCTGTCTGCAGATCTCAGTGCTCTCTGAAACACTACATCCTTTTTTGAGTCTTACATCCTCTTTCAAGTAAGATAAAAAGAAATAAAGGATAAATTACATCTTATGGCCACAACCAAGCTGTATCACACCTCAGACGCTCTTAGTCCTTGATATGGGCCACACTCAGTGCCATGAATTGGGGACAAATCACCCAAAACCCCAAGCTACTCAGTTACTGGGTTACTTCATTCAGTCTGAGAGATTAAAAGAACATAAGAGCCAGCACAGGGCTTTCATTCTGCCTAAAAAAGTTTGAACAGTGAAGCTACACACATGAGAGGATTAGGATCGTGTCACACACATTTTAGTTTAAACTTTGACATTACTTTGGGGTTTTTTTGGTGGTGGTTTTGTTTACAGCAACTGGACTATTGAATTTATCCCCCTATAGTTTCCTTAGACTTCAGCCTTTACATCTACTTTTGTGTCATGTTTACCCTTACAGTACCCTTCTGCCTTCCACCTTAATACAGCATCTTGAGATATAATTCTTTTTTTTGTTATCTAGTTTAACTGTGAAGGTCAATCCTCAGTTCATCAGCTTTTGCCTTCTTTGGTGCATTTTGTGCAAGAGATATAAAATGGCACCTAGCACACAATAACAAAAAACAAAAGAAATCCAAGCTCATAAGAGTTCTTTCTTCTTCACAATCATATACTGCACACATAGGAAAAAAAATCTGCTGCAATATTCAGCTCAGGAAAGGATAACAGCATGATTAATGGATCTCAAATCCAAATGAAACTTGCCAAAGTAGGCAAGATTCATAAACTATGGAAAGGCACAGGTGTCACGGACATATTTTATGAAAAATCCTTTTGCTAGGATCTTCTCTCCTGAGAAGCTAAGAAGCCTCAGAGGAAAACAAAAAACAATAATTATCTGCTGCTGTGGAATGCAACAGGTGCATCTTTGATTGGTCTCATGTGGTTGTTTTTAATTAATGGCCAATCACAGTCCAGCCATCTCAGACTCTCTGGTCAGTCACAAGATTTTATTATCATTCCATTCTTTTCTATTCCTTGCTAGCCTTCTGATGAAAGGCTTTCTTCTATTCTTTTAGTATAGTTTTAATGTAATATATATCATAAAATAATAAATCAGCCTCCTGAAACATGGAGTCAAGATTCTCGTCTCTTCTCTCATCCTGAGACCCCTGCAAACACCATCACACACAGGTTAGTGACTTTGCAAACCTCTCACAGCTACTTGGTAGCACTGAAGGCAGGAAGGCTCTACAGAAGGATCTGAACAAGCTGGATTTTTTGCCTGAGGTTCAGCAAGGCCAAGTGCCAGGTCCTGCCCTTGGATCACAACCGTTTCATGCAGAGCTACAGGCTGGGGGCACAGTGGCTTAAGGGTGGCCAGGCAGGAAGGGACGTGGGGATGCTGGCCAAAGGTGCCTGGATATGAGCCAGGTGTGCCCAGGTGGGCAAGGACAATGGCACCTGGCCTGGATCAGCACTGGTGTGGCAGCAGGACCACGGCAGTGACCCTGCCCTGTGCTGGGAACGGCTGAAGTATCTCCAGTCCTGGGGTCACTTCCGGGCACCTCCTGACAAGAGACATTGAGGTGCTGGAGCACTGCCAGAGAAGGGAACAGAGCTGGGGAAGGGTCTGGAGCAGCAGGAGCAGCTGAGGAAGTTGGGGGGACTCAGACTGGTGAAAAGGAGGTTATAGGGGGATATTCTTGCTCTCAACAACACTCTGACAGGAGGGTGTAGCCAGGTGGGAGTTGGGCTCTTCTCCCAGGTAACAAGTGAAAGGACAAGAAGAAATAGCATCAAATTGTGCCAGGGGAGGTCCAGAGTAGGTATTGGGAAAAAAAACCTCACTGGAAGAGTGGTCAGGCATTGGAGTAAGTTGCCTGGGGAGACAACAGTCTGGAAGTGTTCAGGAGGTATCTGAATGAGACACTTGGGGATGCAGTTTAGGGGTGACTGTGATGGTGCTGGGTTGATGGTTGGACTAGATGATTTTAAAGGTCTCTTCCAACCGTGACAAATCCGCAATCCTGTTATTTATGTTTACCATGCTAATCTGTGTCAAACCATTTAAAAACAAAAACAATCAGAGAGAAGCTGAACAGATACAATCTTGCCTATGCAAAAGATGACTGAAAATCTTGTTCCATGTTCCATGGTGCTTAAAGACAAAGAACACCATCACAGCAAAAAGCAGTCTTGCGATAATCAAAGCAAACTTGGTTGGTAGTCCATCTCTAGTTAGGGTCAAGATCTAATTATGGCCAATCTCTAATTAAAATTAATATTCTGGCATTCAAAAAGTGAAGATGCAAGAGCTAACATGGACAAGAAACTGCCCAGGACCACAACAGGCAATTGTGGAAAAATGGTATTCTCTCTCAGCAAGAGTAGCAGCTCATTTGCAGGTACCTGTCCAAAGGCTGACAACTGTATCTACAGAGACAGAAAACTGAACTGGGGAGGAGAAGCAAACTTCAAAAACATAGCTTTAGCTGGCTGTAGCAGTACAAGTGAAGTGTGGATCTATAAAATCAGATTTCAAATCAATATATTCTATCCTATTCTCAATCAATCAAATATTCTAATCAATAATTTACCCTATGCCCCTGAATAAGCCTAGTGGTGACCTCCCTCTATAAAGCAGAGGTTTGATTACAAAACTTTAAGGTTTATTGTGGACAGGCTTCTAAGTATTACTGTGAGTGCACTATAGAAACTTGTAACTATGAGTGCACTAATCACATTGAATGTGTGCAGTCATTTAAAAATCTCAGAACCCATTTAAATCCAAAATCCACACGCAGCTAGCATGCTAGGACACAGTTGTTATTTTGGTGGGGCACCAATAAATAGAGAAAACTTTGTTTGTGGTCCTCATCCACAAAAAAAACCCCATCAACCAATCCATCAAGACATAAACTAGCAGAGCATTATTTTATGTTAAGTACAGCTCATTTCACCTCCTCTTTTCACTGCTGGGGTTTTGCAAGAACATTATTCTCATCATTTCATGTCAGAAATATTGCTGCACAAAGTTTTCCACAGACATTTAGTTAAAAGGTAATACAGCTTTGACTGTAACTCACACTTGGTAAGTAAGGAAGCAGAGTCATGGAAAGGTTAATGGCTCAGTCAGACTGTGACTTGGAAGAGGTTACACCACAGACCAGTGGCAAAGTCCTGACTGTAACTCAGATCTCCCGAATCTGCTCCTAAGCAGGTTTGTTAAAATCAGTGAGACTGATGTAACATACTCTGAAAGACACACAGTTCCTTAAAAAAAAAGAATAAAAACAATAACAACAAAACAAAGCACATGAAGTAGGGGGAAAAAATTAAATCTAGGGACAGACAATGAAAATTATCATCCCTGTATCATGTGTCTAGACTTATTTGATATTCATTATCATGTATTAATTCAATAAAGTCTACACTAAAATTTTAAGATGTTAAGAATGTTTTCCCCTGAATCTTCAAACTAAACTCAAGTGATTAGTGCATAGATCAGAAAAATGAAAAATGTAATGGGTTTCATGGGTTGACAGAGCCATTAACGTTTTTTTTTACAAGTAACATTACATTTATGTACTAAGTGGCATTTCTGATTAGCTAGAAACTTATACAGATGTATACATATAGCATAAAGATAATAATTTTTAATAATTAAATATTTTTAAATATTAAAGGTATACAGAGCAAGCATAAAAATAGCATTTATCTACTTCTAAATAGCATTTATCTACTATTAATCTTTACTTGTTGTTTTGAGAGAACCAAATAAGAACTGAAGGAAACATTTAATAGTGAAATAAAGCTACCCATGATGAGGGCATATATATAAAAGAATAAAATCTGCTTTTAGAACCAGCTGACTTACTAGCCAAACAAGATGGGAAACATACACCCTCTGAAGAAAAAAGACCTTTTCTAGATTATATGTCCTGGATTTCCAGATTTAATTACATAAAGATGGGTCTCTGGTAGGAATTCATATAAAGTTTTTGCATCTGCCAAGGAACTCAAGCTTCACTAAGACTGACTTCCAGGTAAATCACAAAATGGCCAGACACTGTATGTAAGCATTAACCCCTGCCAAACTGCATCCAAAAATAAAAAAAAATTCTATGTCAACTGTGAAAGTGGAAAAGAGGAACCTTTTCTAATTCAACTAAGTGACTACTATCTATTAGTTCTCAACAAGTTGGATCAGAAATTCACTGATATACAGAAATATTTTTCAAAATATTTTTCACTTGTTGTCCTTGCAACATTTTGCAGTGAGTGGGTTCATCCTGAACACTATTTATGTGAAAAAAGGAAGCAATAAATTCACTCTCTAGACTAAACAAAGGCACAAAGGCCTGAAATGACTTGCCCAGTGTTGGAGTGTTTAGTTTGGTCTATGCTTCAGCCATGTTCTCCCTTTCTTTCCCTTTTGTTAATCAGGTGCTAGTAACACTTACTTTTGACGTAAACAGTACTTCCACTTGGCAAGACGACTACATTGGAGGCTGGACTGGCGGGTCTGGGGGACTTCACTGTCGCTACACTGCCACTTGGAACAGGGGTAGATGTTGGGGTTGAAGTGGTACTTGTGTAGGAATAGCAAACCACCACTGAAGAGGAGAAAAGACACCTTCCATATAACTGAAGTGCAGAATCCCATTATTCTATCACTATTTTTACAACTGAAATGGAAGCTAAAGACTTACTGGGTTTACTATCTGTGGCTTTGCCTCTGCATTCCTGTAACTCTGGAATATTCCCCAGTTTGAGCCAAGCATGGCCATGAGATTAATAGTCTTCAAAGACAACACAAAAATCTAAACTCCTGTCCTCCCATCCCCAAAAATCTGTGCTGCCAATGTGATTTTTTTTGTATTGATCTTTGTTTTACTTGATAATGTTATTTTTAGTTTTAGCATTAATTCAATATGTTGATCTTTTCGCTTTTCTATAAGTGATCACATCTAGACAAGTAACTGATTGAAAAGTGTTATTGCCTCAACAGTACATCAGTTGAAAAAACCAAAATATTCACTCAGTAGAGAAGAACTGATTGTGCTAATCAGCTTTTTTAAACCACTGCTTTTAAGTAATAACACAATGATATAGTACTTCTCACAAAACCAGGATAAAACAGCTTGTTTCAAGAAGTGTTACACATTCTCCAGTTGTATGAAGCCTAATTCAAGCCTGCTGAGCCACGCTAGTTGGAATGTGTACTACCATTATTTAAAAAGCATAGGAAAGCAGAAAGCAACCTTTTTACTTGCTCCCATAGTACATTTAATCTGAAGGAAAACACCCAAAGTGGTATTTTCTTGGTTTTCACAAAAACCTACTTGCATTCTTAAAAGAAAACATTCTGAAACAGCTTTTATCACTTATAGAACTTTACAAAATCTAGCCATTAGTCCAAGTTTTAAAGTTTACAGAGCTGAAGAAGTTAATCAGTGAATGTCATTTCCTGACAAACTGAGTTTCTTTTATATTTCAGTTGCTAGAGTGTCAATAACACAAAGCAGTCAGATTAATGCTCCAGATACCACAAAGGTATCTTAAAAAAGGGGTATTTTATATTTCTGTGAATAATGTTTGGTAAGAAAGATTTGGATTTTTTTATAGGTTCATAGAATGGTTTGGGTTGGAAAGAACTTCAAAGCTCACCTAGTTCAAACCCCCTGCCATCAGCAGGAACATTTTCCACTAGACTGGGCTGCTCCAAGGCCCGTTAAAATATCTTTAATATTTAGCACTTAAAATCTAAGACACCAGTTTCTATCGTGACGTTGTTTTTACATTCCCACAGATTGCAGCAAAACTCCATCTTTCTCTCACCTTCTTTGTTTCCAGTTTCTGCAGGAACTGGCAGAGATGCATTGTGCTGGATGGCTGCATTGGCAACAGCGTTGGCGGTGACAGTGAAAGCTGTTTGTGGCACGAGCCGCGGCATCAGCGGCACCAGCCGACGACCTTCGATGGACCACTCAGAAGAGCTGTTTGGCCCAGACATACTAAACAGAAATGATTGAGCTGTAAGTATTTATACCAGTTTCCAAATACTCAGTATCCTATTTGAGTACATTGCTTTTCAATAGTGCAAGTCTAAAGGGCAGTTTAAAACACAGTACAGTACTATACTCAACTTACTTTATTTCATGAAAGCCCTTGCATTTTGGTCACCTGATATAAAAACCCTCCCATTTTAAATTGAAGAGTTGACTCTTTTGTTGTTTTGCTTTACAGAGCTGTTCAAGGGCCAGAGGTGTGTGAATGCCACACTCAAACCCCCCACATCAGGTTACCTACTATTCAGGTACAGTTGCCGTACTCTCTACTTCTGGATTATGAAAATACCAAGAAACCAAACAGATATCATGAAAGACTACTGAAATGGATTTTGTTACAGGGAAAAACTCTCTGCTTCTAAGACAAACTTTATTTTACCTCAACAAAAGAGTTTCTGATGCTTGTTAAAGTAGTCCCAAACAAGGTGACAGAACATGAGATTATTTAAATGCACCCTCAGCATCTTTCTAAACAGAAAGCTGTCTTCTGCTCTAGTTTGCTCCTAACCTCAGTACTTACACAAACACTAGAATGTTTCATAAAAATACCATTCTTATCTAGATGGAGAAATATTTTTGACTGTTTTACATGAGTCATTTGTCAAATCAGCAAAACCAAAGTGGCAAATTATTTTTCAATGCTGTGATGTTTTTAATCAAATCAACCCATTTAATGTGTTAATATATTCTAAAAAATAACTTCTCACATGAAATATTTCAAGCAAATTGCAGCAAGAGCTACTACAAAGTAGTTTGTAAAATGCAGAGTATCTGCTCTGTTATTAAATCTTGGTATGCTTCAGCATGCCTCATACATATGTATATTGTATAAAGAGAGCTACATAAGCTAAGGAAAAGACACATTTTAAAAACAAAAAATAAAGGGTACAAAAGCTAGCAAAGTAGGCTTTCCTAATGAGTTAAGAGAATTATGTAAGTCAAATACTATATTACCAACCATCACTCATAAGGAATCACCATAGGGAAAATAAAGAAAATCAGCACTTCAAAACTGCACCTTGTCTGGATTATAGTATTTCATTGAAGGGCAATACCTCAAGACTAACTATTCATGTTTTGCAAAATGCTAGGACTAGAAGTACTACTTAAAAGGAAAACTTGACTCAGGACAAGAATCCTGATTTGACAACTACATACTTTTCATTATTCCCCCTGCATTTATTTGAAGAGATGTAAGGACGTTGGTGGGTTTTGTTTAGTGAACAGCATACTTCTAAATCTTTAAACTTGAAAATTAAAACTTAAAGTCTTTCTACAGCACTAAACCAGTATGCTGATTTTGACTAGACATGGATCAAACAATTGTTAACTCCAAGTGTTCTGCTATTCATATTATTTCCTTTCCTTCCTCTTCACAACACCAAAGCTATAACAGTCAAACATAAAAAAGTCAACAGCTGTAACACATAATAAGAAAAAAATACAGACACTCTGTATTTAACAGAGAGCAGCTCTGTTTAAAGACAGTCCTTAACAGTAAAACTATTAAGTAATTACCAAAAATACATAACCACCTGGCCTACTGCTCCTCCACCTCTCAAAATTATGTGGAGCTTGTGAAAGCAAATGCAAGGAGGAACCAGCCCAGCTGATGCCAGCACAGCAGCTGCATCACTGAGAGTGGTGGACACTGATGTCATCAGCTTGCTGCAGCTTTTTCTACTCTGACCATTTTTTCCTTTCTATGCTGATAGTCTGTTTTCCACTAATCTGCCATCTCTTTACCTCTCTTTGTCTTTTCTATGTAGTTTTCTCTTTCCTCTTAATACAGCCTTTCCAAACTGATTAAAATAAAACTAAAAGCAAAACAAAGAAACAAAGAAAAGCAAACATTTCATCCTACTTAGGAGCATCTCTATTTTCTCCGTTCTCTCTTTATTCTGGTCTATCTTACAGAATGGTCTCCATGGCAAAAAAGAGTTTCTTACATTGCACTTGTACAGTGAATGGGATAGCCATGGACCCAAAATGTAATGGTACTAAATAACCGTTTCTAGGTCCCTGTCTATCTAATACAGTAATTCCTTCATCCATACAGTGTTTTAACTACTGGTTCTTTAAACCACCATCAATCCTCAAAATTCTACCATTCAGTTAAGGCATAATGGATTTCCCAAAAGGTACTTTTGCAAATCAGTGACAAAATTACTTGGAACTTACTTGTGTGCAATCGTTGTTAGTCGTTCATCATTCACTGCTCTCCGAACTTCAGCACGATGTCGCTCTGTTGAAATACTATTAAAAAAAAATAAAGCAAATATATTTTAATCCAATGAAAACATGAACATTAATCTAAAAATTCCAGCTAAAATTAAACTTATGAATAATTTATCTAAGAGAAGAAAGGGGACAGCACTATACATTTAAGAGACTGTCACTTAACCCTTGCTGTCACAGAGAGAATAAATCATATTATACTCAAAAATATTACTGAAGAATGAAAAGAACATTACTGTTCAGAGGGTATCCCTGAAAAATAGCTAGAATCCAACTTCCTAATGAGATCAATACATTTAAAGGATATGGCAGAAAAGTTCACACAGGACACACAGCATTCTTTCCTGAGGTACCTTGCATTCAAAGACCTTGGAGTTCTACCTTGACAAAAGCCCAAGTCAGTGTACATTCATGACCCAGCTGTAACCCTTTTAACACTCAGTATCCCAAAAAGTACCAACAAACCAGTAAGGCTTCTACCACTGAAGGATGGTTGTCTTCCTTAATAAAAACTCCAAGGAGAACAGGAATGAAACTTCAGCAACATGGAGAATTACTTCTCCAAATTCAGATTTATGTTGTGATGCCAGTGAAAGAAAAAGCATGTAACACCTTAAAAGAAAACAGGTCATAGTTCTTAGTTTGAAAAGATCAGGGTTACCTAAGCACTTTAGAGAGTTCTCCAAGAAGATCCTTCTTCTCTTTTGTAAGGTCTCCCTGTGCACGTAAGGCACTGATGACACCTGCATAGGCCTCCAGTTCTGAAGAATCAGAGTGAATAATATTTCCATTTAATGCTCACAGCAAAGGGGAAAAAAATGTTGTTTTTCATATTACTGACAGCATTCTAATAATTTTCAAAATCATTAAGAGTAACATGTCTTTCAATTATTTAGCGCTATTTCAAAAGAGATTGATGATTTGGAACTCTCTCAGTCAATTACTCTGCAGCATAAAACATTTCTATGAAACAATTGACTCATCACAGAGGATTATCTATTTTACAAACCCAAATGAATGTGTCAAGCTCTCTCTGACCTGACAATTCAGGCAAAAAGCCTGAAGAAACTGTTTAGAGTAGTTCAGAATTCTCTTCACATGTATTATTATTACGAGCTTATGGAAAAGCTCTGCTTGGAAAAAGAAATACACTATCAAGCAGCAACTGGTTTTCTTGGAATGCCTTTCCCTAAGCAGCATGGAGAACATCAGCTCTAGTTTGTTAAATATGATCATCATAAACTTTTATGCCTATTTACTTGATATGCTACAACTGCTTGAATCTGAAAGAAATGCAACACAATGAATTAAACCTGCTCAACACAAAATAAACAATCTAGCTATTCTTAAATATAGATCTACCACAAAGACTAACTCACAAAAATGCAACTCTGATCTACCAGAAATGTGTAACTCCAAGTGACAGATGTCATGCCAACAGCACTTTAAAAAAATCAAAAAGTAAAAGGCTACTGATACTTTTGAAGTTTGTCCTGCCAGACAGGGTGAAAATACATCTAATGAAAACAATGAATCCTGCTAACTTGGCAAAGAATGACTTGCTATTCTCAGCTTCACACTGTTTAGGGAAACCCAAAACAAAAATTCTCTTGATCCTTACACAGGTGCCTTTCATTTGACACTTCCATTTCAGCAGCCAACCCAAACAATCCCACAACAGATCCCAGTTACACAAAACTAAGAATAAAAGGTGCAGGCCAAAACCTAACATTGCTGAAGTTTGCTGCAAAAGAAGAGACTGATGCTTTTCTGAAAAGTTTCCATTTAGGATTCCAAAGAGCTAATTTGCAAATGAAATCAAGGAATTGTGCTGAAAAGAAGTTCTGCTCTCCTGTCCCAATAAGCAGATAAAACAAAACGCAGAGTAATTTTGGTTAACTAAGCAGCCTGCACAGGGATGCTGAGTGACCTACAGAAGCATTTACAGTTTCAGTTATAAAACATTCATTAATTAATGCAATGGTTATTACTAATATCAACATTTATTTAGACAATCACGTTGCAATATTCATGATACTAATATTTTCCTCTGTTAACAACGTAAAGTAATTCTCAAATGCAACCATATAATTATTTATTGAGGGCACACTCTTTTTTCCTTGTGCATTACAAATAAAGAGCCTCTACACTATAGCTGTAAAAATGCACATTCTGGTCTTTTGGAAGCTAGCAAGGATTACACAACAGCTGTAACTTCCTCCCCTTTGTGTTTATGCAGCAACACAAAACACATGAACTAGCTAAAATGGGTTTGGCAAGTAAATATCATTACTGCTAGTGTTAGGTGCTACAATCATCACCTTGTTCAGTAATAAATCACAATCAACACCAGGTCCTGCATTCCTCAAGATGCATTTCAGCCTCAGCAACATCCCTGCTTCACTCCTTACAGAGCACTCCCACTACTGCTGTACCATTAGCCAGATTAGATGTTGGGCTGTGAGCTGGAAAAGCAGGACCCTCTAAAGTAGATGGTTATTTCTGCATGTGACTGTCACACAGCTACTGCTGCCACTGCCTGTGCTCCCTCACCCCCCAGTCCCGTGTGTGCCTCCTCCCTGCTCACAGAGGCAGGGCCCCCTTGTGGGGACACAGCCCATGCCAGCAAAACAAAAATTATTATTTTTGATTTTTTTTTCTTTCCTGTCAGAGTAGGTTATGTCACTGAAGGAGGTGTAGCTGCAGCTCTGTTTGGCTCAGCTGAACCAGCAAGGTTCTGCCAGCACACCCCTGTTAGCTCGGGCGCAAGTTTTTTTTCCAGGCTTCCAGCCAGCACAGCTACATTAATGAAACTTAGTAGCAAAATCTGGTAAAAAGCTCTTAGCACTCTGAGCTTTCTCCTAGTTTCTGTACTTCTCCAGCCTTGCTTAAGACTTAGGGTTGTCACTTTAAGAGACAGTACAGCTTGTTGCAACCCTGCGTGCAACATGCATCACTGTTCTAACAGCACGCAAATCCCATATTCCCAACAAATCAAATAAAAAGGGCAAAGGGAGGGAAAATAAGTTCTCAACTCTCAAAAAATAAAGTAGATGGCTTCGGCATGTGAGAACCTTGGCACAGTTAAGAAATACAGCACACCATCTCTTAGCAGTCAAACAAAATGAGAACAAAAAAGCTGTCACTTGACAGTCACAGGAAGTTAGAGGGAGCCTCAACTTTCTCCTTGACATCATCTCCCAGATTATGGTCCTCAGAAGAAACTCTGAAAAATATAAGGCTTTTTTCTTTTCCCATCTAGCATCATTTAACTGGCAAAACTCCAAATCCTTAATTACACAAATTCAGCCATAAAAACTCAAAACCAACTATATCAGATCAAATGTCTAACAAAGGATTCTCTCCCCCGCAGTAGCCAAAAGCAGGTAAGTGAGGAAAGAGAAAATGTTTTTAGTACTTTCCAAAACAGAAGCATCTCTCCTCATACACTTAGATCTACAAGGACAAAGCACAAAAATATCTTCCACCGTCTTGGGCAGCAGCCTCAAGTACTGAGCTACATTTGAAACAATGAAAAAGATTCCTGTGGTTATGGCTGTTGAGTGAGGACATCATTTTCCCAATTCCCTGACAACCTGTATAACTGCAAATCACAAACAGCATTTTTTTAAATCCTGTTTTATGTCTTCACAATCATAACTTCAATATTTGATTCATTCCTACAGGGACAGTTAAACCAGGATTCCACTATGTTTTTTGGGGTATAAAAAGGTGAGTAATACAGAACTAGGGGGAAAAAAAACAAGAAAAACCACAACAAAACAGGGGGAAAAAAAACAACCCCAAAGGTTCTCTTTGAAAATTTTGCTGCATGTTAATAGTGACAGAAAAACCCAGCCCTGCAACACAGCAACTAGGACATCCAAGAGAGATTCAACCACATCAAAACAATTCTTCTCTACTCATTTTGCCAGGGCTGAGAGTGTCAGCCAAACATAACATTAAGCCAGGGCTGTCAAACCAATGACACATGGAAAACGCAGGAAATTACTTGCAAGTTGCCTGTAGACATATTAAAATATTTCATGCAAGCAGCATGAAGGCAAATCTTAAAAGGGCAAAATACAGACCCACAAATTGTATCTTACTGTACCCAGTTTGCGAAGGATCCTCTTGCACTCATCCCTGCTGAGGTCCAGAAGAGTAGGCCACACCACAGGCATCCTTCCCTTGTGTCTGTGCTCCCACAGGGCTCAGCCTCGCTGCAAAAGGAATATAAACGCTCAATCCCATCATGATTTCCCAAACCGATTAATGTAAACTCCTCAGCCTGCTCACAACTCCACTGACACATTCGCTCCCATCCCCGCCTCAATCTTTGTAGTGGCATGAAGGAATTCGGCAGTTTCTCAACAGCGTGATGGACTTCCTATGCTCTCTAGCTCAAACGCATCACCCAAGCCTTTTTACAGTGTCCTGTCTCCTTCCGAAGCCTATTTTTTTCAGCCTGAAACGCTCTCCGAAATGATGTTTAAGTCTCCTCCCTCTCTTTATGCAGAGTACCTATTAAAAGAATTCTTCCAGCGAACCGCACGCTCCCCTTCCCTCCGGAGAACGCGTTTTGCGCCAGCCTGTATTGTATGACGGGATGGCAAAAACACCGTGTGTGAAAATTTGCTCTCCACATACCAACACCAGCCCCCTCCCCCAAAAAATCAGCCAAACACGGGAACACCCCCATCCCAACGCAGCGAGATTCCGCGGGTGGCGGGGAGAGAGAGCGCATCTCCGCGATGCGACGAGGATAATAAAGGAAAAAGAGCGGCCGGAGGCGAGTTGGGCAAGCGGGGCTTGGGCCGGGCAAGGGCCGGGGGTGGGGAGGGCTGGGCACCGGGAACAAAAGCCCCGACGCCGCCGCAGCTTCCAGCGTGGGCTCGGGAGGGGGGAGGGTCTCCGACAAGGACGCCCGAAGGCAGCCGCCACCCGGGCATCCCCGCCCGCCCTGCCCGGCCCGGCCCTGGGCGCGGGCACTGCCCGGAGCCAGCGGCGCTGCGTTCCCGCCGGGATGGGGGAAAGAGAGGGAGGAAGCGGGCGGCGGCTGGCGCTGCTTCCCCGCATCGGCCGGGGCGCTGCCCTGGGCCCGTAAGGGGGCGGCGGGTCCCCGCCGTCCCGGAAACGGAGCTGCCCCTCTGCCTGAGGCGGACGGCCCCGGGTGGGGCGGGGAGCAGGACCCACCTGCCCGGCCGTGCCCAGCACATCGAAGGCTCCGCGGCAGCCGCACCCTCCCCCCCACCGCTCGCCAGTGCCGGGCTCGGGTTTGTTTAGTGGCGGCGGCGGCGACGGCGTTTACTTGGGCCAAGATGGCGGACGAGAGGGCTGCGCATGCGCGGGCACCGCGAAGTACGCTAGGAATTGTAGTCTCTGCCGCCCTTGTGCTGTGAGGAGCTGGAAGAAACGAGTGCCAAGATGGACGCTCGAATGAATACTGCGCATGCGCAATGACGAGGAGCATGCTGGGAACGATAGTTCTCTCGGTGTTGACGCGTTGGAAGCGGCGCCCGCCGTCCCGCCGCGGCTCGGCGGGCGGGTACGGGCAGCCGGAGAGGACAAAACACGTTGCGCGTTCTCTGCCCGGCCTGGGGCGAGCCAGCGCGGATCGAACGCAGCCGCGTACCGCAGAACTCTAGGAAATAACAGCTGGCCACCACTCCTGGAACGAAATATGGCAGGGGAGAACATCACCCCAACGCCATTTGGCTATTTGCAGTTTTCTAACTTAAAACGGAGGCAGGTGGCGCGCGGGGCTGCAGCGAAGCGCCTGTAGGGAACCATAAAGGAATACATTCTGCACCTACAGCCCCGTCACATCCGCTCGGGTGTCTCTGTTCCCTGAGGACGGCAGCCAGCTGCACCCTGTGAAAAATGTTTTAGGTTTGGCTTTTCGCAAATATTAAAATGAATCTTATATGTGTTATGTTAGAAAGTAATGCTGTATTAATTTTCTTAAGCCGTGGGTTAAATATAGTTTTAGGTTATAGCATAATATTAAAATAGAAACTATGCTATGCAAGATACTTTTTCTAAAGAAAGGACTCGCACTGAGATGGCAGCCACAGGACACCTAAATCTTTCAGAGAAAGAGAATTTATTGCTCCATTATCAGAAGAAACGAACTTCTTCCCGCCTGGCTCAGCCCTGAAGACACCGTTGGGATTAGAAGGAAGAAGTTGACATGACCAGACAGAATCCTTTGTTTGAATGGAATTTATGCATCATGTATGAGGTGTATGAATATGCAACAGGCTGTTGTTTTTAAGGGTTAATCCTCTGTTAACGTGTGTTCTTTTTCGGGCTTATGCTGCCCAGAAAAAGGTACCCGGACTGTCCGTAAAGCTTTGTCTCTATTCTCTCATATTGTCCTAATCCAAATTGTCCAAATTTATATTACTCTAATTATCTAGCTATTTTTATAACCAAATGATCAAAATTTTTATAACTCAAATGATCAAATCTGATGATGACCTGATGAGCAACACTCTTTAAGTTGTTGTGATCTCTCTTGTGCCTTCATTTCCCACTTTTATAATGCACTTTAAAAACTAACAGTAGCCAATGATATATAACAGCTAGGCATTTTATGTAGGTGTTGAGGCCCTGGCACAGGTTGCCCAGAGAAGCTGTGGCTGCCCCATCCCATTCAAGGCCAGGCTGGATGGGGCTTGTATCAACCTGGTCTAGTGGAAGGTGTCCCTGCCCATGGCAGGGGGCTGTAACCATGACATCTTTTAGGCCCCTTCCAACCAAAATCACTCCAGTATTCCATGATTAATTTTATAAAAGCATGCTGCTGAGTATTCTTTTTAAGAATTTGCTCAATTTTATACATTTAAATCCGTTCCCCCTTTCAGAAAAGGAAAGAAAGGACCATCAATCTCTACTACTTTTTGTTATGTTCTCTACAACCCAACAATTTCAGATTCCCCATTGGCTTAAGTAACATGAATCTCATAAATAACTGGTCTAATTAATCACACTTTCTGGGTGCTAACAGAATATTCTGTCTCACCACACTTATTCTTGTCCTCAAAGACAATGGAAGAGAGAAGGAAGTAAGCTTGGAGATGGCCCAAGGAAGAGCTCTGATTTTCCTGGAGGGGTGATTTGTATGCAGCTCAGGTCACCAGGACAAAGCTGTGTTTCTCAGCTCTTTAGGGGCCCATAGGAAATGAGTGGAGCAGCCTGCTGTAGTTCTCACTGGGTTATTAACTGCATCTCCCCTGCATCACTACAACCTGATTGATACAGTCTCTGCAATAATCCCTTTCCTCCAAAACAGCTTTTCATGGGTAGAAGAGAGGGACTTCAGCTTGGTACTATAAGGGAACCAGGCACAGCTATGACAGCTGCTGCTTTTATCAGGTAAACAGTGAATTTCCAGCCTCCAAGAGACTTACGCTAGTAATTCCAAAAGTATAATTGGAAAATCAAGGGAAAAAATGTTTTGTTTCAGTCTGCCAGCAATTGAGAAAGAAGTAAAAAAAGTCCACTATGCTTTTGATACTAAGAAGAATGTAACAAGGTAGATAATTTCAAATTTTAGGGAATTTAAGGATAGTTTAAGGTATCTTCCATGTCTTGCATAAGAGAGAAATAAACTAGATTCTAATATAAGTTAAATTATTTCTTGGCCTTTTTTTGTTTCCAAGCAGAGTTTCCACTTATCCTAACAAGGCATTCAGTGACTTGATACATTTTCCTGACATGACCATCCTATTTTAATATCATTCTTCTTCCCTCAGACCACTGCTAATCTCTCTTCCTCCTCAAACATTTTCCCATCACATTTTTCCTCCTGGCTAAGAGAAAAGCAGAATCCTCAACAATATCTAGGTGCTGGCAGCTTGCCGAGGAGCTTTTTATTCACAGCCTTGTCAGACAGATTATCAGCCAGGACTATTTGTACTTAAAATCACAAAGATATTTCAACTACTTTTAGTAAAGATAACTTTGTGTTGCCAATCAATAGATATACCCCCCTACTGAAAGCATATTCTATTCATCAAATGCTTTTTGCTTTAAAAATCCTAAGAGCCTCGGAGCTGCAAGTATCTTAATTCAGCAAGTATTAAAATGCATCAAAATGCCACTGTGTATCAAGTAAAGCATCTATTTAAACACTTTGCTACACTGAGGCAAAAACTCAACAAGGCAACCTCAGCTAATGAAAATCACTTGTGACATTTTGCAACATGTCAAAGCAGGAATTGAACCTGGGACCCTCTGCAATCTTGGGAGGCAGAGGAAAACCTCAGTCCTCTTTGTGGCTTGCATTATTGGCAAAGAACGTATAAACTTGCCTGCTCAGAACAAGAGACTAAGGAATGAAGCAAAGTTATTGAAGTTACTGCTCTACTGAGTCACTTGAGTCCTTATCTACGGCCACATATGTGTAATACAAACGCTGGTATCTCTAACAAGCCTCTGCCATTCAAAGAACATCTATTTCAGATCAGCAATTTGCAGAATTCAGTCACACTGGGAGCCAATTTGCACTGTATTCTAGGGAAGCTTGCATTTTCTCTCTCAAGTTGCACTTTTAACTCATCCACAGAGTGTCTATTGCTTTAAAGTTCAAATCAACTCACCAACAAATTAATTACTTGCTGGTGAGGAGCTTGGAACACAAGCCCTGTGAGGAATGACTGAGGGAGCTGGGGGTGTTCAGCCTGGAGAAAAGGAGACTCAGGGGTGACCTTACCACTCTCTACAGCTTCCTGAAGGGTGGCTGCAGCCAGGTGGGGCTGGTCTCTCTCTCCAGGCAGCAATGGACAGAACCAGAGGACACAGGCTTAAACTGCACCAAGGAAAATACAGGTAGCATATTAGGAAAATGTTTTTTACAGAAAGAGTGATAAAGTACTGGAATGGTCTGCCCAGGGAGGTGTGGAGTCACCATCCCTGGGTGTGTTTAAAAAAGACTGGATGTGGCACTCGGTGCGATGGTTTAGTTGAGGTGTTGGGGCTGGGTTGACTTTATAATCTTGAAGGTCTCTCCCAACCTCGTGATTCTGTGAACCCTGTGGACAGAAGCATCCTGGGGTTCACAGAGTTATTCTGAATAGATACTTCTGGATACAAATCTACAAAACTAGCTCTGCAGGATTAACCTGATGTCCATTTAGGTCTTACACTGGGGTTATCCCAACAGGGCTGTAAGGCTTGGAAAAGAAATGTAGCAGCAAAAAGAATCATGGAAGCATTTCAGAATTTAAATATTCTCTTGCAAATAAATTTTTCACAGCAGGAAACCTGCAGGAGTACTCTGTCACACTAACAGCACTCAGAAAATTAAGGCATATCAACTTTCACCTTCAGAAAGAGACAGTCCATTTCCAGAAGCAAACAGAAAAAGTTATTTTATACCCATTATTATGTGAAAGAAAATATTTATTATTACCCATTATTATGTGAAAGAAATATTTAAGATACAACTAACCTTTGAAAACACAGAGAAAAGCAACATTACACACAAAATTCCTTTAAGAACAGTTTATTAGAATACAGCTTATATGTTCAACACTAATACAGTATATAATCCCTGTTAAATGTTCCTTAGACACACTTGGAAACACACTGTGAATAAGACTTGAATAATCAAGAGGATTATTTAAAATATATATGCACACTTCAGAGGCAGGAAGAAAACTTTCAAGGATTTCTGTACTCTTTAAAAAAGAAGATAATTTTTTAAATTTCCAAGTAAGTAGTAATGTAAACTAATTTTTATTTTTAAAGAAAGTGCTTCCAGTATCTAGCTTCTGGGTATTTTAAAAACCCAGTATTACTACTGGGTTTTGAAAAGTTTCAAGTCTATTTTCTTTCCATTATTTAGAAAGCACTTAAGAATAAGTCTCCACATAAAAACCACCATCCAGTAGACCTCAGTAAGTCCACTTTATAAACAAGTCCTTACCTTCATTTCATTTAATTTCATTTCATTAGGATAGCTCCTATGCAAATACACACATATCTAGAAGGTAACAGCTAGAACATCCTTGTATACTGCTTCAAATGATACAACTAATATCAATGGAGACTTTGGTCAGAAGTGGCAGCTCAGAAATATGGCTAATTTAATTTTAATACTGCAATTCTGGTCTGGCTTGCTCAGAGCCCCAGAAAGGAGTTTAGCATGCCAGTACTTCTGTTTTGTGAAGCAATTTGGAGGGGAAAAGGTCTTTCAATATTGAGCAGAACATACAATTTTCTTATTAGTTCTGTGAGAAGTAATTTTTTCCTACTGAAACAGATTTTTAGTGTTTTAAAATTCACTCTAACATTATGTAATTGTGCTCCTATACTATTCCTACAATTGAAAATGATCCTGCTCTCTTTTTTTTTTGTGCTTCCTTGTATCAGCGTGAACATTTATGCGACCTGCACCACAGATCAGATGGCAGTTATCTGGACTAAATCTAACCTGAGTTTATTTTAAAAAAGATTACTTATCTGATTAACTCATTTTTACAGTTCACTGTCCATGAATGTTGGTGGCTGCCAAATAAAGTCAAAGCAATGGGGTGCAGCAGTTTTCTTTAGCAGGAGCTTAAATGACTACTCAAAACTACCTCAGCTACATACCCAAGGTAGAATTCAGGCAAACAATTCATGCCAAATAAACAGATGTTATTATGATTGGTCAGGAGCACTTGATGACAAGACTTCCTCATGTAAAAGACAGCTTTAATCCTGCTCATACTAAACAAAGAAAGCTTAAAATATCTGAAGCTCAAAATGAATCAAATAAGTAGGGGTTTTTTGTTATTTTTCCTTTGAAAACTTATACTTTTGATAATTTTGTGTCTTTGGATTGTGATTCTCAGAGCCCAGCACATCTCCAGGACAGGAGGACTTTTTATGTGAAGATATATAAAGGATGAATTCTTAAAACTACAGCAGTATTACACCTGAAACAATCATCACTTGCCATCAGCATTTGTAATTTCACAGGTGCTCTACCTACTTTTAAACAGGATATATTTGGTGAGGGAGCCCTTACCTACTTCCTACCATCCAGTTTTCTGTATCCTGTTTTTTTTTCTAACCTTTATTTTATTTTTACCTAATAATGTCTTCTGACCAGTAAAACCTCCATCTAATTATTTCATTACTTGAAAAGCTTGTGGCTTTCACCATTACTTCTTTAACTACCTGAAAGGAGTTTTTGCCTCTTCTCCCAGGCAACCAGCGACAGGATGAGAAGACAGGGTGTTAAGCTGTGCCAGGGAAGGTTTAGCTTGTACATCAGGAGGAATTTTTTTCACAGAAAGGGTGATTAGATATTGGAAGGGCCTGCCAAGGGAGGTGGCAGAGTCACCATTCCTGGAGATGTTAAAGAAAAGCCTGGATGTGCTCCGGTCTAGTTGACAAGGTTCTGATCCATCATGGGCTGGACTCAGGGATTGCAGAAGTCTTTTCCAACCTAATTGGTTCAGTGATTCTGTGTGGCATCATCCATCAGGCTGCAGAGTAACAACATCCTCCTAGAACCAAAGAAAATAAGAGAACACCATTACCACCTCAGTGTCTACCCTATGCCTGGTTTCAAAGCAGAGACAGTGTAGCATATATACAGATGGGAAGCAGCCCTGCCCTGCTCCATTCACCCCTCTGTGAGATTCCTCAGGGAGGGAAACTAAGGGAAACTTAGCCCCAAATGATCAGAACTGTAACAATGAGGTTGAGTGGCTGGCTGGAGACCCGTGGCTGGTGACCAGGAGCTGTGAGCAAAGAGAGAGGGGAAACCAGTCATGGGGGAATGGGAGATACTGTGCTTGGAGAGTGGGGGTTAGATGGGAGAACTACGTAGGGCTGCAAATACATGAATGAAGGAAAAGGGATAATGTGGCAAGAGAGAGCAGGGAGACCAGGCTGACATGAATAAACTGGACTGGAGAAGAAAGAACTGTGGAGGAGAGAATAGTGCTTGTCTGTACAAAAAATGTTATGATCCCCCTCCTACACTGGGTTTGGAGTGGCCACGGTGTAACACATGCACGCTGTGACATGTGCAGGCACACTCGGCATCACACACGAGCACACGGCATCACATGTATGGTGCAACACAAGCATGTGCTGTAATAAATATGCACATGCTGTAGCACACACACACAATGTAACAAATATGCACATGCCATAACACACACGCATGCTGTGATGGACACACGCGGGTAACACATGCATGGCGTGATGGACACATGCCATTAACACACACATGGTGTGACGAACACACGCGGTTAACACTCACATGGTGTGACTGACACGTGCACAGTGTGACAGACACACACATGGTGTGACGGACACGCGGTTAACACTTGCATGGTGTGACTGATACGCGCACGGTGTGACCGACACGTGCAGTTAACACATACATGGCGTGATGGACACACGCGCTTGACACACACACGGTGTAAGGGACACACGCACCATGTGATGGACACACACACAGTGTGATGGGCACACACTGTTGACACACGCACGGTGTGACGGACACACACGGTCGACACCTGCACAGTGTAACAGGCACACACACGATGTGATGGACACACACACGGTGTGCGATGGACACGCGCGGTTTAACACACGCACGGTGTAAGAGACACATGCAGTTAACACACGCATAGTGTGTGACGGACACACACGTCATTAACACACGCACGGTGTGCGACGGACAGACGCGCCGTTAACACACTTGGTTTAACACACGCACGGTGTGTGACACACGCACGGTGTGACGGACACACACTTGGTTTAACACAGCACGGTGTGTGATGGACACACGCCCTTAACGCACACACGGTGTGATGGACACGCCGTTAACACGCGCACGGTGTGCAACACACACACAGAGCCCGACACCCGGCGCATGCGCGCCCCCGCCGTGCCGGCTCCTCGCGCGCACGCGCAGGGCCGTGCCCGCCGCGGGCGCGCGCGCGGTGCAGTGTGGGAAGGAGGTGGCCCCGGCCCGGCGGAGCGCGGCGCTGAATCCTCCCGGCCGCTCACAGCACTGTGGAGCCGCTTCCCGCCCTGCCTCCCCTCCGGCCGCCGCCACCTCCTCCTCCTCCACCCCACACACGCACCCTCCCCCCCCGCCCCCCTCCCGCCGGCCCGCCGATTTAAAGGGGCAGCGGCGCCGGCCGGGGGAACCATGCCGAACTTCTGCGCGGCGCCCAACTGCACCCGCAAGAGCACCCAGTCCGACCTGGCCTTCTTCCGCTTCCCCCGCGATCCGGCCAGGTGAGACCACCGCGGGAGGGGCGGGCTGGGGGAGGCGCGCCCGGCTCTCCCCCTCAGGCCCCGCCGGCGCACAGCGCTGCCTGTCTGAGGAGACACCTTGCGGAGAGCCGGCTGCCTTCCCCCTGCCCGCTGTGCCTCCCCTGCGCCTCCCTCACCGCGCCTGCCTCCTTACCCGCGGGGCCGGCGGGCGCCCGGACCGCTGATGGTGCCTGCGGAGGCCGCGCTTGCTGCGGCGGGGCGGGGCCGGGGGACCCTCCGGGCGGTGGCGGCGGGAGGCGGGCGGGCGGCTGCGCCTGCGCCGGGGCGGTGGCGGCTGCGGCTGCCGCCCCTCGGGGGAGTGCCGGGCACGGCAGCGGCGCCGCTCCGGGGTGCGGAGAGAGGAGGGCACCTGGCCCAGACCGGGGTGGGGTTGTGTGTGAGGTGGTGTAATGGGGTGTGTGGCTGTGAGAGATGTGGGGCAGCCTGAGCGGTGCTGGTGCCGTGGGCTCAGGTAGGGAGCCCTGCACTGTGGGGGGCCCGTGCAGGCTCTGCACTGGCTCAAGCAGTGAAGGTCCATCAGTCCTGCTCGGTGTATTTGGCGATGAGGTGTGTGCGTGGCAAATGGGACACTCCTGCGACGGCGAGGAAGTGTCACGGGATTACTGGGATGGTGGCAAAGCGTCGTGACCGACAGCAGAGGTGATGGGAGAAATTCCCAGTGGGTGAAAAGCAGGGGTGGTGTATTGGTAGAGCAAAAAGTGTGTGAGTGGGAGACACTGGAAAATGCCGTGAAAAACAATTAATGTACTTAGACATAGAAACCCCCATGTAAAGGTTCACCCTTTAATCGAGATGACACTTATAATCACTTGATTTAACATGATGCTCACAATATTGAAGGGGGCATAGGCGTAGAGCAGTACCAGTTACCTCTTTTTGGACAGTTGATAGTTAAGGCTGGGCTTTTCATGATTTATACATGATATTTACTTCCTTCCTTCTTTGAAGCTGCTTGACCTGAATTTTGGAAAAATCAAAACCCCATGGGAATTATGCATATGTAGTATTTCCTAAGGAAACAGACCCTCCAAGCAATTTCAAATGAAGATACAGAAACCTTATATAGGTAGTAGCTGCTCTCTAAAGTTGTGATTTTGGATATGTTATGAAGTTCTCCTGGATGAATGCAAGGCCTTGCTGTAAAGGCTATCCAGACCTCTTGATGTCTAGTACATGCAAGATATTGTAATACAATCCTTATTCTATATGATTTTGCTTTAATAAGAACTGAAATAAAATTGCTTGCTTACGTACTCTTATTCTTTCATTTTCATTATTTGCTCTTACTGTTGTCTCTTTCTACCATCTGTCCTGCGAGACCCTTAGGATCTCACATAAAGGAATGTCTGCAGTTTGTTTGGAATTGAAGAAAATTGGCAATGTCTCAGCTTCAGTCTTAATTTGTAAGAGGTCCATGCTGTAAAATGTGAGTCACATCAGGCTGTACAGAACTCCTCAGTAGATGGCAGTTTACTCTATGAAAAAAATACCCTCTGCAGTTTATAATTTTTTTTAATGGAAGAACATTTTGAATGAGTGTTTACCATGGTAGCCGAGCAGAGAGGTAGTTAAAACTGTGTGACTAAATGATTACATTTTAAAGACTAATTTTTTTAAAACTCTCTTTTATAAACCCTAGGATGGTTTGGATTGGAAGGAACCTGAAAGCTCATCTCATTCCAGGCCATGGGCAGGTACACCTTCTATTAGACCACCTTTCTCCCAGCCAACCCTTGGAACACTTCCAGGAACGGGGCAGCCTCAGCTTCTCTTGGCAACTTATGCCAGCGCCTCCAAACCCTCACTGCAAAAAAATTTCCTTCATATATCTAACCTAAATTTCCCCTCTTAGAGTTTGAAGCCATTTCTCCATGTCCTGTCACTACAGTTCCTGATGCAGAGCTCCTCTCCTCCTTCTCTGTAAGGCCCCTTCAGACACTGGAAGATGCTGTGAGACCTCTGCACAGCCAGGCTGAACAGCCACTACTTCCTCATCTCTCTCCATATGGGAGATGCTCCAGTCCTCTTGCCAACTTTGTGGACTTGGTCCAACATTTCCATGTCTGTTATATACTGGGGCAGACTGTACACAGTGTTTCAGATGGGGTCTCACAAGATGGGCAGGAGGAAGGAGAAACTACATAAACTGTTTATAGCATCTTTGTGCTCTTAAAAACAGTCAGTGACAAAGATGATGTTCTAGGTTCTCTAGAAGTTTCCCCCTTAATATTTTAAAACTTTCTGTCCAAGGTTCATCATATATTCTATTTTACCAAGAGCATTTGGAGACTGATAAGTCTGTGCATCCTTTTGGTTTTACAGACTTGAGGGTGTTTTATTCTGTGGGCTGGTCTACAGCAGTCTGCAGATGGAAATGAAAATATGTTCCTTGTACTGCTTGCTCTCACTTTTGTAGGTCAGACTGGGATGGTGAGCAAAGTGCCTTGTCCCAAAATGTTACTTACATTTGGCAGCTTACAGTGGGAAAGCTGAAAGTAAAGTTGTTATAATACATCTTTTAATTAATTAAAAAAAAATCATTCATGGTAAATGCATAGTCAGGGTAAATTGTTTCTGTTCCCTTACTGTTTTCAGTGTTTCCATAATAGCTGGGTAATTGCCTTTAATGTTTTCCCAGTTCAGTGCTAAGCAGTTCCAGTTAGCAGTTCCAAGTCTGATCTTTCAGATGTTAGGAAATCAGTGAGAGCTTACCTGTTAAGACTGCCTTCTTTCATTTTGGCTTCTTGAGAAGATGAAGGGTTCAGAGATCAGCCTTTGGAGAAGAACCACCAGTATTTAATGGGTGGCATATTGTCTTTTCATATCAAACTACTGTTAGTAGCCTCTGCTACCTCCATGAGGTTTATAGTTTTATGCAGTCTAGACAGTGATCCTCACAGTAATGTATGTTTGTTTAACTCTCATCTGTGACTGGCTGTGTTCATCATGGTGGCTCAAATTACAGCTGAGCTATGAGTGTTTGTTTTGAACAAAATACTTCTTAGGCAAAGAGATGCTGTTCTGCTGAAGTTGACCAATTGTGAGGTAATGGATACTCTAGTTGCAGCTCAGAAAAATGCCATTTCAGCTTCCATGAGATGTCAGCAGATCTCTAAAAATCTAAAGTTTGTGACTGAAGAAAACCTTCTGAAAAGCTAATGAGCAATGCCTAAGAGGTATGCAGGAAGCTTTCCTGCCTGACCATTCAGGAGCCACCCTGGGAGTCCCTTTGCACAGCCTGAGACTTCAATTGCTATGAGCAAAGCCCCTCCAGGGCAGGTGGCTCCAGCCTCAACCCTGGGTTCTGGGTTTTCTGGAGCAGTCTCAGATGTCTGGTTCCTTTCAGCACTTTAATCATAATGTGGAAACAGCTTGAGCTGATGCCTCTGGGAATTGACCCTGAACCAAGAAATCCCTGGGCTTTTATATCCTTACAGTCTCTGCACCCATTCTGTGAGTGCTGCCCTTATGTACAGCATTATTCCAAGTACAAATATAACAAAGCCAACAGCATTACCATAGGGTAGAGTACACCATTATAGATTCCAGAGCACAAATACTTTAATTATTACCAACAAAAAATCACAATCAACTGGTTGATCATCCAATACTTGTTTGATGTGGGAATGGTGTATCCAGTTTCCTTACCTAAAATTTACAGCAAATAGTATATGGCAGTATATGGTCCTTCCTATTTAACTTCCAATTTGGATTTTACTGAAAATACCTTAGTTAATGTAGTTGTATTTTGTTTTATTTATTATTTTGTGTGAAGTTGTCTCCAACCATTTATTTTCTAAGAGGCTGGTCCTGGATGTAATTCTCTGCCAAACACTGTTCCTGTTGATGGCCACTGTAGAGGCTGGTGAGAGTTAGTTCCAATATCTTACTATCCCATAGTACTACTCCTAAACTCCAGACCTTCTTAAATATACCTGACTACAAGTTTGAGCAGTTTTATTATTTCTTTGTTTCACTGGAGCCTTTGGTATGAGCTGGACAGTGTACTACATTTCTCTTGTAAGCTTGGTAGCTTCCAGCAGTACTTGTATTTCAGTTCCATTAGATACATTCTTTTCTGCTGAAGTAAAGAACTGTGGTTCCTTCAGTAGCATTGATGCTCTCCAAAAGCTTATTTAGAATTAGGATAGTCACTCATTAATTACATCTCCACCAATTACATCTCTCTTCCTAATGCAAGGTAATTCAGCCTCTTGGGCATTCACCAAGGGTTGCAGAGATTCTGCTTTATGCACTCCAAGTTTCTCATTCCTGTGTAGCCTGTGTGTCATTTGCCATTCATGTATGAGGATCCATTGGAGAATAGGATTAGATCCAAGTTCTCTAGAGACTGATTATGCATATTTCCCTGTGGGTGGCTGAAGTGAAACACTACCTGAACACATCATGATGCAGCTCACTGGGAAGGGAATGGCAAATAAAGTTCTGGATTAAAAAAAAAAATCTCAAACTAATATGTATATTTAAAATAATTTATTCACAACTATGTGCTCTCCATAGTGATGATGCTTGTGAAGAATGTTTAAGAATCATGTCCGTTTCATGTATATGTGCTTGTTGGGTTACCTGGACCTAAGTTTGCTCCTTTTCATGGTAATTGCTGTTGCTGCTATTGCTTTTAACATAGGAATTATTCCCTGCTGCTACAGCATCCAGTTGAGTTGAGTAGTAACACTCAGGGCAGTCTTGTGGATGTAGGTTTTGCATAAGGATTTCATAAGCTCCTAAGCCTGTTTTCTCATGTGGAAATAGTTGAATACTGAAAGATTTGATAAAAGTTAATACATGATTTTATTCAGAGATCTTTCTAGTTACTTCTTGGATAATACCATGCAGAGCTATAGTGGGTGATCTCAGGAGTCTGACTTTGTTTTTCTTTGTTATTCCATTCCTCAGAGAGTGTTCTGTTTGGAGCCAAACTCACAGTGAGACTGAAGGGCTGAATTCAGACTCAGGTGGAGTTTTCTGGTTTGAGTTCAGTCATATAACCTATCATCTCCTTTTAGTCCTGTAGCTCCTTGAGAGAATGTCAACATTTCAGCCTTTGCCATTAGCGCTTCCTAAATTTCCAGAACTCTGGTTGCTGATATGCTGCTCCAGTGGGTTGAGAAGCTTGGTGCCCATGTCTGATCCATGATATGAAAGAGGGGAGATTTAGAGCAGGTATTGGGAAGAAATTCCTCCCTGTGAGGGTGGTGAGGCCCTGGCACAGGTTGCCCAGAGAAGCTGTGGCTGCCCCATCCCTGGAAGTGCTCAAGGCCAGGCTGGATGGGGCTTGGAGCAGCCAGCTCTAGTGGAAGGTGTCCCTGCTTATAGCATGGCCTGGAACAAGATGGTCCTTTCCAACCCAAACCAGTCTAGGATTAGCATCCTCAGTGTAGTTAGCATCCTTTCCAATCCAAACCAGTGTAGTTAGCATCCTCAAACTGGGGCTCTGAACACCAAGGGCTTCTTTTGGATCATGTGCTCAGGTGATGCCTTAAAGAACCTAGAAATAAAACAACACACTCCTGAGATAATATTAGTATAGGAGGTAACACAAAGGCTGGTCTTCACTGCAGGCCTCCAGGGGCAGATATGGGAAAATGTCCACAAAATGCCCACCCCCCATGGGGTGAATACAGTTTTAAAAGTTTAGCAAATCAGCATAATTGAAAAAAATCACCAATTAGAGACATAAGAGGTGATGCTATTTCCCTCTCCAACCTTCTCTGAATCCTGTCTGTGCCCTTCCCCCCCCGCCCCTTCCTTAGATGGGAGCTAAATGTTGTTTGTGAAAATGTGTCTTGAAGAGCTGGTTTTTGGACTTGGTTCCCAGACAGAGCCAAGACAGGATAGGGGGCCTTGGAATGTGGGTATTTTTCTGCCTAGGGAAAAGGTAGGGTAAAGTACTGGGAAAACTAGCCACAAATAGAACAGTAGGCTACAAAGTTACAATTATATGTGTAAGAATACAGAGAATATATAAAAGAAAACAGGCAAAATTCATTTGGCATCACAGGTAGTGTTTACTTCACCACAAAAGGCAGCAGCCACAGCCAGTTTTTGTGCAACTGTTGAAGAAC